>PVIW01003094.1:0-126234 GCA_004026585.1 Noctilio leporinus | reverse complement strand
AAACTGGATAAAGGATTTAAACATAAGCAGTGCCACCATAAAGGTCCTGGAGAAAAATATAGGCAGTAAACTTTTGGATATCCTACACAAAAAATATGTTTACTGATACTTCACCAAGGGCAAAGGAAATAAAAGAACAAATCAACAAATGGGACTGTATCAAATTGAAAAGTTTCTGATCAGCTAAAGAAAAAAAATATCAGCAAAAATACATGTCTCTTTTAAAGTGCTGCTTGTCCTGGCCTGTGTGGCTCAGTGGACTGAGTGCCGGCCTGCAAACAGAAGGGTCGCCGGTTCAATTCCCAGTCAGGACACATGCCTGAGTCATGGGCCACAGGTCCCCAGGTGTGAGTGTGCTAGGGGCAACCACACATTGATGTTTCCCTTTTTCTCCTTTCCCCTCTAAACATAAAGTACTAAAAGGAAAGTGCTGCTTCCCCATAGCTTTGCCACCATTCAAGATCAGCAAAACCAGCGGACCTGCAGATGTTTGTCTGGTTAAGTGTTGTGCTAACCAAAGGCAAGAAGAATCTGTGGTTGATGGAATGTAGTATGTACAATAAGTAACTTCAGCTATAACTTTTGATTAAAATCCTTGAAACTCCTTAACCCTAAAGCTTTGAGGTTAACCAGTGAGTTACAAAGTAAATTGTGAGCCAAGCAGATTTTTAGTCATTAAGTCAGCATTTATGGGCTTAGTAGCCAGCCATTGGCTATTTTAACATTTCGTACAGAAACCATTGAATAAATAGTATCTCTTGGAAACAGTGTGATGCTACCCTACTGTAGTGCCACGAAGACAGGCCTCACGAATGGTTCATTAGGAGTATTAATACATCTAAGGTTTTTTTAAAAGGGTGTGTGTGTGTCCTTGTAAAGATGTGCTTAACAATTTTCAGATTTCCTGGCTGGAAGTTCTGCTTGATAGGAAATTGTTTCTTGGTGCCCAATATCATGTCACAGCTCATCCCGAAGAAACCTAGGGAATATGTCAGAGGGCAGGTCAAGCCACAGGTGATTCTCAGGCCCTGAAACCTCATGAAATCTGCTCTGCCGGGTTGCAAGCTTTAGACCAATGACTCCTTCATTCCAGCTGTTTTTCCCTTTTGGAATGGGAACGTCTGTCCTATGCTTGTCCCATTGTTGTATTTTGCAAGCTGACCACTTGTCTCTGGTTTCACGGGTCCCGGATGGAGAGGAAACCAGGATAGGTTGTACCAAGAGTCTTGGCTCATTCTGATTCAGATGACAAAGTTTGAAACATTTTGTTGATGCCACTTAGGTGAGATTCTGGATGAACAGTTAATGCTGGAACGAATGGGTGAAGCCTTTTGGGAATGTTGGGATGGGGTGAATTCTTTCACATGTGGGTAGATGTGAATTTGGGGGACCAGAGGGTAGATTGTACCGGGTTTGTCTCAAAATCATGTCTGCCAGAACCTTTGAATGTGACCTAACTTACAAGCAGGGTCTTTACATGTATCACAAATTTGGATTCAGGTGGCCCCTAAATCCAAAGAGCCGCAGACTGTGACCAGGTGCTGGGAGGGAGCACAGAACAGATTCCCCCCAGGGCTTCCGGCATCCACCCTGCCCGCAACTTGGATTTGCAACCTCTGGCTTCCTGTTTCGGGGGACTTTGTTCCTATGGCAGCCCTAAGAGTCGAAAGCAGGTCTGTTAAAGCAGTTAATGCAAGGAAATTAATACAAAAACACATGCCGGTAGCATTTCCTGGAAGCTGTGATGTGCGATAGGGTGACAAGTTGAATATAGATTTGGGAGATTTGCAAAAAATACCAATTTTTATCTTTCATTTAAAATCTGTATGTGAGTACACTGGGTGTATTACTATTTTTACATAATTTTTCCCCCAGTTTTAATTCTAATTTGGTGTGACAGATATGACATAACAAAAGCTCTCTGGGGATCCTCAGGAACTGTTACGAATACATGAGGAACCTGGTGTCCAGAATGCTCGAGAACCCTGGCTCGCATACAGATTCCCATGTCCAGAAGGGCTCCCTGCTGTCCGCCCTTGACTTCTTGGAAAGTCAACTCAGCACTGAAGCAGCGCTGACAAGAATGAACTTCAGAATCACATTAAAGTAGGTTAGCTCTTCACTTCATCTACGTAACATTCTCTGAGCCTCCATTTCCTTATAAAGTGGGGAAAATAGTATCTGTCTTACAGGTAGTGTGAGGATTAGATGTAAAGGAATAGCTATTGTCATTACTAAAAACCAGTATTTTCATTGTACCAGGCTCTGGCTGTAAGGAAAAAGAAACACGAGGTCTCAGGCCTCGGATGTGAATGATTGAAAATGATTTCGGACTCACCTACTGAGGAGAGGCCTTCTGGGACGTGAAGAGTCCGAGGGTGGGGGAAGGCGCTGTCGAGGACCTCCGGACTGCAGGGCTGTCCTTCCCCTTGGGGAGATCTCTGCGTCTCTTCTCGTAAGCGCTGCTGGTTAAAACTGGTACGGTACCCGTTAAGGACCAAATGATATGTATACACAAGTTCGGAACATTTCAGAAGTCAGATACCTCTTTTCCAGCATCATTAGCCCAGCTTTAGGTTCTTCTCTAATACAGGTGTTGAGCGCTCAGGCTGAGGAGTGAAAGATGAATACTTCGCTCAGAATTTCTTCCTTCCCCGCACTGGGCTCTCTGCCTTTTTAGAGGAGCCATCAGTCACCATAACCAGCCCCCAAACCATATCAACATACAGATTTCATGGTGCAGAGGGGCACAGGTGGGCTAGGAACTATATTTATAGACATTGGAAGTAGATGAAAGATTAATAAAACTTCCCCATCTACCTATGCTGACAGGTGGTTTTTAAACTGTAAGCAAGGAATAGGAATTGCATTAGCACAAATGGATTGGCACCTGTGTGAGCAGGATATCAGAGAAACTGGTTCTTCAGCTCACTTTCTTCAATCGCTGAAGACGGGCCCTGCCATCACTGAAGACGGGCCCTGCCATCACTGCCGGGACTCATGCGCATACGCACACTGCGTTCCCAATGAGTTCTTTCCTGACCATTTTAAATTGCAAACCTTCGCCCTCCCGTGCCGCCCGCCCTACTTGACACTTTTCTGCGCTGCACTTAGCACCACTGCAGTCCAGGTTGAGTTGTCTATTCTCCCACTGGAACGTAAGCCGCATGAGGACAGGGATTTTGGTTTTTACTTTGTTCATTGCCCAGGGCCTAGAAGAGTGCCTTACTAGCACTTCTGAAAGAATAAATGAACAAATGAATTCAACTCCATTTATGTTGTTAGGAAGGTCATCTGCCACCAGTTCCCTAAATTCTTCCTTCAGCTCTGTTCTCAATCATTCTCTTGCTGTCTTTTTGATATTGCTGCTTCAGTTACTTCCTCTCATTCACATCCTGATGTCTGTCTGCTGAGCTGTGCTCTCAGCCACAAAGAGGTCCACACCAAACAATCCCTCTTCTTGGTGCTGTTGCACTGAGGCACCACACTGCTCTTCCCTTTAGTGATACTTGTAAGTTTTGTTAGGCCTCCGCGCTCAGGATTTCTGCTTTCTCAGCATCTGATCATCTTTTTTTAAAAATATATATTATTGATTTTAGAGAGAGACATTGATTTGTTCTGTTCTATGTGCCCTGACTGGGGATTGAACCTGCAACCTTGTGACACTGTAATCAACTGAGCTCCTTGGCCAGGAAACTCCCATTGTTTTTTGTCTTTCGTCTTTTGCACTTTAGTGTTTTTCCCAACCAAATCTTGTGGCCCTATTTAAATCTGAATTCTCTTTGATACTGCTATAGCATCTGTCAACTATTTTCTTTGAAATTCTGTGTCTTCTGAGACATTTCATGGTTTTCTGATTGCTTGTTCTGTCGTAGATGATGCTTAAACCCCTATCTCTAGCTCTGACTCTGAGATTCATGGCTTGTTATGTGAGCCCACGACCTTGGCACTGACCTCATGTCTTCTATCAGAGGGTTGGACCTCAGATTTCAGTTTCCCCCACCCAATGTCTTCCATCCATGTCTCTCTTCCATGTCTGCTGTTCTCATACTATAGTAATTGTCCTTAACACTTGGCCTCTTGATAGGACTGCCTAGCCAGTCACTCTCTCCTTCGACACTTCCTGCTCAATACCACTGGATTCATTCTCATAAAGGCATGCTAATTATATCCCCACGGCATGAGAAATCTTCAGTGATTCACTGCTACATGTTTAATCAAGTTTCACCAAGAATTCAAAATCTTCCACACCTTGAACCCAACCAACTTTCCCACAGTACTTCCTAATACTCTAAATTTCCAACAGCTTGAACTCCTGTAACCCTCCTGACCACCTGGGGCTTTCCTGTTGCTATGGGTTTACTCATTCTCTCTAGTTTAAGTCTCCTTTCATCAAAAGTTTTTACATTCTGTAAGACTCAGATGTCAGATGTATATCTGTAACATGGAGTATTGTAGTATATGATTCATGGCACTGGAATACAAAATAATGTAGGAATCAAGTGTGAAGGCTTTCTGCTACATGTTTTAAGATAAAGTCCAAATATCAAAATATTTCACATAGTACTTGCATATAATAGGCACTCAATCTTCTGTATGATATCTACGTGAGACCCAATATGAAGGTATGTATGCATAACTGAATTTAACTTTTCACTCAACCTTTATAATAGTGTCTCCTGTCCCTCAATAAGATTACACGTTTTCTTGATGACAGAGACTTTCATTTTTTAAAAATCTCATTGTATGCTAGCCCAAAGATAGCCTGTAACATCGGCATCAACTCAGCTAGCAGTTACTGCACAAGGACTACGCATCTGGCACTTTGCTAGGTGCTAACAAAGATGCAAACTATGCTTTTAAACACAGAATTAATGAAACTATGGAGTGAGGGTGTGAGGGGTTAGAAAATAGCATCCCGACTTCCATGTTCTGACTCACCTGTAATACTTAAAGTGCATGGGACAGCTCAAACTGAACCTGAAAGGATATTGGCTTCCACAGGTAAGAACAAGACGTCATGCTCGGTCGTGATCTCAATGTTGTGCGCGATGCGAGCCACTCCCTTGGTGCCGTCCTTGCCCAGAGCCATGGCGAACAGCTCCACTTTCAGGTCCACCTGCAAGCCAGCTGCCACCTGTGAGACACAGTGTGGCTTGAGGACCAGACATTTGTGGGGTCAAACCTTGGTTTTCACACCGAGTTGGGCAAGTCTTACTGAAACTAGTCTGGTTCCCTCATCCATACATTTGGCACGAATGGATGATCGCTGTTCCATCATTTAGAAGAATCACTTTCTAGATTGGGAGGCAGAATTCCATTGAGCAAATGGGGCCCGGAATACGTTGCTGAAGGAGGAAACCAGGTGCTATTGAGGAAGAGGCAGAAGAAAACAATGCGGTGGTTCTGGAGGTGACACCGAAGGCCAACTGTTACAGTGCCCCTAAACTGTGCTAGTTCCTGCAGGTCAGCAGTGAGTTTCCATGCTGGCATCCTTGCAGATAAAGCTACAGTCTAAGACAAACATAAATTTAAGAGAAGCCGAGTCCTAGGCCTGCCCTGCCCCTTGGTCTGAGGGGTCCTCCTGCAGCACCTGTGACAGGGCAGAGCCAGCAGAGGGAGCTAATTAGTTTCCATCCAAACTGCTTCAGTCTGAAAGCTCCGAGGAAGAGGTTTGTACCTACAAAGAAGAAAGCTGAGACGTAGCCGAAAAGAAACGCAGCAAGGGACAGCCTTCTCGCCTTGTTCCTTAGAAAGGACTCTTGGCGGGGAAAGGGAGGTTGCTGTTTGTGTTTTCAAGCTGCCTCTCCAGGGGGTGGGTTAAAAATCAGACTTGAGAACAGTTATCTGGAGAGTAAGTCAGAAAACTACCACATGGGAAGCAGTTGGATACACACAGTTTTTTCCTCTATCTAATTTTAAACATAAAGAGAATTAAAAAATGTTTCTGTTTTCTCTGCAATGAGCTTGTGGGGACGCGCATCCTGGAAGGCCCCCAAGGCTCTGTCTCTGAGAGGGGCCCCAGCGCCACCACCCAGCCATCAGCAGCGCTGGCCCGGACGGCCTTGTGCGTGGGCCTGGACTGCTGCCACCACGCAGGTGTGCCCTGGCTTCGAGCGTTTTCATTTCGTGCCGGCAAGCCACCACGCTGAACAGTGGCTAGATGTACATATGGAGAATTCTATAGATTATATATTTTGCCACAGCCAAAATCTATCATCAAAAAGGAAAAAGAAAAAATCCCTACGTATAGAGTGAGCGTCAAAGAACACACACTGGGTTTTAAGTACATACAGAGGTGGATCCAACAGTCTGGTATTGGGCATATCCCTATTTTAAATGAAAAAGGCTTGCTAACTTCCCAGGAGAGTGGAAGAAGGGCTTGCTTTGATTTTTGTTTTTGCTTTATGTGAGGGTTCTGAAATCTTGACACAGTACAATGATAAATGGTGGTAGAGAGGGACTCGTGGAATTAGTGGATCTATTCCCAAAATACATTTCTGTTTGGAATTTCAACCCACATCCTACTGTCCCCATAGGTCATAACACGTTACAGCTGGAAGCATGCTAAGACATGATCCAGTCTGAGCTCCATCTATTACAGCCAAGGAAAATAAGGCACGCGGGATTCATTAACCAACGTCACGGAGCTGCTTGGTGACAGTCATGACAAGAAGGCAGCTGACCGCACTAAACTAAACCAACCTTTCAGTGTCCATCTTGAGACTCTGCTGGTCATGGGCCTGGATGCCCGTGTTCAGCTCTCCCGTGACCCCATGCATGTGTGCCCCCCACCCCCATGACGATGGTTCCTGGATCTAGCTGACTTTCGTCACTCGTGCACCTAGGAGTGCCCACTGTGCGCTCAGCTCTGGTGCTCCTGCGTGTCTACGCACATTTCACAGGTCCTGCAGCCCACGGGCTCGGCGGTGAGGGAGGATCCCAGCGTTTGCTACATGAAGTGAAAGGAGCCCGAACGCAGCGGGAGCAGCCCTGCCCAAGCGATGAGTGGGAAGCTTCACAAATGGGACTTCTAGTCTGAGACAAGCTTTTGTTTACCCCACACATATTTCTGAAATTATCATTTAAAGCAAGTGGCACTACACAAGATTTTATGCTAAACATCCCACTTTCTGGAATGTATTGAATAAAATCAGAGGAGGTTCACATTCTAACATTTGTTTTCAGAGACCTTTGGAGAAATGAGGCAGCTGATGAATTTAATATACTACTAACTCTTAGTATACTGAATATTTATAAATGGAATATTTATAAATATTCAGGAATATTTATAAATATTCTTAATCATGTTCTCTGGCAAATACCAAGAGAACAAACCAGATTTCCATAAAAATATAAAGAATGGATTATTCCTTTTTCCAAAGGATTTTTCATTGTGCAGGATTTGTTACAGGATATCTTTAGGCAATCAGCTTCCAAATGCATGTGAAATCATATTTAGTTATTACACAGGTATTTTTCACATCTATACATAACTATAGCAGTGGAGCAAGTGAGGTTAACTTCAGACATGTTCCCATAGCTGGAGGTCAGACTTTGTTTACACACAGGCTCTGTCTCGTGGTTATTACGTGAAGTGGCATCAAGCCACGTCCTGCCTCTATGCCAGGAACCTTCACTTGTGATACTGGGAAAATTAGACTTGCACATGATTTAACCTGAATGGGTCGAATCAAGTCAGTGTCAGCACCAGTCACATGGGCACATACAGACACATGGACAGGCAACACATTAGGACTTACAGGCCCCGGTTTGTAGGTCACTTTCAGTCCTGTGCTGGGTGGGGGCTGCTTCACTCTAAACCTACCAGGCAAAAAAATAAGTGGGAGTCAATTCATGCCACAGTGAGAAACACGAACAACGAGTGAAGAGGGATATTATAAAATCAGGAGGGTGTTCACATTCATGCCGCAGGAGCGGGGCAGCCTTTCCATTAGACAAACCACCTAACATGCAATTGGGAGAACGTTCTGGGGGCCACTTCACAACCGCTTTCCCAACAGGTTTCCCCGGCGCGGAGCAGACCACCACCCGAGCTGCACCCTCTGCACAGATGCTACAGCGCCTCCGCGCGATGGGTGGAGGGTGCCGGGCTGGCCTGTGCCCTGCAGCGTGGCTGCCAGGTCCCTGAGCCCAAGAATGACAGCCCTTTGGGGGCGCGGTGGGGCCCGGGAGCTGGGCTGTTCTGTGGTGCCGCGGGGTTTGCACGTTTGGGGAGCAGAAGTTGAAAAGCCCTGTGCTCACACGTGGTGCCTGGTGACCTCGTGGTGTGTGGATTCTGCCAGCACAGTGAAGACTTGCGGTGAAATAAAATGCCGACGCAAGCCCACCTCCAGCTCCTGCGACCATCAGCTTTGCTGTCTGCCCTGGAGCGGCTAGTTTAACGAGCTGAGGAGTGAAACTCCAACACTGAAATTCCATCCTGGTCAGGCAGGATCTGCACGGGTGAGTTTTAGGAGTTGGAGGTGGACTCGCTCTTTCTCCCCGCCCACTTGTGGCCAACAACCTGAAACATCAGTGTCTGAGCTGGTGGCCTGCATTCCTCCTCAGGTGGTTCCTGCGGAAGCCCATACAATTCCTGGAGGGGGTGGGGGCACCCCAACTAAAACGGGACACTGGTCTCTGAAACAGGATGCTCCTGTAGCTGTGCTCCAGGTAGTTCCAAACCGGAGTCCAGAATCACAACCATCCTTGAAG
This sequence comes from Noctilio leporinus, assembly GCA_004026585.1. Lineage (NCBI taxonomy): Eukaryota > Metazoa > Chordata > Mammalia > Chiroptera > Noctilionidae > Noctilio > Noctilio leporinus. The sequence goes on along the minus strand of PVIW01003094.1, from coordinate 117,516 downwards.
GACCAACCGCTTACACTGAGAATAGCTCTGCAGTTGCAAGAAACATTTATTCCATTTTATGGAGGCAAACCTCCCACTTTACGCTTTAAGTGAAAATGGGACGGAGGAGACCATGGCTGGGAGCAGTGTTGGCACAGACACCTGGCACGGGACCCCTGGGGAGGACAGACTCCCGCCTGGAGCAGGGACATCAGCTGTGCTGAGGTCGCGCAGGGACCCGCCCCTCGGGAGACCTGGGTTGGCCGTGCTCTCTACCCCGCGGGGCCTTAAAGCCAGTTGCTCCATCTGCCCCTTTACCAGAGTCTCTACAAGCCTTACACGTCCTTCGGTCTTGATCTGGAAATGAACGACCACCTTTTCCTTGTCACTAGACGCCACATACCGTGTGTTTTCAACTGGGAGTACAGACTGAGTTAACATATTTGATATTAATTCCAAGCCAGACCTTCAGAGCCAAAATGAGCCTCATGACTCAGGTAAAAAAAAATTTTTTTTGCTTCAATTATGCAGAAACGATGTAATTAAAATCATCCGTAGATCAGAAAGTCAAAGCATGTCAGCTAATATCATAGTTGGTGGTGGATTTGAGTAGATTTTTAAGTATCATCAAAGTGTTAGTTATTGTAAGTAACACTTGTTTGTTTGCTTTGTTTGGTTTTTGCTAGAGCAGAGCAGGCCTGAAGCTGCTTCTACCAAAGTATGAACAGTGATTAATAGGAAGGCGAAAAAGTACTTACTAATAAATATTGATATGTTGAAAAATGAGTGAGTCAATCAAGGGAAGAATTAGCGAGTAACTGAGTGAATGAATAATGTGAAAATTCAAGAGTCAGAGTATAACTGCAGTTCATTCAACAAAATTCACTGACGTAGGTAATCAAACAAGAGTCACGGAGGCGGCGAAGGGGACCGGGACGGACAGTGGGTGCTGCGCCCTCACCTGCAGAAGTCCACCCCAACATTCTTGAGCTTGACTGTGGTTTCGTAGGTGTGCCCTTCTTTCAGCACCCCGAACTTCACCGACGGAGGAAGAAGATGGAATCCAAACGGGGAGGAGTTTGCATTGTTAATGGCAGCAGATGCCACAGAGGATGTTTTCACTCTTCCTCCGACAGAATCTTGCCCCTGTGCGTTAGGAAAATGCAACAATCAAATGACGTGATTCTAGTTTGCATGCCCGAGGTGAGGAAAAGGCTGTGTCCACAGAAAACAACTGCTTGTCTGGGGGAGAAAATGAACACTTATAATCTCATGCAATCCTTACAACATCACCGTAAGGACGTATTTTAGCCTTTGTTTTGAGGCTACAGAAGTTCAGGTTTATGGAGAACTGAGAGATCATTCGCTCAAGTGTAAGTAGCAGTCAAGTTTCGCCCTCACGGCTGCCTGAGTTTCATGCTCAGGAACAAAGTTCATGCTCGTTCCTCTGCAGCAGTGGCTACAAACCTTCGTTAGCCTCCTGTCGGACCACCTGGACGGCTCTCTAGGGATCAGCCGGCCGACTCCAACCCCCGAGTTCCTCCATCAGGAAGTCTGGGACGGGGTCCATGGGTTTGCATGTATAACAAAGTCTCAGGGTTGCCGATGCTGCTGGGTCAAGTGGTCCCAGTTTGGGAACCACCATCCTCTGCCCTCGGCGTCCCCCAGACACACAGCACTAACCTCACCTAGGGGCCTGTCACAACTGCAGAATCTCAGGCCCCCACGCCTGTCCTGGTGAGTGAGAATCTGTATGTTAACAAGATAGCTAGGTAGTTCATGTGTGTGTGGAAGTGTGAGAAGCACTCTAGCACATGCCCGTGACGCAGGCAACACATTCTATCGTGGCGACGGCCACAGGGTGCCATGAACAGACCAGAGGATGACGTCAAGGCCTGCCGGGTGGGCGCAGGGAAGGCTTCTTAATCTCAGAGGCTTAAGGAAGGAGGGAGCGGATGTGTTTCAAGAACTAGAAGGGAACAACTGAAAACACAGAATGGCTGAAGTGCACCGTGAGTCGGGGGCAAAGAGACAGGAAGCCAACGGCCGTGCTGGTCGGGCCAACGGTGCCCTTCGCTGGCTAGTGTGCGGGGAAAACCGGGAAGAACCTCGATTAACAGCGTTTGTCGATTTCTATGGTGTAAGAGCTCCGAACGGCTGATCTCAAGCTACCCATGGTTTAACAGCTGGCTCCTGAAATCCCTCCCGTGAGCAGGGATGAGCTGGCCCCGAAGCTCCCCTTAGCCTCTGGGGGGCCTGCAGGCCCTCGCGCTGGGGTGGGTACAGCAAACCAGCCCAGAGCGGCTGCACGGGTACCCCAGGGGGTCGGGGCCACATAAAAGGCTGCCTGGCTCTGGGAAGCGTGTCCCCACGTCCGTGTTACCTTTGGGAGGGACAGAGACTTGGGCTTGGAGCTCTGCAAATAGTGAGGGAGCCTCACTTTCTCCTTCCTGGCTTGTCCTGCAACATCCTGCCGCAGCGACGGGGTGGGGATTTTCACCGGCACTCGCGGTTCTGGTTCTGTCGGGGAGAAAGCAGCAGTTACCATGCGGGCCTTTTATTCTGGGGCTTTCGAGGTCATCCCGGAGCAGGAAGAACAGAAAGTAACGTGGGGCACTTTTCTTCCTTCCTTTTTGAAGAGCTCATTTAAAGACACGAAGACTTTTTATTCATCCCAGGGTTGTAGCTTTACGTTCTGCAAAGGGACTCCACCTATGTTGGTCCGCGCCGCAGCTCTACGAGATGGCGGGGCAGATGCTGCTCGCATCACCTTTTCCAAGTAAACGAGAAAAATCCGATTGGAAGAAGCTGAGTGACCTGCCTGTGATGAACTGGACTTGCTCTGAGCTCCTCAGGGTCTTGCTGTGAAATCAACAAGGTTCAAGACAAGAAACCATTTGTTCTGAAATTTTTCTTGAAACTAATGAGGATAAAAGCCTGGGAATTTCTTTGGCTCAACTACTATACTTAGAGTCCTGAAAAGCAGTAGTAATTGTAGGTGAATTAAGCCAGGGAATTAGATGCTCGGATCACTAACCGTGGCGAGGAGTCGGCCAGAGGAGAGCACGCACTCCGCTGCCGCTGCATGTACTTCAAACACGGAGGGGGTCGGAATGAGAATTACATGTCAGAATGTCCTATTTAGGCATCCATCCTTTCCTTCAAGAATCATCAGGACAGAAGGGGCTGATTCGTGAGCGTCCACCCCTTGCAGGCAAGCCCCCTGCCTGTGCTTTGCACACAGCTTCTCACTTAGTTCTCACAAGCCCCTCCGAGCGGAAGGTTGTGGCAGTTAGGACCTTTGTGTGCTCAGCGCTTTCCCCATCACCTGCCCCTCCCCACCCACTCCTACCACGTGCACTTCCGGAGCCACGACGTCCCGGGCCCAGCCCAGACAATGGGACAGGAGCCGGGGGAAGCCAACGCAGGCCTTTCACTGGCACATTACTACTGCGGCTGACAGGGATCGTCCCACCTGGCCGGCTGGTGATGGGTGTGGAAGAATCAGAATCCTGGGCCTCTCTAGTCAGGGACACAGCCTGTCCTTTGTAGGAAAGGATAAAGCCAAACGGGGACCAGTAGGGGCAGGGCAGGATGGAGCAGAGAGACGCACATCAGATGCCAGTTCACTCCCACAGGGCCAGCACTACCCCCACCGTCCTGGGGTTTGGTTTTGAGCTCCAGTAAATCCCCCCTTTCGATATTATTCCATGGGTTTGCGTTTCCGTTCCCTCAGCTACCAACTGAAGAGCCCTGACTAAGGAACAGTACTACCTCTCCTTTAGAAACGAGGAAAATGGAGTTAAATAACTTGCCCACAACACTGAAAGGCGTGTCAGGGCTGGAACGTGCACCTACGTGTATCAGGTGCCACAAGAAATGTGCTCCTTTTACTAGTGTGAGATAGTGAAAACATATATAGCTTTGTTTCTGGTTCCCGGGACAAAGCTCCTAAATCCCTTGTCATTTCATAAATGACAAGAGCCTGGAAGCATCTTTGGTTCCAATATTTGTTCTTTGACCCAGGTTCCCGACACAGCGCTCCTAAATCTCTTGGCATCTTCTGGGTGACAGGACTGTCTTTTGATCAAAGGAGGCCACTCTTGGTGGGCTGACCCCTGGATAGCTTCAGGATGGGGGCTGGTCACCAGGAGGACTAGGCTATGAGGCAAAGCTTCCAACTTTCAACCCCACCCCCATCCTCTGGGAAGGGAAGAAGCCGTGGAGACTGAGTTACCTACGACCCCAAGTTCCTATCTTTTACCAACCTCACAGTCATGTCCTCAACTCCCTGGAGACCTAGACGCCTGAGGTGGCCTGCTACTACATCTCTCTTGGTGACACCAGCCTATTCTCTCCGATGTTTGATCAATCTGCTTCTTCATCTGGCCCTCTTCCCCACCTCTCATGGTCACCTCTTCGACCTTGCCAATGCCCACAGTTTTACCCCTTTCAGCCTCGGTTCAAGCTTCCCCCCTCCAGACTACCACCTCCTGTTCTCCTAGCTCATTACTTTATCATATTCAACAAGCAATTGTTTGACCTCACTGAGACTTTTGACAAATTGATACTCTCACCTTAAATAACCAGTCACCCCCTTGTCTTGCTTTCCTGTTTCTCTGGATCTGATGACAAAGTCTATCATTACATCCACTGCTTGGCCACCAGACTCACTCACCTTCCCAAACTCAGCACATCAACCTGTCTGCCAAAGCACCCACATTGTGCTAAGAAACCTTTCAAAGGTCATAGCTCCAGGGCCCACCAACCACGCCTTCAGCCCCACCGCCATCTCCCATACTCCGAAAGGACAGAATGCTCAGTTTTGAGGAACAGTGAGATGAAGCAAATGATGCCATACCTGCAGTAGCGTGTGTTAAATGTTCAGTTTGCTTCTGGTTCACAGGCTCCTTGATATCCAGTTTTGGAAGACTATGCATATCTGGGGATTTCTGTTTTAAAGCTTCTTTTGGTTGGAGATCTAGAAACCCCAAAACAAATATTATGAAGTGATATTCCAGACAGTGATGCAATGAATACTGAAGCTTGTGTTCTTAACAAAGAATAAGGTGCTCACCCCCGCCCCCAACTTTAGAGACACTAGATAGGGGAAAGCTACTAGGAGGCAATGATTTTCCCTATGAAATGCGACATTTCTTATTAACAAACAGGACAGTATCAATAAGGCTCTCACATTCCCTGGGAGCTCGCTGGTTCTTTCTGAGCCTACTGACTACATAGCAGTAGTTTTCTTGTTGGGTTATGAAGCAGACACCAAGTAATTTGGAAGGGAGGGAGAAAGAGGATGAGAACACAAGAACTATCAATGTGAGAGAGAAACATTGATTGGTTGCCTCTTGTACATGCCCCAACCGGGAACCGAATCCATGACCCAAGCATGTGCCCTGATGGGAAATCAAACCAGTGCCCTCATGCTTTGCAAAGACAATGCCCAGCCAACTGAGCCCCACCAGTCAGGGCTATAAAAGCTTCCAATCTTAAACTCATTCATTACTGTGAACATTAATTCTTTTCTTTTTTAAAAGATTTTACTAGTTTTAGAGAGAGGGGAAGGAAGAGAGGCAGAGAGGGGGAGAGACATCAATGTCTGGTTGCCTTTCACCTGCCTCCAGCCACAGACCTGGCTGGAGACCTACCTGGCCAGCAACCTTTGGGATAGCAGGGTGGTGCCTTATTCACTAAGTCACCAGCCAGGGCTTGAACATTAATTCTTTATTAAAATGCTTCCCTCTAAGAAATGAGTGTGATATAAAACAAGTTTCAAACACATATATCCAGGACCAACCTGGGTGGGCCCACTCTTCTGAACAGCGGGGGCTGCCTGGGGGGCTGTGCAGAAAAGCTGAGGCCACAGTGGCCCTTCCGAGGGCAGAGGAGGCCTGACTGATGACCTGCCCAGGGCCCAGGAGCAGCGCAGGCACCTCCCGCCTTCACCCCTGGCTCCCCACTGCGTCTACAAGCCCTTGTTCCAGCCTGAATCATGGTCCGCAGACGCGGTCCTTACGAGGTGTTTTCTTTGGCTGTTCTCATTCCAGGCAGCAGGCTTTCTGGTTTTGCTTTGTTTAGGAGAAAATTCCTCTGCCTGGGTGTTTTAACAACCCAGGGTGTTCAAGAGAAGCCCTAGCTGTCATTTCATCCCTAAATTCTTTAGTGGGCACCGCTCAAAATGAAGACACTCTCCCATACCCCCGCAGCACCATCGCCACACCCAGGAGAGCGGACAGGGACACCACAGTGCCGCTAGTCTAGTCCCCACCAAACAAGCACAGCTGCTCCACAGTCTCTTTCAGCTGCTGCGCCTCAACCCAGCATCCAACGTTCATGCTTTACATGTCATTTTCATGCCTCTTCAGCCTCTTTTTAAAAAAATTTTTTATTTAGTTATTTATTTTTAGAGAGAGGGGAAGGGTGGGAGAAAGAGAGGGAGAGAAACAGCAATGTGTGGTTGCCTCTCGCACACCCCCAACTGGGGAGCTGGCCCACGACCCGGGCATGGGCCCGACTGGGAAGTGACCCAGCGACCCTGTGGTTCCCAGGTCGTCACTCAGTCCCCTGAGGCACACTAGCCAGGGGCTAGCCTCTTTTAATACAGAAAGATCACCCTATCTTTTTCTCTTAATAATACTGACTTTCTGAAGAGTGCAGGCCCGTTCGTTGTCTTATTAAATGTCTACATTCTAGATTTGTCTGATGGCTTCCTGTTGATTAAATACAGGTTAAAGATTTTTGGCAAGGATTCTCCTTCAGATACTCCATACCTTGTACACTTCATATTGTACCATACAAGAAAGCACTTAATGCTAGGTCGCCTCACAATCGGCAGAAGTTTGATCAGCTGGCGAAAGTAGGAGATGCCATTTCTCTCCATTGCAAAGGTACATTTTCCTCCTTATAATTAGTAGGTAATATGTGAGGTGATGCTTTGAGACCTGGTGAATAGCCTGTTCTCCAGCAACCTTTCATTACTCTCCTTGAAAAGTAGCCAGGTCTTCTGAATGCTTTTAGATACATTTTAAGCATGCAGCAGGACAACTAAATTTTAGTTACATCTTGCTTTCCTCATATAAGTCAGACAAGACTAATACATAGGTCAGAGTACACTCTAGCAGTAGCTGTTACTGAGACAAAACAAAAAGGTAGCAGGAACTAGTTACGGTCTAAGGGCCCGCTGTTGGGTGTCCTTCATTGAAACATGTTAACAGTAGTCAGAGCCACATGAACAAATATATTACCTGGATGAAGATCAGGGGTACTTTGAGCAGCTGTTTCGTCTGCATCTTCATCTTTCTTTGTAAAAGGAGGCAAGTTTTTGGAAAGGGTGTTCGGATGATAAAACTTAAAGGAAAAGCCAAAAGAATTATTTTAGACTCACACACAGCAGAAAAGCGGCCGTCCCAAGTGCATTCGGTTGACGAGCGATGATCAACGTTATCTATTTATTTATTTTTTGATCAACGTTATTTTTAAAGCTCTGAAAATAAATTACTGCAAACTAAAAGATTTTCAAGAGACGGATAAACCCGATCCTGCATTTTGTTCGTAAGTCATAATTTCCTGTGATTTCTCCTCAGGCAGCTTCTGGTTAATAATAGAAGCTGGAATTCTCATGATAACACGGAGTTCTGAACACAGGAAAAGATCCACCTTGCTTGGGAGTCGCAATGCGTCATGGGAGAGGGGAGAACACTCTGCCCCCACAAGCCTGTGGTATTTACCTCTCAGCAGCCGATGCATAAGGGGATTTTAATGAAATAAAAACTTGAATAGAAAACCGGGATTTATCAAAGGATAAATCATCAATAGGGAGACTTCAATATGAAAAGGGCTTGAAACGTTTAAAAAAACTTAAAATAGATCGGATAAGGCAATTAACAGTAATAATTCAAGGCAGGAAGCTAGAGAGCTGGTAATACATTGGTAGAGAACCACTTAGGTTCGAGACCTGAAATGAGCATTCTCATCCACTTGTGAGGACGTGGCTTTGAAGGGTACGGATTAGTCAGCTAGTCTGATGTAGAAAAGAAACAACATCAGGAAATGCACATTATCCAACAGCATATGCAATATATCAACTTTTAAAAAGACACTTATTCAATAGTTGTTAATTATATTCAATTACCTGAGACTGATATAACTTGCTCCAATTAGATTTGAAGTAGGGTGATATTACTCTCGTCTTAATTTTCATTAAACAGTTCTGTGTATTTTTAATTTCCTCCCTGGTCGATATGTCCATAATGATGCAAAATAAGACATAAAATATTGCAAAATATTTATATGTGTTTTAGCTCTAAATTACGCAAAGAAATAAAATTGTTAACAGTAAAGCTGATAAGAATGAACTCATCAGATATATTTTTGACAGTATGATTTGGTTCACTTTCCGCTTCTTCCAGAAATAGTCACATTTTCTACTTAGAAATCAAACCTTTATATAAGATAGAAAGTAATAATGCCAGGTGGTAGTTTGGTTTCACAGTTGATCTCCAAAGGCTAAAAACCACATGGTTTAAAAGCCAACTGGATTCTAACTGCATACTTTCCATAATTTGCATAATTTCAGTAGCAATATTAGCAAAAACTAGAACGAAAACCTTAGTAAATGTTTATGAATAATGTCATCGGTGATTACAAAGTGAAATAAAAGCAATCATGATAATCGTGCTAATTTTCTTTTCAATATCAGAACCCTGTATTGGGGAGGCAATATACCAGCTAAGAGCTACACTTCCCAGCATGTACCTACATATACATACATGTGTATGTATAAAGAGGATGGCCAATGAGAAGTAAACTAAAGTCGCCAAGTAAGATGCCAGACAACTTGAAAGAGGGCGGACTCAGCCAGCAGGCTTTCCCTTGGTCCTTATCTAATCTCTTTTCCTGCTTCCTCAAATATGAACGAAATGCTGTAGTTGCAGCATTTTGTAACCATGAAGGAACTTAGAGGATGGAAATAACATGCTAATAAAGATGAAACAGGTGAAAGGAAGGAACCTGGGTTTCTGATGGCTCTATCTGCCATGGACTGACTGCCCACTCTGATTTCTCTTTTACATCAATGGGGAAAACCTTATTTCTGTGAAAGCACTGATTTGGGGGTTATCTGTTAAATGTAGCTGAATCTACTCCTATCTGAAATAGTTTTTGATTTTACGTGCTTACTGCATGCCAGAAACTTTGCAAAGGACTTTACATTTAATCTTCTTGTAATATAATTCTGAGTTATCATTCCCATTGTATTGGTCAAAAAAATCAGGCCTAGAGAAGTTATGCAACTTACTCGAAATCATTAACTAGTAAGAGGTGAAGTCTGAATTAAAACCCAGGTTGCCTGCCCCCAAGCCCATGATCTTGGTAAGTACACATGCTGATCAGCAATTAATCATTCAACATGTGAGCTGACCTTAGACATTAGGCAATTCAATGAGCCTCATTTTATAGATAAGCAAACTCTAAATCCCTGAAGTAAAACAACCAGCCAGCAACGCACAGTGTACAAAATAAAGGTCTGCTGGCTCTAAGACCAGTGCTCTTTGTCACACTGGATGGCCTCCACTCTGGAAATACTGGCTGAATCTTATTTAAACAACTCTAATTTCTCACGCCTGCCCTACTGAATTTACACATCAACCTATGGCAGTTTAACTATTGCCTACCACTCTTAAAGCTGTTCTCACAAAAGAAATCAATAAACCTCCCAGTTGATAAACCCAGATCCTTCTTTCCATTTTCCTTCCTGCCTCTTCCACAGCATCTGATGTTTGCCGACCACCTTCCAGACCTTGACACTTTCTTCTTCCGTAACCCTCCTCCCCAACCCTGTTTCCATGCTGCCAACACCTTTCCAGGACACATATCTAATTACATGTTTCACTTTCTTTTTCAGAAACTTTCATTGCCTTGTTACTAAATACCTACTGGTTAAATCTCGAAATTTTAGTGTTCTGGAATTCTAAAAAATGTGAATAAATAACACATGTCTATGTACACAATTCCAAAAGTATTAAGGAGAATGTAACACTGTCCCCTAACTACCCCATCTCCTTCCCAATAGGCACTGTCACCAGTCCCTTGAAATCCTTTCAGGGCCATTCTGTGACACAGTATACACCTTACAGTTTGACATATATGGAGTGGGCCCTGAGACTTGAGGTCCTAGCTCACCACTTCTCCAGCACACTCCACAAGGTAACCCAGACCGTTTCATCAAGAGGCCTGCGCACCCTGGGAGCCATTCTGGAGAGGGGCCCTGCAAGTGTGTAGCGGTGCCACACTGCTGCCCACCCACCAGTTATCTGGCTTCCTCTCTTTATGGCAAGAGAGTTGGGAGTTGGGATCATCAGCTACGACTGAAAGGAAGCCAAAGCATATAGAGCTGAGAGCACATTCCTCACGTGAATGAAAATAATCGTTTAATGTTTATGACTACGCTCTTCTTTAAGTCCTAGAATATTTATTAGTACATTAAGGTTACCAAAGTACAGAGAGCTTTCTTACTTATGAGAGGGAGAGTTTCCACCTCATGGTCAAACGGGCATCTTCCAGGGATGCCGGCATCCTCAACAAAAGCTGACACCCCCTTGGCAGACGTGCAGAAGAGATTCCGATGACAGCAGGGAGCCAGGATGATAGGACCCTCCCACCTATCCCACTCTAAGATTCTAGGAATCCACAAAGCTGGGCTTTTCCCATAGGCTTATGGGTACTGCAGGGTAGAATTACCTCTTTCGGTCTAGCTTTTCCTTCCAGCGCTTTCCTGACTCTGAGTTTCTGTGTGAAAGGAAGGAAAAGTATGACTGAGAAGGGCAATATTGGTAGTGGGCAGACTTTCCACGCAGTCAGTCGGCTCTTTCCCTGCTATCGGAATTGGCCTCATCTCTCGGGACTTTGCTCCCCATGTAAGGAGCATGGCTTCGGCGGGCCCTCTCACGCGTCTGGCAGCCCTTGGCATGGTCTGTGGGATACTCTGACGTGTCTAAAAGCACATTTCTCCTTTTCTCTAAAAGATGCCCCCTTCTAAGCTGCCCTGTGCTTGAAGTCCTCAAATAGGTCCCCACTGCCATTGTTTCTTCTGGTGCCCCAAGTAGACTTCCCACGGCACTTCTCCTAGCCTGTCGCGATCTCCCCTGGTGCCGGCTGCTTCCCTGGCTGTTTGCCATGCTGCCCTACAAGCTCCGGGCTGGTACTGGCCGAGTCATGCGGTTTATCGCTCTCCGCATCCAGCTCCCAGCGTGGAGCTTTCCTCACGGTGGGCAAGCCATAAATGCTCGTTTGGATCCCTGAATGAATAAGCAAATGCACACGCTTCCATAAAAGGTGGGGCGGGCAACGCTCTCAGCTCACAAACAGAACTACCGATGGATGGTAACGGGTTAAGCATGAGGTAGCTGAAAGGCCAGAACTCCTGGATGTGGTTCCCATATACTTAGGACACCCGCATCTCCCCATGCGCAATCACTGTATGCTTGATACTAGTTGGAATATACGATTGGATCAGCTTACTTCCATTTCTTTTGAAAGAAATCTGCACTAAACGTGTCCGGCAGATCTTCCGGGGCAGTCTCCAGAGACTGCTTGAACACATCGATGAGATGGGCTGCAACTTTCAAAATAGATGCGTTTAGCTTTACAGCACAACACACAAGTACTGCCCAGTTTCTCATTTGAGGTACTAAGAGCCTATCTTTACTCCATCAAGTGTGGAGTAGAATCTCCACGATCAAGCTGTAGTGGAACAGGGAACTCTTACGCAGTATCCTACTGGGGAACAGACTGTCAGGGGCGATGACACATCATTAGGGGAGTCAGCATCCACCAAACTGAATTTCTCCATATCTGAAGCACCAGAACTCAACAAAAAGTTACCTGTTTTATTAAAATTGCTTTTTAAAATAAGGCTGTAAAGCTAAGGATATGACTGTTATGTGATGACTTTATTAGCAGCTGGGAAATGACTCTCAGAGTTTATTCCATAGATCATGGTCTCGGTGGGATCCTAAAAGGAGAATAAATAACGGAAGAAGGTTTCATGGTTATAGGGACAGGCAAGGTTAAATGTATTTCATTGCTGTAGGACTTCTCTGCATGCTCCATTAGTGAATGTGTATTTGGCTTTCTAAGGAACTAAGGCAATATGCAGCATTATCCAAACGTATTTTATAATAAAACGCACATTGGGTGGAGATCAGTGTTTTAGGAAATACTATGGAGTCTTCACTGAGGATCACCACTAAAATATGTCAGGGGCTGCAGTAAGTATGCAAGGCCCTGTTTGACCCCTGATTCTGTCTGTCTGTTAGCTTGTACGTTTATATTTCATTTGTCCTTTACTTTTGGGTAACCAAGCCATTTACCTCTCTGGTGACTGCTTCCTCATGCCAGAGGTTAGAAATTCCAATGCTACATGGTAGAGTTATCAGATAAAGTAGAGGCCAGCTAACTAAATTTGAATTTCAGATAAACAGCAAATAATTTTTTTTAGTATAAGTGGGTCCTAATACCTATACCAAGAAGGTCCTCCTTGTTTACCTAAAATTGAAACCTAACTAGGCCTTCTCTATTTTGAATTGCTAACCCTGGCCGCCTGCACACAAGGAGCTGCCCAGGTGAAAGGGAGGCAGCAAGCAGGGCGTCAGGACAGGGAGACATCGTGGGGAGCAATGGGTTCTCTGTTCGTGGTCGTTGCAAAGGGGTAGCTGCTCATCTTCAGGCCCTTGTCAGCACGGAGGGTAAAGTGCTATTTCAAGAAAAGAAAAATGCAGATGAACAAAAGCAACTGTGCAAGCCAACATGGTGGGGGACACACAAATCATGCCTGTGGGTGAGTGAGCCCAGGGCTGCCAGCTTCCCACATGGGTCATACGGCCAAAATAGAAAGGAAAAGAAAACCCCAAACCCCCGAGTTTTCTGGTGCTTGTCTGCTAGGAACTATGAAACCATAGAACCAATTTTGTTGGAGCTGTATTATGTTCCAAAACAAATATGCTTTCAGTGAGAATATTTTCCACAAGCAGACTACTTGGGCTACATCTAATGTAAAACAGGGTGAGGTCTGGGTGATAACCGTGTTGTTGCCCAAAAGTTCTGTGTGTGAGTGTGTGTTACAGGGAGTGTGTAGGTTGATTGATCCTTTCCTTCCTGTATTTAGCTATGTTCTAAAGAACAGTTAAGGTTAACCTAAAAGCCAAATGTCTACATTTTAATTCAAAAGATGAAAGAATCACAGGCAATCACAATTTTCAAGGATCTCACAATTCAGGTGGGAAAAATATAGGAATGGATAATTACAATGCAACATGGCCAATATAACCACAGAAATCGGTACACAGTACTTTGCTATTAGATGGAAGAATGACAGAGAAGTATATTTAAAATTGTTTGTTTGAAACCTAAGTATTTTGCAGAAAAATATTAAATGTGCTTACCTTCAGTAACATGACTTTTTGTGCTTTCTTCCATCTTTGGGAAAGACTGAAGTAAAGACAACATTCCTTAGTGATGATGATTAGATTACACACAAAACTCACTTTGTTTGGAAGCATTCTTTAAGTGTTCACCTTGGCCTTTTATGAAAATTACTATAAAATGAATAATTTTAATGCCAATCCAAATCTTATTCGATATTTTTAGTCACTTTTCACTTAGCAAAAGTTCTAAAAATAGAAATAATTTTAAGTGGCAGAAATTCCTTTTGCTTCTTCCTATTTCATGAAGTCATTCAGTATTTCAAAGAATGTCCAATTGCTCAGAAGAGAATGAAAGCTTTCACTTACATGCCTTCAGGGTTATTTATGACTTAAGGGAGGGCCTAAAAAGCATTTGGAAAATTCATTGTATAAGGAATTGGATTTCCACTGAAACAGGAAATTCTAAGGAGGGAGAGAATGCTTCACGGAAGTGGCAGGAATGGCTCCCACTGGTTGTATCTGTCCTGGAGCATCTAGTGTTGGAACGACAGTAAAGAGCCCGGCATTGGCACCATTTCTGCCTCACCATCACCAGCTTGAGCAGATCCGCAGCATTGCCTCTCTCCTCCTCAGTTCTGGAATCCTTCACCGTCATGTCCTGGAGCTCATCTTCTTTCTTCAGGATGTGGTTGATGTAATCCTAAAGCAGCAGAAGAACATCAATCAATAAAACCAGAAATAAGGGGAAGGGAGGGAGAGGGAGAGAGAGCATGAGAGGAGTGAGAGAAAGCCAAATAGTCAACATCAACCTGGAACATCACAAAGAGGTTAAGAACATATAAGTTCATAATGGTCAACAGCCACAGCCTGGCCAAGCAATCTGGAAAGCCTTCTCATTAATATTTTAGCAAGTAAAGGCCTGACAAATCCAAAACAAAGCTTTATGGGCCATAGGATATTTGAACTGTGTGAGGACTTCACAGAGGGCCAGCCTCTAACCCTGTGCTCCAGTGTCGTCCTCAATCAAATGGACTGAGTTGGGGTTAGATGGTTTCTAGAGTCCTTTCCAGGGACAGTCTTTATAATTCTATCACTGAACGTAAGTTGTTTCATCATGCTTTTGTTTCCAAGAGGAATATGCTTGACCTTTCCCATAAATACCTGCTGTATTCTCACAGATCATGGTCCTCCGCCCTCTGCCAGGCCCTGGGCACATTAGTGTAATCAGACCACATTTGATCCCTCATCTGAAGGAGTCAGCCAACGAGCCAGCGAGTTGTTATAGATATGGTTATACAACTAACTAAATATTTACGAATTCTTAGGCCATTTCCAGAAACCAACAATATTTTTCTTCCATGGACAAGTTTCAGGTTAATATGTAGTTCTTACTACCTTTCCCCAGAGGTCACTAGAATGGTTTTCCATACAATGAGAAAGGAGGACTCTATATATCAATCACATGCCTCATGGGAATCATTTAGTATTTTTAGAGAGAAGGGCAGGGAGGGAGGAAGAAAGGGGGAGAAGCATCAATGTATGGTTGCTTTCACCTGCCTCCAGCTGGGGGCCTGGCTGGAGACCTGGCTTGCAACCTGGTTATGTGCCCTGGCTGGGAATTGAACCAGCGACTCTTTGGTTTGCAGGCCAGTGCCCGTACACTGAACCACACCAGCCAGGGCCATTTAGTACTTTCTACCTTTCTGCTTCCTGCTATCTGGAAGACTGATGCTCACGCATTACACTAAATAACTACGGGTTAAACTACCTAATTCAGGTTCCTCAAGAACCCAAGAGGAATAGGTCCGGGTCAGGTCGCCCGGATGCCTTTACCTTCAGGGAGATCTGCAGCTTCAGCTTCACGTCGCTCTGTATGACCTCATGCTGGATGAACTGGCGGATCTGCAGCACACGAGGGCTCTGCAGCACGGGGGCCGGAGCACTCATGAGCTGCTTGGCCCCGATACAAAGACCTTTCCAAGTATGAGTGGCAAACGGAGGTCCTGGAATTTTTTTCTGTTAACAAAGCAAAACAGCTACCAAAGAAATCTGCATATATATATATATATATATATATATATATATATATATATATATATATTTTTTTTTTTTTTTTAACTGAGTATTTACTATATAGACACGCACGAAGTCAGGAACAACTTGTTAGGGAATACAATGGTGGGAAAAAAGAAGCGATCCCTGCTCTCAAAAGCTTTCGCAAAGATGAGATAAATTGGTGACATAGCTGAGCAAATTCTCCTCTTTACATATGCGACTGAGAATCCTCGCACTTTGAGATCCTGTTGTGTGCTGCGCCGCTGGATAGCACGTGGGGAGTGCTAAGCAGTGCCGTGATGTCACAATGCAGCCTCAGCCACGTGCATGAGACTGTCCCTTAATACCCACAAGGAGCCTGAGACGCTGGGAACTGAACGGTCACCCACGTTGTGGTCTCGTGTGTAGTCTGGCCTGAAAAGGCTCTGTGAGAGCAAACTCATCCACAGAGCTGAGTGGCTCTGAGTCCACACTGGGTTAAGCCAGCCTCCAGTGTCTTCCTGGGACCTCGTGAGCAGGAGTATCTGCTTTTGAGGGGACTCACATCTCTGTTACCCTCTGTGCTCTCAGGGGTGGTGTGGTTTGACGCCCTGTGCCCTGCAGTGTGTCTGATAGGCTTCATTTCAAATTGCAATTCAGTGTCCAATGCCTGGTCCGAGATAACCACTCAGGGTCTTGCTTGGGTTGGGCCACTTCCACTCGGTGTGGGCAAAGCTACAGGGGTTGCAGAGGAGGAGATGAATTTCCTTTATTAATCTCACATGTGGCATATTATTTGTCACAATGTAGTACTTTCTGCTTGGATATATAACCTTATTAGTGAGCCATTTGATGTGGCCTTTCCATGTTTCAGATAAGGGAACAGAGATTCCATGTGACTTGTCCTAAATCTCACATTAATAAATGGTAGAGTTGGGACTAAAATTTGGATCATTTTCATTCACCATGTTGGTTATAGTCACCAAATTAAAATATAGAGCTAGAGGTGCTTTGGTATCTTAAGTGTTCATTATTTGTGCCCCGGCTATTAAAAACTTGTGTAGGAAAGCAAAAATCATAACTCAAAACAGTATCCTCCTCACTTAACACTACTATCATTCTCTAATCACCTTATCAATGCCTTCACTGAACTAACAATTTAACATCTGACAGTATTCTGGCCATATGACATAACCTGTTTGCAAAATGAAATGGTATATCCTGCAAGAGTCAGGACTTTATGGTTCTTATTCAAGATAATTTCATTCATTCTTTAAAAAGAAATGTAGGTGGGGCTTCTCTAATTACAATGCTAATTTTTATATTATAGTTGTAAATCCTTGTATATAATCAATCCTTCAGGTTATTCCTATGAATTCGATTTGTGAATTTTCAAGTTAAGAAAAAAGAAAGTGTGAAAGACCTAAACCTGTGTGCTAAAACTAACAAAGAAGGACCAAGAGAAGGGAAGGTATCTGCATGTCCTAATGTCAGTTTGCAGGTTGTCTGTACTGCATAATTCCATGGGCTACTTAGAGTGGCTATTTCTACATCATGAGAAGATGTTCAAGCCTGCACTGCAGGATAAAAGCAATAAAAACAGTCAGGTATATCTAAAAGCTACAAGGCTAAAGTCTTCTAATATAAGATTCCTTAAGCCCATTCACAACTGACATAAGAATGAAAATATGCAATATGCGGATGTACAGGAGAAGAAGATCTGAGACTCTGGTATATGGACGGTCGGATATGCAATACAGTGACTTCTCAGCAGGGAAATGTGTGTGTACCTCTACTGGAGGGAATGTCTCCCATGACCGTGACTGCAGATTAGGAGGAACAATTGTGTCAAGTTCTTTCTTCATCAGCCATGGCGATGCTTCATGAAAGGGGCGGAGGACAGTGATGCAGAGGGTGCCTGGTTTCAAAGAGAATGATCAGAAGGTCATTTCCCTAGCAAAAATATTCTGAAAATTTCAATGAATATTTACTAAGTTCAACACTTTTTAAAAAGCGAGACCCACTGATTACACTTAATTAAGGGCCTTAAGATCAAAAAAGTGAGGCTTTTGGTCACTGTAAGCCTGAAAGGATTCACTGACATCTCATTGCCCTTCAAGAACCTCATCAGAGTCCTGTCAAGTCCACCACTAAATGTTTTGAGCTCATCCATTTCTCCCCTCTTCACGGTCCCCACCTCAGGTCACCTGCTGCAGAGAGGCCTGTTCTGGACTGTGGCAGGGGCTAGCTTTCTTCCCGGTGTCCGCTCTGGGAGATGACCTCCCTCCCCAGCAGCCAGGGTGACTGACTGCGTTGAACTCTGATCTAAACTCTTCATGGACTTCCCATCGCTCGCAGGACAAAACAGAGTCCTTACCATTTTCTCACCCCTGCCTCGCTCAACTTGCACCATTCTCCCTTCTGTGCTTCAGGTGTGATGTCACCCCTCACCCTGCCCTTCCCCAGGGCTTCATGGTTCTTGCTTTGCAGTCTTTCTTCCAAGGATGCGCTCCCTCCTACCTTACTGACCTCCTACTTTCGACCAGCCTTGGTCCAGGGTCTTTAGGGAAGCCTTCTAGACTTTCTTTCATGGACCTCGCCCCAATTTATAATCATACAGTTACTTGTGTGACTATGTAAGTTAGGCCTACTCTCTCATTCAACATTAAGCTCTGTGGAAGCAGGGCCCATGCTCGCTTAGCTCTTTGCTCGGTCCTTAATGCCCAGCCATGTTTGGCACATGGTGGGTTATCACATAGATACTAGTTCATGCGATTTGAATTCTTATTCTCATGCAGCTTCACACATGCACTGTACAGCCAGTCGGGGCACCCCACTCCTCACAGTCACAAAAGTCAAGGTTCATTACACCAGGCACGTGTGCACTGATACACTAAAACACGTAAGAGCACAGAGACGCAGGCATATTCATAAGTGGGCACGAAATATATCCTACCAACAAGAGAAAATAATTAAAAACACACACACGTAAACTTAAATCTAGCATACCAGTTTGGCACACAGATAATATGCAAACTTATGTGTGTTTAAATATACATATTACATACACTGATGGTTCTTACTTAATGCAATATGTGTCTCTAACCTTTAGTCACATACAGATTTATCTGAAATTGATTAAAATAATATAAATATTCAATGACTACATCATAAGACTTATATTTCAGGTTGGCTCTTTAACTTAAACAGCAAATGTATCTTTTCTAATTCTGTTAAATTCATTAAGACAACACATTCAACGCCCTGGCTGGTAGCACAGTGGTTAAGGTGACGGCCTGCGAACCCAAAGGTCGCAGGTTCGATTCCCCAGCCAGGGCACATAACCAGGTTGCAAACCAGGTCTCCAGCCAGGTCTGTGGCTTGAGGCAGGTGAAAAGCAACCATACATTGATGTCTCTCTCCCTCTCTGCCTCTCTTCCTTCCCCTCTTTCTAAAAATAATGAAATAAAATCTTAAAAAAAAAAAAAAAAAAGACAACACATTCAAAATGACCAAAAAAAATGTACATATTAGAGACTTGTCTCTTGTATTTTTTCCTACCAAGATTAAACAAACATTTAGATAGTAACCTAAGCACACACCTAACACTTAAACATGGATACAAATCTGCTTGTGGGTAGCAGAGGGACTCATCCGTAGTTTACATAGTTGGATGCTCAGTGAAGGCTTAGTACAAACATAAATGACTGTATACATGGGTAGACACAGCCAGGGGAAAAATAGAATTGGAAAGTGAGCCAAGGGGATAAGGAGAGAAGACCCAGTGCAGACTGGATAGGGAGGATAAGAGTTGGTGAAGGGAGGCCAAGGTACGGCGTTTGGAAGCCGGGCTGCCTGGAGAAACGAGTGGGAGTGGCGCGGAGTTGCCGGGAGCCCGAAAAGCCATTGCGGTGGCGCACAGGATCTGCAAGCTAATATGTTTAAAATGACCGCACCAAACAAAACACCTCCTGGTGCTGACCCTAAGCAACGGGAAAGGACTGGCACTGTACAGGAAATTGGGTCACAGGCTGTTTGGCCAGTCTCGTCTTGCAACCCAAGATTTGGTGTGGATCAATTACAAGATGACAATCTAGAAACTTATTGGCAATCAGATGGCTCCCAGCCTCATTTAGTGAACATCTAATTCAGAAGAAAAACAACGGTGAAGACATTGTGTATTTACGTGGACTACAAATCTGATGAAAGCTATACTCCAAGCAAGATCTCAGTCAGAATAGGAAATGATTTCCATAACCTTCAAGAAATTCGGCAGCGTGAATTGGTGGAACCAAGTGGCTGGATTCATGTTCCCTTAACTGATAATCGTAAGAAGCCGACATTCATGATACAGATTGATGTTCTGGCCAATCACCAAAATGGAAGAGACACTACATGAGACAAATTAAAATATACACACCAGTGGAAGAGAGCTCCATTGGTAAATTTCCTAGATGTATAACTATTGATTTCATGATGTATCATTCAATAAGGTGACCTGGAAACACTACAGAAATCATTAAACACATCTTTGTTTGGTCAGTGAAGAAAAAGAGTTGGTGAAGGGACGCAGTGAGTTCCCGACCGTCTGGCATTCCTACCTGGCTGTTCTTGTACAGGCTCCTGAAGAACCACAGTGGTTGATTCTCCATACGCCAAGGACAGGTATTCCTCTATGTCACTGTCTCGAAGAAGTTCCACTCCTGATCCATCAGCATAGATCACAAAAAACCTATTGGAGGAAATAAAAATCTAATCACTTGAAGGATTCAGGGAAAATGTTCCTCAACCTTGGAATAAAAAAGAAAACTCCTGGTATTCTTTTGATCATATTACCTGGGGACATGTTCACCATAGATTTGCAGATGATTCTTTTGAAGGTGAGCAGATGATAAACTCTCATAGCCTTCAGTTATTGCATTGAAATCATCTTCCATATTGCTTTCAGGCAGCATAGTTGTTACACTGCCATCAGCCATGACCTAAGGGACAAAGTATATAAGCAACTAAAAGAAAAAAATGCCAGAAAGCTTACATTTCTGATCCCATTTGAGAAAGCAGGTGATCTTTGGTATTCTTAGAAAATCCGGGATATTAATTTACTTATAAGGTATTGCTTACTAAGTACCGATTGCATCAAAGTGAAAACCTATTAGCACATTTCCACCCAGAAGCCACAACTAGATTGTGAAAACAGAGTGGAAGAAAACTCAGAACACCCCTGGGCAGGCAACTAGGAGGGCAGGGGACTCCAAACCTTTTCTTCTGAGGATTAGTTCAAGGAAGGAGGAATTTAAACATGGAGGAAATGCTGCTCATGGGATAGCTGTCTTGAAATACTGAAAGAGCTATTGCATGGAAGAGGTTATAGGCTGCTCTTCCAAGCACAGAATAAAGACTCATGGATGGACAACATAGGGAAAGAGATTTAATATCCATATGAGAAGAAAGGTGCTAGCCGTTCCTGCTGTCTAGGCATCACACAGGGTTCTCTGGGCGGCAGTGCAGCCCAGGCTGAGAGGCCACTGCAGGGATGGCCAAGAAGAGTATCCGAGCCTGGAAGCATGAGGGGCCTGGATGGCCCAAGTGGTGCGACCTAGAGGGTTTCAATTCATTATCAATTGAAATCTGTTATTAGCAGCCTGAGCCTGAACTCCCACTGTGAACAGCCTCGTTTACTTAGTACAGAAAAGTCCGCTGTCAGGGCTTGCCTGCCCATCCCACAAAGCTGGGGACTCTGGGTATGGTTCTGAATCTGAACAATAGCTTCACCACCCACCAGCCAACTACAGAATTTCACTCTTGGGTGAGGAGTGAAAATAAAAAAATTTAAAAGATGCCTTGGCTGGTGGCACAGTGGATAAAGTGCTGGCCTGCAAACCCAAAGGTTCCTGGTTCAATTCCCAGCCAGGGCACATAAGCAGGTTGCAAGCCAGGTCTCCAGCCATGTCCACAACTGGAGGCAGGTGAAAGGCAACCACACATTGATGTCTCTCTCCTTCTCTGCCTCTCTCCCTTTCTCCTTCTCTAAAAATAATATATAAAGTCTTTAAAAAAGAAGGCACCTAGAGGATGGGTTGACAAGCCTTTTTCCCAAGGGCCAGAGAGTAAGAATTTTCGGGGACGTGGGCCATCAGTCTCTGCTGTAACCCCTCGCCCTGTCCTTTTGCGCAGGCAGCCATGGACAATGTGGAAACAGGTGAGCGCACCTATGTTTCAGCAAAGCTTTCCACAACGGTACTGCAGTTTGAACTTCCTGTCCGTGTTATGTGTCATGAAATATTCCTCTCTTTTTAATGTTTTTCTATCCACTTGAAAATGTAAAAACCAGTTTAGCTCCTGAACCTATATAAACAAATGGCTGTGGATTGCCCAAGCCTGGCATGAAGAAAACAGGGTTTTGAGGGACAGAGAAACAGAAGGTAGAGCTCTACCGTGTGTAGCTAAACACCTGCCCGGGCTCCCCACCTCCCCATCCTCAACCCCCTAGAACCCTCACTAACTGAAGTTCTCACCGTGGAGTCCCTGCCTAGCCAAGCACAACTGGTCTGAATTTAACCGGGACAAGGCCTTTCTTAAATCACTCCTTTGTGTCAGCGTTCTTTATAGATGCTTAGTACTGTTTCTTCCCTTCTGTTCTAATTAATTCTTGGGCTTGAGCATTCCTACCATCCCAATAGCTGGGCGCGCTATCCCTTATAGAAGGACACTTGAGAATCAGAGATGTTGACGGGCATGACTTCTTGCACACAGTACAGGCAGTAAGTAGATAGCTCACCCCAACACAGCTAAGGGTGAAGTGCTACCCGGAGGGTCTCCTGTGGGAAGCATCAGCCGCGCTCTCAGCACTAATGGTGCACTTAACCTGGAAGATGTTGCCCTCCGGATCCAGGACCTCACAGAGGACCTCCGAGGTATGCGTCATGATGTACGTGCTGGCTCGCAGCTGCTCCCGCGGCTGGAAAGGATGGCGCATGTCACTGTTTGTCTCATGGCAATATATAGCGGAGCAATCCCTGTCAATATGAAGACAGCCTGTGTTTGGAGGTAACACCTGGAAGGGAACCAGAAAGGGAGGAAGTATTTAAAATTTCTTGTTCAGCTTGAGGGGTTTGGGAAATCATTTTAGGGAAAAAAATGATCCATGGACCCCTGCCACAAACTGTGTTTCCAGGAAGAAAACCTAAGAGAGGCCTTAAGAGTTAGAAAGGATAGTTGATAAGGAAGGGCACTAAATAATTAGGATGTAATAGGTCCCATGTCCTCACATTTCATCTACTTGCTTTAATATTTCCTTTATTTCATAGTTAATATAAAAAAAATAAAAATGTACTCCAACTGAAGTAAATACATGTGACCCTATTCAAAATGTGTGGAAGCCTTTGTGTTCTTGGGCAGGAGCCATCCCCAAGAGGGTCAGAAGCTACCGGACAAATGCTTTTAGTGTTTCATTTGTCCCCTACTTGTGACACATTATAACCACAGAGAATAATAATTGTCGTACCCACCTCCTCTCTGATATTTTGAATATTTCGAGTGCTGCCAGGGTACAGTAGGGGCCAGTCCCAAGTCCCACCTCTCTTTTTCATACACTTCCTGAAGTCCAGCCCACTCACCACACTGACCGTGCGAGACAGAGCAACAGAGGCAGAAGGTGTTTTTCAACACCACGTTTCCAGCTCTATAAAACTAGGGAATTATAAAACAGATGTTGATAAACTTATTTTGAGGGTGTTTTGTGTCCCCATTGGTAACTAAGTCTGCATTTTTCCGCCCAGAGCAATCAGCCTAGCAACCTTTTCTTGGGCTGTTTCAGGAGGCAAACCTGGGAGGAGTAAGTAGCCACACAGCAGTGGCAGACACTGAGTGCCTCCGCATTGGGGCTCTTTCCTGTTTATGTCTCTTCCCTCAGTGGTAGCTGTCACTGGCGCTAATATTCCTTGGCTTTGGTTGTTGAAACCATTGGTGTCTGGGGTTGTGATAACAATAAGGTAAGAGCTGGCCGCACCTCCTGGAATCCCAGGAGATGCTCATGACATCTGGAAGGATGCGTTGCACTGGAATATGAACGCTGCCAACTGCCTAAGGAAAACAACACCCCCTTCTCCACGCATTTTGCACCTTCCTTGCCCCCTAGCAATCAATGTTGCATGACCTGGGTTTAAGAGGTATTCAAAGTGATGAAAAGCAGGCACCTACAACCAAGAGACCTGTATCCAGCAAAGCTATCGTTTAGAATGGACGGAAAGATAAAGTGCTCCCCAGACGAGGTAAAGCTAAAGGAGTTCACCCTCACCAAGCCCTTATTACATGAAATGTTAAAGGGACACGTTTAAGAAGAAGAATATCAAAACTATGAACCGTAAAATGACAACAAACTCAAATCTATCAACAGATGAATCTAAAACCAATAAAACAAAACCAACTAAGCAAACAACTAGAACAGGAACAAAACCACAGATATGGAGATCACATGGAGGTTATCAGTGGGGAGGGGAAGGGGGAGAATGGGGGGGAAGTGCAGGGATTAAGAAGCATAACTGGTAGGCACAAAATAGACAGGGGGACACTAGGAACAGTAAGTAAATGGAGAAGCCAAAGAACCTATGTGAACGGCCCGTGGACGTGAACTAAGAGGGGCAGGGGGATTGCTGGAGGGAAGGGACCTATAGGGCAGAGGAGGGCAAAGGGGGAAAACTGGGGCAACTGTAATAGCATAATCAATAAAATATACTTAAGATAGACAACATTATCAGGAGAGATGGGAGGGGTAAGCTGCTTCAGTAGCTTCCAGAGCAACAAAGGGTCGTCACCGAGGTCTTTGTCCACAGTCTTCCGGCTCTGAGCTCTCAGTACCCTGTGGACATTCTAGGGTGTCCTGGCACTGTGTCCCTTCTCCAGCAGGTGGAAGACAAATCCTGCTGAGATGAAAGGGACTGCAGACCCACGCCAGGTGGGAGGTGGAACAGCTGCCTTCCAGGACCACCCGCTCCCTCCTGTCCTGTGGGGACACCGGGCAGAGTGGGGATGGGCTGCGGGTGGGAAGGACAGGAGAGTGAGCATGAGCGGTGAAGCTGGGTGGTGGGCACAGGCCAGGCCACCTGAGTGCCTCTGACACCCACAGCGCCAGCCACCTGCTCCAGAGAGATGCGAAACAAGTGTGTTCCGGTTTATAACCTTGATCCAACAGCACCAAAGTGCTACAGGACGAGCAGGACAATGTGTTTCCGGCACGGGCTGTAAACAGTGAATGAATGAAGAGATTGAGAAGCCTGTTCTAGTCAGATGAGACAAGAGAGAAGCAACCGTCCACCAGCAGGCATGTTGCTGCCCCAGAGGAGCGACCCTTACCTGTGGGCTCCTCACTCAGCCCCGAGACCTACCTGGTAGGTCCCCTGTGGCTTTGCAATAATCGACGTTCCATCCCCAAAGGTGGCGCAGCAGCTGCTGTCCTCGCAGTTGGTGATGACAGTGGCATGGTGGGAGCTCTCTATCCGCATGCACTTCACCTGCCTGGTGACAGTCTGAGGACCTTCGGCTGTGGGCAAAGGCAGGGCACACAGATCTGAGAGGACGCGTGCCCTGGGAAGCATGCAGCCCGCGGATTTTGCTCCGTCTCCCGCCGCCTGGGCTGGAAGTCCAGACCCAGCACGGAGAGCTCACTCCGCAGGCTGGGGTGCAGTGTGTGGCCCCCAACAATGCAGAGCCGTCCTTCTAGGGGAGCCTGCCTTAATGCGGTGTGTTCTTTCACTCCCACTACTCTCTTTATTTGGAGAAACTGCAAACATCCAGAAAAGCATAAAGTATGTATAGTTAAACTATTCATACTCTCACCAATCAAAATTCCCGCTGGTTAATATTCTGCTACATTTGCTTCAATATGTTTAATGTGTACATAAGAATTTATTGGGTTTATTCCCTTCTCTTCCCTTCTCTGGCACTCCATTTATACACTTTTATATGCATGTGTATTAAAAACAATGTATTACATTGGACGTGCTTTAAATTGGCATATGTTATATATTATTTTGTATCATTGTATAACCTGCTTTTGCACTTGGCATGCTTACATTGGCATAAGTCATGTATTATTAGGTATTATTCTATACCAGCTTTTTTTCACTTAGCCTTATTTTGGGACCTTGAGCCATCATGTTATATATATGTGTGTGCACTTCTTTCCTTTTTTGTTAAACAAATACTTATTTATTTTTAGAGAGAGGGGAAGGCAGAGAGAAAGAGAAGAGGTAAGCATCAAGGTACGGTTGCCTCTCACACGTCCCCAGCTGGGGACTCGGCCCACAACCCAGGCATGTGCCCTGACTGGGAATCAAACAAATCAGGAACCCTTTGGCTTACAGGCTGGCACTCAATCCACTGCACCACACCCATCAGGACTGTACTTCTTTCCTTTTGTCTACTATATAATATTCATTTGTAAATATATACCACATATTCTTTTTTTGTTCTGCTGTTGATAGGCATTTACGCTTTCCCAATATTTTAATAACATACTCAGTGCTGCAAGTCGCACCCTTGCACCTGTTTCCTTGCACGAATGTGTGTCTTTCTCTATCTACCCAGAAGTGGAGTTAGTGCACCAGATGATAGGCACCTTTTCAATTTCCTAGGTATTTTGAAATTCCCTCCCAAGTGACTCCTAGAGTCCTCTTTTCCCACTCACTTGCCAATTTTGCTGCACTTAATTTGGTAATGGAGCATTTAATGCACTGAACAAATAAACTCTGGAATTAAAGAAAGGAGAGGGAGTAACTTTTTCTGTAAAAACCTTGTTCACATTTGGGTTAGGAAGGCTGGCAGGCTTGTTAGTGTCTTTGAACAGGGTGCCCGTGGCTCAGCAGCTGCAGCCTTTCTCTCAGACCACCTTTCTGTTATAGAGTGTGTTCAGAATCGCAGGGGCCCTAGCAAAGGTCACCTGTTTATGCAAATTTGATTCTTTAAGGACCAAAACAAAAAACACACATCAGGTTTGAGAGCTAATGTCAAGGACAGTTGAGTCATGATTATTAACTTTGCGTTGCCACCAATGCAGATTACAGGTTTTCAGTGGGGTGAAAATGGAAAATCCATCATTGCTATCTGTGTACCAACTAGAGCTATTATCCCTGTACCTCGCTTAAAGGCATAAAATATTGTCATATACTTGAAAAATAAAACTTACTTATATCTTGATTATCTGCAGGAATAACATGATCTTCATAAAACTGATAAAAGGTTGTGATCCGGGTACCATCAGCATGATCTACTATCCGGGTACCATCTTTCTTTTCAACAATGATCACTTTGTCTTCTCGAGTTGTCATGACCTGGACATGCGAAGGCAGAACATAATCATTTGGTTAGGTGGTTAACCCCAAGTGGGCTTATTTTTATACTGTATGGAATACCATCCAAGCCTGGTTACTTATTGTAAGTGAACCTTCTATCTCATCTACTTGGTCTAACCTTTACCATCCTGGGAGGCAGGCAATGATATCCCCGTTCTATAAGGAGGAAATCTGGGCAAGGAGAAGTCAAGAAATTTGCTCCAGGTCACCTGACAAGTGCTAGGGCTGGTGCTGGGTGGGAGCTGTCTGACTTTCAAACTGATACCCCTGCAAAGCATGGTCACGCATTTGTGAGTAAGCATCAGGGCCTGTCTGGGCAAAGGACCCAGGTCTCACTTCCTTGGAAACCAGAGGTTTGAGGGGAGCCTGGCCTGCTGAGGCTGTCTTGCATGTCACATAGGTCAATGAGCAGGTCTCAGCCTTGTATCATTCGGAACAGGATGTGAGGGCTGCGGGGAACAGAGGTGGTGGCTTCTCCCAGTCAAGCTGATCCGCACATACAGGTGCTCCTGTCTGTGGCTGCTCCATGTGCCCCAAGAGGGCCTGGGGGTCATGCTGGGCTTGCCAGTGGGTGAGGCTGCTACACCAAACAGGCTACTTCCCATCCCGTGTCCTTCCCTAAAGCTGAGGAAACAGTTGAGATGAAAGGTGATCGTGTTTCGGTAGTCTGTCCGTTTAACCCGCACTCCCTCTGTTCTGGCTGAGTGGGTTACTGCAAGAAATACAGAGATGGTCTGAGAAGGGAGAAACCATGTCACCCAAGACAGGAAGCTGAAGGGGAGCTACGCTGTCAGCCCAAGTCTGTCCAACGCGAGCCTCCTGAACGCAGGTCTCCAGAGGGCTGCTGCCTCCGTGCTGCATGCTGGGAGAGGCGCTGGGGATACAATGATGAATGCAACCAAAGCGAAAATCCCCATCCTCCATAGTTAAGGGCTGAGGGAAGGACAGTCACTCAGAAGCTGCTAACGAAGCCACTGGAGGGACCACTATGTCCATAGTGAGAATCACCTTACAACATACTATAAGATCTTTGAAGTCAAGGATCATAACAAATTCCTACCTCTCACCTCAGATGCACATAAAGAAGTAGGAATAGGCATAGGTCCTTATGTCTAGCAGGTAAGACATATACACAAATGCACTCAACAAAAGGAAATATATGACATCATTTGTTATATGTCTTAAAGTGGTGTAGAAAATTCATGACCTGTCCTGGCTGGAGGCACAGTGGATAAGGCACTATCCTGCAAATCCGAAGGTCACTGGTTTGATTCCCAGCCAGGGCACATAACCAGGTTGCAAGCCAGGTCTCCAGCCAGGTCTGTAGCTGGAGGCAGGTGAAAGGCAACCATACATTGATGTTTCTTTCCCTCTCTGCCTCTCTCCCTTCCCCTCTCTCTAAAAATAATAAGTAAAATCTTAAATAATAAAAAAAAAAATCATGACCTGTCTCTGAACTTGAAAAATTAGTATTTCATGATATTCTATGCTGGTCAAATAAACCATAAAATGCTTTTAGATTTGGATCCATCCATCCACCCATCCACCCGCCTACTACTTACTACTTAAAAAATTGTTAGTGAAAATTTATAATTTGTCCAGTGCTCTTCTATGTGTTGTTTCAGAACTCCAGTGATTTAGAAAAGTTTGCAATACACAATAGTTTGCCATACCGTTCCAGTGACAGGATCTGTGGCCTGAAAGGATAGAAATGGTGCCAAGTTTACTATCCTTTCCGATCCTTTGGTACCGATACGATTTCCTTCAGGTGTGGTCGTAAACCAGGTGCCAGTGTGACTCTCCGCAGGAGTCACTGTTTGAACTGTCTCTGGGAGATGTTCATGGATTTCATTCTTATGTGACACTGTTGACTGATTTTTGTGACTTTTGCCTGTGGAAATTCAAGTAAAATCAAACACAACATTATAACTTATAATCCCTTATATAAATCATGCACTGTTTTGATTCAGTGTGAAGACATTGTGGCATAGAAATTGTAAGTACTATTCATCAATTATATTATTTCTCAAATGAAAATATCAGATTATGAATATCTTAACCTTGGTGCTTGAACCTTCGCTGGGTTCTTGTCACCTCCTTCCAAATGTGTCTTCATACAGACAGTTCACCCTCTATGACACAACACCTATTCTGGTCAATTTTTGTACACTTTGAGTCTTGCTTGTATTTCCCTGGATCCTAGATTGTTTTGGTCTTGTACTAAGGATTTTATTTTATTTCATTTATTTAAATCCTCACCTGAGAATATGTTTATTGATTTGAGAGAGAGAGGAAAAGGGGGAAAGAGAGAAACAGACAGGGGAGGATGAGAAGGAGAGGGAGGTAGGGGGCAGAGAGAAAGATCGAAACATTGACTGGTTGCTTCCTATGTGCCTTGACTAGGGATTGAATTCACACTTTAGGTATGTGCCCTGATAGGGGATTGAACCCATAGCTTTATTGTGTACAGGGCAATGCTCCAATCAACTAAGCTCCCTGGCCAGAGTTGTACTATGATTTTAAAGCTTTCTTTCTTTCTTTTTTTTTTAAATTAAAGATTTTATTTATTATTTTTCAGAGAGAGGGGAAGGGAGAGAGGCAGAGAGGGAGAGAAACATCAGTGAATGGTTGCTCTTCACCTGCCTCTAGCCATGGACCTGACTGGAGACCTGGCTTGCAACTTGATTATGTGCCCTGGATAGGAGTTGAACCAGCAACCTAAAGCCTCCTTTCTCTTTCCATATATCTGCCAAACTTTTAGACTCCTTTTGACTTACTGGACTCTAGCATTTTACTAGATTTTTAACTTTTCATTCCTCTGAGTTTGCCATTGTATCAGACATAGATAGAAAACATCTTTCTTCAGCCCTGAATCTGAAGAAACTGTATAAGCAGGTGTATCCCTGGCCTCTTGTTAGGGGAGGGAACTTGCACAGCTTAATTACTACACTGAAAATCACCTGATACACACCTTCCCTCTATTCTTCCCTGCCACCATCCATGTGGAACAGGGAGATATAACTGAAGATATCCTCATGAAATTCTGTGAATAATACCTCCAACCCTATTATCAGGATGGATTCATTTACTCTATTTCTATGAACAATAGTCAAGAATCTAGTAGTTGAGATTTGCTAGTGTTACCAAGTCTCAATCCAGGTAAACTTAGATCCAGGGACAATTTGTGAGCAAAGAGAAAAGAATCGTCAATCAGAAAGATCCTTCAGTTTCATATCATGAAATATGTATCAGGGCATGAATCTCAGCCAAAGAGGCAGACTCAACTAATGATGGGAACCAAAGAAGACAGATACCTCAAACTAAGATTCATTTTGGACATATATGTATTTCTAGACCATTAAATAGCAAGATAGACCTATAAAAATGACTTAGAATGAAGCTCAGAGAGTCAAAGTGGTAAAAGCAATGAAGGAAAGGTTTAAAAGCTTTCATATATGTTTAATTGGAATTTTAGAAGAGAATAAAAATGGACCAGAAATAGTATCTACCTGTATGCTGCTCACAAGAGACACATTTAAACATAAAACCACAGAAAGTAAAATAAAGTGTGGAAAGGTGATACTGGGAAAGTATTAATCAATATCTGGTATGGCTATAATAAAATAAGCAAGATAGAGCAAAAATAATCATAGAATAAAATATCATTGCATACTGATACAAAGTTAAATTCACCACAAAGCTATATATAAAATTCTAAATTTTAAGTATCTGATATCATATCCTCAAAATACATAAAGAAAGATCTGATAGACCTATAAAAAAGCCACTTAGAAATGAAGAAATAAAGATAAAATTATGAGGAGGACAGCATTGACTAGACTATTCTACCCTCAGGAATTTAAACATATTTCTCCTGAATAAGTTGATATAGTAGATTAACAATTCTGTGAGGATATAGGAGTTGGCCACTTTTGATATGTAGGGAGAATATGGCCTACTGCCTGCTTTTGAACAATTTATGTAGTAAGAATTCTTTTTCCATTTCCACATAATTTTAAAAATCAAAAAAAGGCTAATATTTTATGACATTTTATTCTAGGATTTTTTTGCTCTATCTTGTGTACACATGACATACAAATACACCCCTGATTTCTTAACTAAGAGAAAAAAGGAAATCATGTGATTTCAATTAAAATTCATTACATATATATATTCATATATATAATGTGTGTAAATATATATGAATACAGTCATAAAAGATGAGAAGTGTAATAATGATGATACCGAACATTTATGAAGCACCTAATCTATTACATCCATTGCAGGGGACTTTGGCTATTACCTTTCTTTGTGAGGACAACCTCCAACGGTGCCGTTTCTGATTTTTGCTGAGAAATCAGGTCCATCAGTTCTCCACTGGGGGGGCTTGCTGGCACCTCGCTAGGAGCGCACACAGGCCCCGAATCCGGGCTGCTGCTCACTGTGCCATCTGCAAAGAGAATCTGAAGGGCAAGTGCAAGTCCAGCATTCTCGGAAGGAAGAGGCTGATTAGCAATTAACACTGTATTAGATTGAAATGGGTTTGAAAGAAGCCAAAGAAGTGCTATTTGCAGATTTCCAGACTTGGTCTCATACAGCATATGAAAAAAGGGCTGACTTAGAGCTCAGAGACAATAGCTTAACAATCAGCATCAAAATATTACTTTTTCTATCTACCTTCTATGCTATTCTTTTTTTTAAATTAGATATATATATATTTTTTAAATATTTTATTTAATTATTTTTAGAGAGAGGGGAAGGTAGAGAGGCAGAGAGGGAGAGAAACATCAGTGTATGGTTGCCTTTCACCTGCCTCCAGCCACAGACCTGACTGGAGACCTGGTTTGCAACCTGGTTATGTGCCCTGGCTGGGGAATCGAACCAGCAACTTTTGGGTTCGCAGGCTGGCACCTTATCCACTGCGCTACCAGCCAGGGCTCTCTCTCTCTCTCTCTCTCTCTCTCTCTCTCTCTCTTTTTTTTTTATTAGATTGACTTTTGTTTTTCCCTTAGTCACCCTTCCTCTATGTAACTGGGAAATTACCCACTGTTTCAATTTTTCTAATGATTACATTTAACTGTATCACACAGTTAAATGTTTAGCTTCTATCAGTATCTATCTAGTATGTACAGTATCTAGCACTTTCGATATATAATCTATCCAGTATCAGTATTTATAGCTTGCTGATGAACAGGACAAGAACAATTGGTTGGTAATAAGAAGTCCAATGTTCATCTTAATTCTTTTGTAGGTAACTGGTTTCCTCAGGAAGCTGTTGGGATTGTCTATCTACATAGTCCTTAAATTGCACTACGACATAATCTAAAAAATCCCTTAACAACTAGTATTCGTCCTGCTTGGCACTTGGTTGTCCTGTTTAACCAGAAGTTATTTTTGTTTGTTTGTTTGTTTGTTTTTTTGGGGGGGTTGTTTAAGTGCTGGGAACACATTTACTAGTTAACTTCTTTTATTATTTTCCCCCTTCATTGTCACTATTTTCTTCTTCTGGAAATTCTATCAGATGGGTCTCTTTTCCATGTCTCTTGATCTTCTTCTCCTTCACAGTCCACCCACTCCCGTCCCTGCAACTTTCACAGTTGCCATTTTTAATATCTAACCACTCTCGATTTTTGTCCCATGGCAAACTTATAAAAATTGTTACTTTGTGCACTGGGAACCTCAAGTCTCTGCCTGTATTACTTTAATTCACTGTCAAATGTTTGGTTTAGTTTTACTTTTTTAGTTTTCAGCTGCATACTCTTTTTTTTTTTTTTCCTTTTTTTTTTTTAAGATTTTATTTCATTATTTTTAGAAAGAGGGGAAGGGAGAGAGGCAGAGAGGGAGAGAGGCATCAATGTATGGTTGCTTTTCACCTGCCTCCAGCCACAGATCTGACTGGAGACCTGGTTTGCAACCCTGGTTATGTGCCCTGGCTGGGGAATCGAACCTGCGACCTTTGGGTTCGCAGGCCGACACCTTACCCACTGTGCTACCAGCCAGGGTGCCAGCTGCATACTCTTATGTTGAGATGTCATTCATTTAATTTATTGTTTTGTCACTTTCCTTTCCTGGGGTTGGTTTCTCTCCCAAGTTGATGATTCTCAGGTGCATGGTCATATTTTTCGCTGAGAGTTCCTTTCCACTCCTGGTGCGCTGTCTGCTCAGCGGCCCCTTCCCCATGACCATGGGGAGGGATGGAGTCAGCTCCCACCATGCAGGTGGTAGTGAGTACCTGGGCACTGCCCTAATTTCCGAGCCCAGTGCCCCATCTGTGGAACGGCTGTGTTAAACTTCCATTTTTTAAAAAGATTTCATTCATTATTTTTAGAGAGAAGGGCAGGGAGGGAGGAAGAAAGAGAGAGAAACATCAACGTATGGTTGCTTTTCACCTGCCTCCAGCTGGGGACGTGGCTGGAGTCCTGGCTTGCAACCTGGTTATGTGCCCTGGCTGGGAATCGAACCAGCGACCTTTGGGTTTGCAGGCTGGCACTTATCCACTGAGCCACCAGCCAGGGCAAAACTCCCCTTTTAAAATTTTGCTGTAGAGTTTTGAAAATACGAAGTCTGTCCCCAAAGTATCAGCCATGCAAACTGTTTCAATTATGTTGGAGTGACACTTTCTGGACAGACCTTGGTATGTTTTAAACTCTGCAGTTGTTTCTCCATTAGCTGGATCCCATCTGACTTGAATTTTCTAGGAATTCTCCCAATCTTCTGCTCCATCAATGATCCAGTTTGTTGTTCTGCAGTACTGTTGTGAGTTTGTTATCTGAATGTATTTTCCTATTATTTTCAGGTGATTTGAGAGGGGAGAGGAGGTAAAAAACTGTCAGTCTACAGCCCTGGATTATATGTAGCACAGGTTTGTATGCTGTATGGTGCCAGCAGTGTGTTTCCTTCTAACTATACTATTTTATTTGTCATTTTCTGACATCATTCCATTTTCAAATGAGTTGTTCCTCTATGTCACCATCCTGGCCCTTATCGCTTTTTTGCATTTTACTTTGCAGCATAAAAGAGTAATGTATGTCACACATTCTCCTACCTGTGTCGACCCATCCAGCATGTACTTGACCACAGTGCCCTGACTGGTGATGACCCTCGAGGCCTCCTGCTCCGCCGGTGGCATCACCGTTTTGTAGAACTCATAGTGCTTCACCTTCTGCGGGTAGCTCTGTCGGACCACTATGTCCCAGGTGGGCTCCTCGTCAATACCGTATTTATCTTAAAGGAAAAATAAAAAGTCTTACTATGAACTGGGTGAACTGGGCAATGCTATGTGGCTGGGATTTTATCTTCTTGCTCAGCCTTTTTTCATTCTTCTGTCTACATGTAAGTGATAGGGCAGTTTCCATATATGAAAGATGGCTCAGAGAACTGTTTTTTTGTGGCCTTTGTTACAGTCAAACGTAGCTAAGTAAGGTAATCTACAAGCACTCTCTTCCTAGGCACCTTCTCCATGTATAAGCCATTCTCTCTGACGAAGTCCAGGACATTTCAGGTAAAATGAGGAGAGAAGCAGAAGTGTGCTGTCTTAGACATTCCCTTTGCTATCACCTGTCCCCTTGATGTCCCTGGTCACCTAGAGCCCTGGGGGAGGCCACTCATCAGGCTGAAGCTTTCTAAATCATTCATCATCCTTCAGAGTTAATGTGATCCCCTCATCTGCAACCAAATCCAGATTAGATTCAGGGTGCTATTCTTAAAGCAGCCATCAAGGAGAAAGCACATATTACTTTCAAAGGAAAACAGTATTACTGAGACTTTCTAGCACACAGTGGCTACCACGTTTCTGTTCATTGAGTAATTTCCTCTTTTCAATTTATAAACTGGTTTGTTACGCTGTAATGATGAAATTTCAAAGATGAGATCAAGCTGGTGGGAAAATACTTTGGAATAAGGGCCCTTTATGATAGCCTCTCAAGTGACAGAAGTCCTAATAATGACCAAATAAACATTTACTGAGATATCGCTGTATGTTGAATGCTTTGCGTATGTTCTTTAGTCTACCTCGAGAACACTTTAAGGTAGGCACTTTAATTTTCATGGCTTTCAGATGAAAAAAAATGGAGTTTTGGGTGGGTTATAACTTCTCCAGGGTCACACAGCCAGTACGTGGCAGAGCTGGGGTCTGGGTTAGGTCTCTGCCAAACCATTTTCTTACCCCTCCAAAACAAAACCAAAAACCTAACATTGGAATAATATTTTCCAGGCTAGAAAGTATTTCATCATTTAATACTCACTAGCAGTCTGTTTAATATACAATGTGACTTTATAAATGAAGAAATTCAAGTGCAGAGGAGTTATGACTTGTCCAAGATCACCAGGAAAGAACTCAAGTCTAACCTTTCTTCTTATACCACGTGACCTTCTATCCCTATGTCCAAGGCTGATCCTGATGAAGATACTGCTACTTTGGTCTTTATGGTGCAATTAGGTTTGGGCTTGAATTAGAATGTTTGTAATCTATGAACTATTTTTAAAAGATTATGTGTTCCAGGCAGAGTCATTATTAACCATATTGTCTATCCAGAGGATGAAAATATCAAGACTATAATGAAACTAATAGAAAAGATGGGTAAAACAATTACTAAGTTGGGGTTTGATAATAGGACCAAGCAAATAAGCAAACAAGCGAAATGTCCTTGAACTTGAAAACAATACCCCTGTGAGTACACTCCTAGTCTTCTTCTGCCGACACTCTTTTTTTTTTTTTTTTTTTTTTTAAAAAAGATTTTATTTATTATTTTCAGAGAGAGGGGAAGGGAGAGAGGCAGAGAGGGAGAGAAACATCCATGTATGGTTGCCTTTCACCTGCCTCCAGCTACAGACCTGGCTGGAGACCTGGCTTGCAACCTGGTTATGTGCCCCGACTGGGAATCGAACCAGCGATGCCGACACTCTTAGTGGCGTGAGTCTGGGCAGCACACAACAGTGGGTCCCATCATGGAGAACCCAAACCACTAGGAATGCTGGGAATAGAAACAAGGGTCCACAGTCTATTTTTAACAACTTACAGAGCCTCATACAAGGCAATATTGAGATAAACGAGATCAACTACAACATTTAGTATCTTTTCAATGGTTTGGCAAGTCAATACAACAGTAGATCATTTTTAATAGGTATACTCTTTTCCTTGGACAGACATACTCTTCAAATATGGTGTTCATAAGGGAATTACAATAAAGAGGATCTTTGGTTGTGACAAAATCAGGATCCATGCATGAATTACTTATCAGAAGAAAAAACATGGCCCAGTGACAGTAAGTAACTGAAGGAGCTGTGGAGTTGGTTAGAGCTCAAGTCCTCATTCAGTGCATGCTCTGCTGAACCTCCCCACTTCTACAACAATAGCATGTCTCCACTTAAATAATATTCAAACGCAGTCACCAATCAGTGGTGCATCAGGTTAATTAAAGAAATTCTACTTGTACTTACTTATTCATCTGAATAGGTTAAGAGCCATGCACAAAAGCAATAGAAATAACAGACTGTAAAGTTATATGCTGACTCCTGGGAATAAGACAGATTTTCTTCATCATTCATCCTGCACGTATCTCATTGCCCTTAGTTTTGATCAGACCAGCAAAGTACACCTGTGGCCCTTTGCAGAAGAAGGAGGATCGGACCATAAAGCAGTTGTTACGCACACAGCACTTGCTGCTGGAAACAGCCTAAGTGCCCATCAGGGGATGAGTGGATCAAAAAACTGTGATACATTTACATGATGGAATACTATGCAGCAGAAAGAAAGAAGGAACACCTACAATTTGTGATAGCATGGATGGAACTGGAGAGTATTATGCTTAGTGAAATAAGTCAGGCTGTGAAAGACAAATACCCTATGATCTCACCTAATATAGGAAACTAATGAACAAAACAAACAAGCAAGCAAAATAGAACCAGAGGCATGGAAACAGGAGCAGACTGACAGTGACCAGAGGGAGGTGGGTGGAGGGGTAGAAGAGAAGAAAGGAGGGAAAGGTCTAGTCAAGGAACTAGCATAAATGACCCATGGACATGGACAACATGTGGGATTGACAGTGAGAGAGGGGAAGGGGGAGTGGGGGAGAACAATGGGGGGAAAATGGGACAAATATAATACAACAATAAATTCATTAAAAAAAATAAAGACAGCAGCTTCAGACCTAGAAGAAGAAGAAGAAGAAAAAAAAAAGAGTGCAGCACTTGCTTTGCCAAAATTGGACCATAAATAGCATTTCATGGAACATTTCTGCCACTTAGGAATGAGCGACCTCGGGCCAGTTACTGAACCCCCTGAAGCCTCAAGTTCTTTCTTTCATAAAAAGGAATGGTTAGTACTTAGCTTATAGCAGTTGCATTTTGTTATATATGGTAAGTATTTGGGTGGTGCCCAGCCCAGAGTAAGTGCTCAAAAAATGGTTATTATTGTTGTTAGCCTATTGCGTTCATGATCAACAACAGTGTTTACTTGGCAGGAAAATACAGTTTCAATGGTGGTTTAACTGGTTTTGACATGACCTGCTGCCCGCCCCTGCCCGACCCCAGGCAACACTCACCTGTTGACTCCTGCCCGATGAAGGTCACCAGGAGCCCACTGGGGCAGGACACATTTAGGTTTTGAAAGGTGGGAACAAAAACGGTCTCCTGGAAAACAGGTTCTGGTTCTACTTCTTCCTGTAAATAATTTAACATGTGAATAACCGCTCATCGTTCTATAAGCGAGTTATTGATTTATTATGCCTAAGCAAGAACTTCCTGAGAGCTGAGGATATGACCTGCCCGGGACGAGGGGCCCTGCAAGGCAGCACATAACAATGACTCCACCCTTATGTAATGTGTATCCTGCTTGCAGGATGGCGCAGAAATGTCAATAACAGTACCAAGTGGTTGGTACATCTTCCTTCAGAAAAGGGAGCTATGAGGGTTAATGACAATAATTGGGAACACATCCTGGAGGATTTAGGGTCTGAATTAGGCCTTGAAAGATGCTTCCCTTTGCCCATGTAGGCGGGTGGCAAGGCAGACCAACATCCTCACCGCTTTCTTGTGCAACTCTTACAGTCTGAATGCTGGAGACATTATGCTCTTAGGAAATGTGTCCTTACTTTTCTATACTGAGCATGCACTGCTTTTGCATTAAGTAAAATGACAATTAAAAAGTTACTCATAAATTAATGAGGGTTTAGGTGTGTCTACTTAAAAACGCTGACTTTCTGTGAGTGAGGCCTGAATACCTTGTTGCGTTGTGTGCGCCCCAGAATGAAAGCTGTTGAGGAGCACACAGCCAATCCGTAATGATAACCTTTTCTGCTTTTCCCCCTGGCTCTCTTTTGTTAGCCACTGAAATCACTCCAACTGACCTCCCCCCACTGCCCATTGCTGGACCTCCAGTTTATTCTAACTAGTCACTTATTATTGACCATTGCCTTTGTTACTAACAACGAATAAAATATGAACAGTTAGCTGAAAATTAACTAAAACATAAAGCAAATGAAGAGGAAAATTCTTACAAAATTCTGTGAACAATAATGCTCAAAGACATGCCCTATGTCATTACACACAAAACCAGTAATTACCCCCACTCTTCCATTTGTCAATTTTAAAAAATGTTGGGGCCTGCTAACCCAAAGGTCGCTGGTTCGATTCCCAGCCAGGGCACATAACCAGATTGCAAGCCAGGGTTCCAGCCAGGTCCATAGCTGGAGGCAGGTAAAAGGCAACCATACATTGATGTCTCTCTCCCTCTTTCCCTTCCTCTCTCTCTCTAAAAATAATAAATAAAATCTTTAAAAAATAAGCATTGAATGACCAATTGGTTTGTTATGAAATCACTTTAAAGCAAACTAATAAATTACTTCTGCTCAACATTTGTTACTTAACAAGGGTCAAATGTCTTAGCTTAATTAAACTCATTGAGTATAGCTATGTAAATATGAAGAAGAGGCTAAGTAACATTCAAATCCCATAACTTTTAAATCCAAATTCCTGGTCACTTTTTAACACATTTCTTCTAATAAATTTGGTATTCGTACATTGTATAAACTACACAACTGAAGTAGTACATACCAAAAGAGTGAAAATTTGATAAGTGGTTTCTTTCTTTTCTTCTTTTGGAGTCTGTTTTGATCTGTGTTCTTTAGCTAGGAAAATGATTAGAGGCAAAGAGAGAGAGAGACAGAGACAGAGAGAGAGAGAGTGCATGTGTGTGTGTGTGTGTGTGTAGGGTTGGAGAGAGAGAGTGGACTCCTCTTTCACCAGAAGTGGGTTGCCCTTCATCTCGCTAATTCTTAGCTCACCAATACCTAAGTCCAAGTCTGCCCAATGGAAATGTTTCCACTATTTACAGAGTCTCCTGTTCTAATTGTTTATCTCGATGATAAATAAATAAATTCTCTAAAATAAAAAATGGTAGAACTTGGCTAACCAAAAGTAAAGGTCCAGGAACCAGGGAGGCTAAGAAAGGCTGAACTAGTCATTCTGAGTTTAGAATGAGCGACCTGAGACAGTTTGCAGGTGATGGTACGTCTCCTGGCATGGGAATCACACTCCTTCCTGCATGCAAATCTCTTCCTGTGCGTTCCTAACTGAAACTTCAAGGGACAGCAATGCACCCGCGCAACACAGGGCGGGCACTGTAATAACATTGCTGCTATAACCCGTGATTTTTTCAAGAGCTGACACTGAAAAGCAGAGTTTCGAGTCCATGGCAAGATCCAGTCACCTTTTTTTCTTCCTCTTTTGGGTGCTCCTCTTCTTTCAGAGATTCTTTGGGTTTTTCTCTGCCTTTTGTCTTCCCTTTCCCTTTGACTTGAGGAACAGGCACTATAACAGGAATTACTGTGGGGAGATGCACTGATGGGATAGTCAACATCGCTTCCAAGTTAGGATCTTTGTCCTCTGTAAAGAGAAAACAGGGAAATGTGACGTGGCATTTGATATGTTTATTAAATGAAATTCACACCTCAAACATTTATACAAGTTGGCAACCACTTTTGCCTAGCAGAATATCATTTATCCATTGGATAGGTGTCAGGTGTACTGTATTTGATTTGAAAATCAGGGGTATAGATAAAATAGTTGAGGTATTTAATACAATGATAATATTTGATGGAGTCATTATTTTGAATGCTCCTGCCTTCTCATACACATGATAAACTCCTAAGGATAGAACAGTAACTGTCTTTTCATTGAATTGAGATGTATTTATTGAGAGACTCATATAAAAATACTTGGAGCAGTGGGAAATAATTATAAAAAATCTAAGATACTTTGCAATAGCCAAATTATAGTCAAAATGAGCTCTGCACTCAAATAGCTTCAATACAGTAACAAATTGAATAGGAATAAAATAGGGATACAAACAAGGCAATTCAGAAAAGAGGTAACTCCTAGCTAAGATGATAAAAAAAAAGTTCTCTTGTAGAAAACCCAGTTTATCTGGGCTTGAAGAACTTGTCAGAATGCTGAAAGGAGGCCTGTGGGGAAATGATGCCGGGAGCCCCCACACACTCTGCATCTTGACTTGTGTTCTCCTCCAGGCCCCCAGCCTGACACCCCCACCGGGATCTCCTCTCCCCTCTCTGGTCAGTTTTTTCTTGGTCAACTTTACTGAGTCTTCCTCTTTTGTCAATCTGTTAAATGTTGCTGGGTCCCAAGGGCCCTTATCCTTAAACTACAGATGTCCACAACTCTGGCTACCCATGATAATTACTCTTGGAATAAAAACAAAAAGCGAAACAAAACAAACCAGTGCTGACGTCCCCACCTAGACCTACTGAATCAGACTCTGGGGAGAAGGCCTGACACTTAGATGTGTGAAACATCACCTGGGACCGTGATGACCTGCCCAGGCTGAGCACATGTGTGATCTAGGTCAGCTCTGGGTGGCCTCCTGCTCTCTGGAACTCCAGCTGTCCTCCGAACGCTAATGGGTCCACGGTGCACATCTCAAGACACAGCCTTGCTTTCCTCAGCCCCAGATCCTTGTCTCCAGCTGTACTTAGACATCTCCCCCTGGTTGTGATACTGAATTCCTCTCCCAAAGTCTTTCCTCTCCCAAAGCCAGATCCCAATCATACACCTTATTTCCCAAGCTGGACATTGACACCATTTGCATTCTCTCTCTTTGACTCACCCTATCTACCCAGCCAGTTCACCACGCCCTCAGAAATTTCTCTCAAATCATGCTTCTCCTGTCTAATCCCAGCATCTTAACTCAGATTCTCATTTTCTTATGCATAATTTTTTGGGTGGTAGTGTTCTGTCGTCATGGCTCCTCCAACACCACCACTTCCATGTACCTTCCAAATTGTTAAAATCACGTCCCTAAAATAAAATCTGTCATTTCCTGTCCCTTACTTAAAGCCCCCTGCCACTCACTGCTCATACAGGGCACACAATATTCCCCTTCTTCCACTCCAATCACCATCACCTTTTTACTTTTCCTTAAAGATGCCTCACTTGACATGACTGCATATTTATGCAAATGGTTCTTACTGTCTTGAATTCCTTACCCTTGTGCTTTGTCTAGATAACCCCTATTCCTTTCTGAAGTCCCATCGCAGATGCTTTATCATCTGCCTGATGTATTTTCTAGCTGTTCCCAGTACTGTTTATACATAATTTCTACCACCTACCCAGTTCTTTATGTTTTCTTTTCCCATCAGACAAAGAATTCTTTGAGTAGTGATACCATGGTTTATTCATCTTACTGGCGCAGCGCCAGCAAGTTTGCCTGACCCATACGAAGTATGGCACATAAATAAGTGGATGGCATCCTGCACATCCACTTACTTATTCGGTAAATACTTACTGAGTAGCTCCTACTACATACCATGAACTGGGTGGCCAGAGATGAGCTTACAGTGAAATGGGCAGTTTGGATAAAGAAGCCCTCTGATCCAAGGTCGTGTGTGAAGTCTGTGATGGGTCAAGTACAGAGCACCATGGGGGCCCAGGGGAAGGTCACCTAACCTAAAATGCCTCCATGCACCCCGCACTCTGGCTACACTGCACAGCGTGCCTTCCCACAGAGGTGTCGTGCTTTTACGACTGACCTCAGTTACACACTATCCCTGGGGTCCAGACTTCCCTGCCTTTGATTCTTTGGCGAGGCAACCCTCACTCACCTCCAAAGTCCCAGTTCACACCTACTGCTGCTTGATGTGGGAAGCGCTTCTCAGAGCAAGTGACCTGAGAGCTGGGACTTGAAGTGTAAGAGGAAGTGTGAGCACTGAAACTGGCCGAGTGCCCAACGGAAGAAAGTTGTGAGCAAGCAGCACGGCAGGAAATGGTGGGCAACAGATAAGGGAAAGCACAGTTCACTTGAGGAGCAGAAAGGCCCAAAAGGAACAGGGCGGTCGAGAGATGTGGGAACAACCTAAATATCCATGGGCAGCTGACTGGATAAAGAAAAGTGTGGTGTGTACATATGATTCAGTCTTTAAAAAGAAGGACACTGCAATTGATACATGGCAACATGGATGGTCCTTGAGGATGTTCTGCTTTAGTCACAGAAAAACACGTACTGCAAGACTCTACTTACATGCAGTACCTAGAGACCATCAGAGTGCAATAGTGACTGCTAGTGGCTGTGGGGAGAGGCATAAACAGGGAGTGGCTAATCAATGGACACTAAGTTTCAGTTAGGTCAGACGAATAAACTGACAGAACTTGTTACGGGTGGAGAATTGAGTTGGAAATTTGCTTAGCCACTGGCATGTAAAAGTTCTCAAATATTCATATTATATTCATCCTTGAGGAAATTATGTATTTTACAAAGACTAATGCCTTCAACTTTTAAAATATGCATTATGTAAACCATTACTTATTATCCACACTATAAACATTTCAAATGCAGTACTTGCAACCTGAAATTAGCAACATTTGTTTTTAAGTGATTGCATGTTATCATGAAGATTAAACGAAGAATAAGAAAATCAGGAAACAGCAACAGCTAGTCACTAGAGTATGAATAACGTATGTCAGAGGGAATAGGATATTTTTTAGTGACTGTGTGTGATAATACATTTTAATACATACTCTGTCAGGTGCCAAATGACTTCACCAAATGGTGGTTTAAAGACAAAGGAACTGGAGAGTATTATGCTTAGTGAAATAAGCCAGTCAGTGAAGGACAAATACCATATGATCTCACCCATTACAGGACAATAATGAACAAAACTAACAAGCAAAACAGAACCAAATATATGAATACAGTGAACAGGCCTTCAGTGGTCAGGGGGAAAGGGGCTGGGGGGAGAGGGAAGGCAGAGGCAAGGAAGGGGAGCAGTTTAGACAAGAACCTAGTATAAAGGAATCATGGACATGGACAACAGGTGGGATTGACTTTGGGGGGAATAGGTGGGTGGGGAGGGGGGCAGAGGAGCAAAAAGGGGATGGATATAATACAACAACAATAAAATTAAAAAAAAAAAAAAGACAAAGCAAATATAAAATTAAAAGACAAAATCCCCCAACAGTGTAAAACACTAATAAATTTAATGGGTTCTCTAACTCACTAGAGTACAAGGTCTGTCCCAAAAGTATGGACTGCACAAACAGCTTTAATTATATTGACATTGGCTCAATACTTTTGGGACAGAGCTTATAGGAACAATATTTGGTGCAAAGCAAACCACAGGATTACAACCATCCGTGGGAATGTGTCTCTGCAGAAACACAGAAGTTTCTTTCTATGGGAAGTCCGTAGAAAGGCAGATCACTAAATCACCACAATCCACACGGTCTTAAGGTGATAGAGCATAGGGATTATATCTTTTTATTTTAAAT
Source organism: Noctilio leporinus (assembly GCA_004026585.1). Taxonomy (NCBI): domain Eukaryota; kingdom Metazoa; phylum Chordata; class Mammalia; order Chiroptera; family Noctilionidae; genus Noctilio; species Noctilio leporinus. Next base: position 73,949 of record PVIW01003094.1, on the reverse strand, counting down.
CTGTTGTGGTAAGATTTCTATAAAATGCATGGGAACCCACAAGATTTCCTAATTAGTTCTTGGTAAAGTGACATATTATTTTGTGGTTTGTAAGGAAATAGCTTCCAGTTGGAGGATTTGTTTATTAAAAGTGGGGTAAAGAAATCTTTCAAGATGTCCAATGAATGGCTCCTTTAAGACCAATGTTCTAAAGTACACTGGGTAGTTCTATAATCACAGGATTCATAAAAATAATATTCCACAGAAAACCGAAAGGATTCCTTGGCACATCATACTTTCTTTGGCACCAACAAACAGACTTATTTTCACAGGCTAGTTATTCTTTTCACAGGCCAGTTAACAAAGATAACTAGAATGTATATGTAACCTTATATGTGTAATTATAAGATTCTACGTGATAAGTGCTGTTTTAAAACAGTTATTTTCTATATATGAAGGGTTACATATGTGCACACACTGACATATATTCCCACCCTTCAGGAATGAGGGGCATTAAACTGAAATGAGTTTATCAACGAGTGAGCGGGCAGGCTGGGCAGGCACCCTGGTCATGGGATGCGTATTCATTCTGCTGTGTCTATTTCACCTGGCGCCGTTCCACTGGACCCGTAGTAGCTTATTGAGAGGCAGATTCCGTTTCCCAAGGTGGCAGAAAATGACCCAAACTTGCTGATGGCTTCATTCTCTGTATTTGTTTCTTCTGAAAAGTAAACCAAATCAAGGACATTTCCATGTTATTAAAAAGAAATGTAAACAAAACTTGGTGCAAAGTGGAAATCAGCTAAATATGTAAAAACATGCATATGATTAAGCAAATTATGATATAAATACCAATATAAAATCATTTTAAAAGCTTTCTTTCAAAGAATATTTAATAACTAAAAATGCTCCTGATAATAAAGAAAGGAACGATTTTTCAAATAGTGGTTACCACTGGGTAGATTGAATTATTGGCCACTGTTATCATCTTTAAAAATTCCTAACATTTTTGTAATAAATCATACATTTTTATATCAAGAAAAACAAAGAAAAGTAATTTAAAATTTTCTGTTTTAAGTTCTTGGGTACATTCAAACTTGTCAAACATTGTGTTCTCACCCTGAGTTTGAAAAATACTCTGAACCATAAGTAAATTTATTAGCAAGATTTAATTATTGCTCTTTCTACTAATGGGAATGCAAAACATTTTATGAATAAACTCATCTCCTTTTTCAGGTATAACCCATATCACCCTGGGCAAGAAGCAATTAATTTCCCCCTCTAGTGGTGCCTAGAGATGGTAGATGGTGTTATTAGTAAGTTTCATGGTGTACGCTCAATGGACATCCACCTGAAAGTCTCATCTACAAGTAGGTAAAGACTATCACGGTCAAATTTAGGATTTTTCTCTTGTCCTTGCCACTTAAGAAATTTGATTTTATAGGGAGAACCAAGTAACAGAGGAAGCATAGAAAGAAACCCTTCCTTTGCAATGAATACTGCAAGGAAGGTAAACCTTCAGTAGGAAGGCATAAGGACCTAATATAAATACCTAAGACAAAGTTCAGGCAGAGTGGACACGGCAAACTCCATGTTGTCAGATCAAGAAAGTCAGGCTACATAGACTCCACAGGACAACTGGAATCAAAAGCTGGGTGCATAATTTACTACAATATATCTAAAATATTATCAGTTAACATGTAATAATTATACAAGCCATTGAAATTTTAATTTTTTTTTTGTAATAACTCTTCAAAATCCAGAATGTACTTTAAAGACTTGTAAAAATATGTATGTGTGTAAATGTATTTGTTCATGTGTTTGGTAATATTGCAACTGATATTACTTAAAAGCATTTTCAAATAATAAAAAATTTTTTGTATTAATATGATTTGAGAAGTTAACAGAAAGCAGTAATCTAATGAATTGTCTGGATGTGAAAGGAAAAAGAGGAAGTACACATTGGTGGATACAGAATAGATAGGGGGATGTTAAGAAAAACAAAGGAAATGGAGAAGCCAAAGAACTTATATGCATGACACATGGACATGAACTAAGGAGGGGCATTGATGGAGGGAACAGGGGTTACTGAGTGAGGGCAGCAAAGGGGGAAAAATTGGGACAACTGTAATAGAAAAATCAATACAATATATATTTTTTAAATTGGGTACCCAGAGGGGCTGAGACCAAGTAAGTAGCCCATGTTAGATGAACTATGTGTATAATGTATATACGTGTTTTATTAGGGAAAATGTGTATAACCAGATGGCAAAACACTGTCACCATATGGGAGAATCACATGCTACAGTGTGAGGGACGTGTGTGCATTTTGGTCAGGGGTTGGTTGGACATGTTGCTGAAGTATTAGCCCCCAAGGCCACAGAGATGCTGCTGTTTACCTGTTTTAATAGTTTGTTCTCCTTCTCCTTCTTCTTCTTCATCTTCTAAAGAATAATCCTCTTCTTCTTTTCTCTTTTCCACAATTTTCTTAGGGTCTTTTAAATGAATTATAAAACTGTGTTTGTCCTTTTTCACTTTCACTTTGACAAAAGTTGGGCCTGGGGAAGAATCACAGGATAGAGGGTGGGATGGTTATGATGCCCCGGTGGGCTCCTTGACAAGACATGGGAACAATGCTGTGCCGAATTCAGGCCCGGGGCTGGCCATGCCTGGGGACAGTGCCCAAAGGAGCACAGTGATGGTGGGATCCAGGAATGAGTGGCAGGCAGATCATGGAGCTCTTTGCAGCCTCTCTATTCACATCTCAGATCAAATCACAGAAGAGAAAATAAATTAGCCAAGTAATGCACAACACTCGACCCAAATGACATGACCTAGTTCATGTGGAAGGGTTTGCAACTTACAAAGGATTACATAAATATTAGTTCCAGTAGTTATTACTGTTAGTAAGAATTTTTCTAATACATTCTCTCTTCTAGTGCTCTGAACTCATGTTTGTCTCTTTTCTCAGCTTTTTTCTCATTCTTTTTAAAATCCAGTATGATTGAACTGTCATGTCTCAAAATTGATAGAATTAGAATAAAAATACTGTATTTACTATGAACCATCTGAAATACATATATTGCAAGTATATGTAAATCTTGGTAACAGTGAAAAATAGCTACTGAAAATACTACTGCAAATATTGTTACAAACTTGAGTCCAGAGTTTTCCTCAATTATGTGATTCTGAGCTGCATATTTAATTACTAATAATTGTACACTATGCCAGGGATGATATAAAAATGTTAAACACTAATACACCATAATATAACTAAATATGCATACTTAAATATTAATAAAAATTTCGTGCTTTAAATAAACCTTATATAATAAAAGAGTATGGTATTTAATATATTGTGCCACAAACCATTCTTTAAATAACATGAATAATTTGCATGCCTTTTTTTAAAAAAGTCCCTGGTGTTGTCCTTTATTCAATAGTGGCAGCTACTGCCTAGTGATCTGTTCACTTGAGTCATGATTTCACATAGGAACAGCATCTAACTCTTGCAATGATTTCCATTAAATTGATAGTCATTAAATGACAGGGGGAGGGAGAGCAAAAAAGACAGAGAAAGAAAAGAAAAGAAAAGAAAGAAAGAAAAGAAAAAAGAAGAAAGAAAAGAAAGAAGAAAGAAAAGAAAGAAGGAAAGAAAGAAAGAAAAAAGGAAAGAGAAGAAAGAAAAGAGAAAAAGAAAGGAAAGAAGAAAGAAAAGAAAAAAGGAAAGGAAAGAAAAGAAAGAAAGAAAGAGGGGAAGGGGAAGGGAGAGGGAGTGGGAGGGGGGGAGGAGAAAAAGAAAAGAAAAGAGAAGAAAGTGGAGCACCGCTCCTCTCCCCCAGCGCATCTGGCGGTACAAAGGCACAAGCAGGTCTGAGATGGGTAGAAAGCTTCCAAACCATTAACTGGCTGCTTTCAAAATGTACCTTTTTCAAATGTTGTCTTTTCTACTTCAATCTCTCCTCCATCTGAAGGATACAGGTAATAGTTTGTTCCCGAGATTTGGATGGGTATATTTCCCATGTCATATCCACAAAACTAGAAGAGAAAACATGGTGCTTTGAGTGTGGAGCTGCTATCGACAAAAATCCCCTCAGCATCACGAGTGGATCCAAGTTGCTGTACGCTTCACATCCGCAGAATGACTTATCCGTCACTGTAGTCTGGGAGACCAGTGCCCACGTGACCTGTAGCACCTGCTGTTGTGAAACCACAGCGGGCAGAATTCACGGTGCTCCAAGCCTGGAAACTGTTCACTGGGCGCTGTCATTGTAGCCTAAGGAAAGCAAATCACTGTCCCACCGCCAAGGCAGTGAGAGAGGAAATCAACTTCTTTTTCCTTGGCTGTTAGTTCTCTGTTTAAAGGGAACTGATACAGAGAGCAGTACTTACACTTGAACATGAAAACCTTCAAGACATTTTTTTTTTTCACTAAGTGTTGCTAGGAGAGCACCAGGTGCTAAGACTGCGGGCTGAAGCTGGAGAACACCTGGGTTAGTCGCTAGGAAGGACAAGGCTGCTGACACCCTCCCGCCAACCCACCCCCCAGAGGTTTTACTCATAAAACTGCTGGAGGGACAGACCGGCAAAGGGAAGTATGTACAAAAGCATATGAGCAAACATCACAGGTGCCTAACTTAAGTCCTGTCATCTGCGGCAGACAAAGCCACCCTCTGACCTGTCACAGCTACTTACATAAACCTAACGATGCTTTTGTGTCAGATCTCCATCTTTACCATCCTCAGTGCCAGAGCTTCCCGGTGCTCAGGAAAACCAGGCCTGAGTGAGGTTGATGCTGAGATGGGCTCAGAGAGGGAAATACAGTCTGAGGTCAACCATGACCTTTGGCAGTGGCAGTAAACACCAGGCACCAAATATGTCCACAGCAGCTCAGTTTTCCCTGACCCAGTTATAAATGACCCGAGAAAGCGTTTCAGAAAATGGACTGTACCGGGTACACTCTCTCAGCTTCTGGTTCCTGGTAGGGCTCCTCTGATACCTCTGAGAGCTTCCTTTGCTCTTCTTTCGATTTCTCCTTGAAAACAGATTTTTTCTTCATGTTTCCACTGTCTTCTGTCTCTACCTTTTCTTTGCCTTTCTTTTTCCCGGCTTCCTTACTCTTCTTTTCTGCCTTTTTTTCTTCCTTTAAGCGTTCTTCTTCTGCTAATCGATCTTGTTCTTCCTTCCATGCCTGTGAACACATGAAAAGCTGTAAATAGGATTTTGAACAAAATTATATCCCACTGGGGCCTCTTTTTAGAGATTATTTAACATGATTTTTGTAAGTAACATCCGATAAATCAAAATGCTGAACTAGAAATCTTGGAGTCATTCTTCCTTCTCATTCTCTCATCCAGCTTCTCTGTACTAAACCCTGTCAATTCTCTTCAGAGAGCGCTTTTCACTGTGGCTTCTCCTCTTACTCTCTGTTGTAATTTCATTTAGTTCAGGTCTTTTTAGGTCTAGCCTGGAACATTGTATTAACCTCTTAGCTGGTATCCCTGCCTCCTATACTTTTCAATGGTAATCCAAACCCCAATTCAGGTGCTGAACATGGTTAATCAGAAATATGGTAGACTAGATGTCTAAGCAAACAGTCTTGGCATAAGACACCTTCTAAAATTATGGGTAAAATAAGCCCTGGCTGGTGGCTCCGTGGATAAGGTGCCAGCCTGTGAACCCAAAGGTCGCTGGTTCAATTCCCCAGCCAGAGCACATAATCAGGTTGTAGCCAGGTCTCCAGCCAGGTCCCCAGTGGGAGGCAGGTGAAAGACAATCATACATTGATGTTTCTCTCCCTTTCTTCCTCCCTCCCTGCTCTTCTCTCTGAAAATAATGAAATCTTTAAAAAATAATAATAAAAAAATAAAATTATGGGTAAAATATCAATGTCATCATTGCATGCAGAACAGAGTTGGCAGCCCTGTGAGAGATGAGAAAGCACTAATTCAGTGAGGGAGGTAAGCACAGAAGGCAGAAGTTTTACAGAAGTATCTGCCCATCCCAGCAGCTTAGAACTTGGCTTTCTAAGGGTTATGAGGACTAGAGACATATGTGGGAGATCAGATCAGAGACCTCTAAATAGATCAGGTGTAAAAAAAATGACCCTCCCCCCCAAAAAAAATACCTTAATTGGATGAACTATGCCCCATAGAGGAAGACCATGGAGTCTAGCCTGCTTCCTTGGCCCTGAGTTAAAGTGGATGGGGGTGGGGGTAGTATCTCCCTTGAGAACTCCTAACTACAAGCCTGTCCCCATGCAGACTTGTGACCAAAATGTTCATGACCTTAAACATTTATACTACAAATGTTGTGGGTTGGTATGAACTCACAAATGAAAATCACAAAACATGAATAAGACAAAAGCAAGAACCTGAAGAGAAACAAACTGTGAAACTATATCTGCAAAGGCTACAGACATTAAAATGATCAAATAGAGAATATAAAATAAGTATTTTAATATGCTTGAATAAAGAAAAGGAGGCATCAGCCCTGGCTGGTAGCACTGGCCTGCCAACCCAAAGGTTGCTGGTTCAATTCCCAGCCAGGGTAACATAACCAGGTTGCAGTCCAGGTCTCCAGTCAGGTCCGTGGCTGGAAGCAGGTGAAGGGCAACCATACATTGATGTTTCTCTCCCTCTCTGCCTCTCTCTAAAAAATAATAAATAAAATCTTTAAAATAAATAAATAAATATGTCTTGATCTTCCTCATTAGGGGGAAAAAAAAGAAAGAAAGAAAAAAAAAAGGCATTAAAAGTGAAAGTAAGAAATAAGAGTATATCAAAAACAACAAGGTGAGTTGGAAAGCCTGCTTGGAAATTGAATGGAATGTTTGAAAAGGCAATTTTAGAAGAGAAAACAGCAAAGACAGGTCCAGAGTGGATAAAAGGCCCTAATTTTAACCTCCAGAAAGACCAATGAATCAAAAGCAAAAAGTAAGTAGTATTCTGGATAGTATTCCGGACCCAGCTCATCCTGATTTGAAAGAGTTTATTATTAAAATTTTCAGGAATTTTGCAAACCGGTTGCTAGCCATAGCCATTATTAAATATTAAATTACATAAATGTACAATTAAACAACATATTGAAACAAAGGCAATAAAAACTTAAAACTTACCACCTTCCTAATTATTCACTATTATCTACACTCTTGAGGTTATGTCAATTGTATCTTTATCATAGAAATACAATATAATGGTGTGTGACTGTATATCACTTTCAGCTCTGTATTCAGTGATTCATAGTTGTAACTGGAAGGCAGCTGTGTGGGAATATTTATACTATAGGTAGCAGCAAATGCTATAAATCAGGGATTGGCTGTTGATTATCTAGACTTAAGAAAGTGATGGAGAAAATGTTAATAATTCAGATTAAATTAAAAAGCGTGTCATGTTTGGAGCTGTTACATTGTAACTAGCGCAAAAAATATGAGGAAAAATTTTTCCAATATATGAAACTATTACCTAAGTCAGCAAAGAAGTTGCTTATATCATGGATAAATCAGTGATATATATTCCTTTGTTACTCACTTTTGTCTTGTTCATGTCAATAAAAATATCAATTAACATTTATATTAGAACCATACTTGAGTGTAAGTTGTACTATAAGTTGGCTATAGTACACTTTACTTCATATATTTGCCAAAACTTGGCATTGTGTCTTTTAAATTTTGGCTCCAAATGATTGTTTGACTACATAAAAGTTAAATATATTTACTTAGAAACATTAATGATATTTATTAATCAGGTACTTATTTAATAAGTTAAGGTATATCCAAATTAAGACTAGCATTGCTATGAAAAGAAGTGAGATCTCTACATAGTGTCCAAAAGTGATATTCATGATACGTTGCTAAGAGAAAAAAAAAGCATATGGCAGAGTTGTAAAAAAAAAGAAAAAAGCCATACTAAATCCAAACCAAAACCAAACACACGAGAACCTTTGTATCTGTGTGCGCATGCTGTATGAGCATAGAAAATACAAAATTATTAATTATTTCTTATGTCAGGGGTTTAGGCGAGTCAGAGTAATTTTGACTTACTATGAAAAGCATGTATTGCATAATAAAAATTACAATGAAAAATATACAAACAAAAACACCTGCCACTGAAACAGAGGGCACACCAAATGGGTTGGGGTTACAGAAGCGGCTCCCCTTGAAGGCCCGTGGGCTGGCTGAGGAGTCAGCTGGACTGTCCTTTCATTATGGGTTCGGTGATGTCTGGGTGTTTCCCAAAAGATTATTTCCCCTTACATCACACAAACAATCACCAAAAGAGTTGTGACTTTTTGACTCCTGTTGTCTAGCTTTCCTTGGGTTTTACCTTGAGAGAGCCTTTTAAAATGAAAGAAGTTTTTTCCTTCTCTTTTTCTTTCTCTTGCTCTGTTAACTCTGTTTTGCTCAGTCCTTTGTTACCTATAACCAGAAAAAGTGAAACATCTTAGCAATCCCCTACAATAAAGTTTCAGGAAGGCCCAGATGTCTGGCTTGCAGAGGACATTAAAGGCGATCAAGCTCAACACCCCATTCACTCTTGTCTGAATTCTAGCTCTCTCCAGAGCGGGCATCTGGCGCAGGACTGAGCTCCTCCAAGTACGAGGAGCTCACTGTCACTGGAGGCAGCAGTCCTTTCTGCGAACGCCGAGACTTTACAACTTTGATTGAACGGGGCTCTCTCCCTAGAACTGGAACCACTTCATCCTAGTTTAACCCCTAAGACCACACAGGACAAATCTAACTTTTCCTCCCATATTGAAGCCCTTCTCTTGCCGTTGTAGCCATTTTGTTTGGCAGGTTTACATCGTCCCTGACTTAAGAGGATTCAAACTAAATGCAATGCCTGTAGGGTGTGTTCCAGCCAAACTGGCCATGTTCTGGGTCTTTCTCAGCCATCTAGCTCTGTTTGGCTGCAGAATAAAGAAAAAGCAGTCAACACATGTTTTCCTGCTAATAGGTAAGTGTGGCTCTAACAACAGCCGTGAGAGGGTGGCCCTATGTCTTTTTATATAGTCCCATCCCTTGTCCCATTGTTACACTTGTGCCCCCTGCTGAGCCCCCGGCAGGAGGCTGATGAAGAGCTTATATTGCATAACCATCTTGATGGACAGTGAATAATGACTCATCATCAACTTGGTTTGCTAAGTTTTATTTTAGAATCAAACCAGGCACAGATTCTTCTGGTAATTAATGAGGTTGACAAAGCTTTGGAAATTATCGAGCTTTGCTTATTTATAAAAAGTCACTCTCAACTTTGGCTGTCAGAAATAATGAATATTATTAACATGGAGTCTATTCTCTTTGTACAAACACTGTGGGATATCCATGTTTTCTAGGTGAATTGTCTCATTGTTAACTTTTAGTCTTGGGACTCTTACGTTTACTCTTCTAAGGAAGCTCTTGTTTTAACCTCTCTTTTGGAATCTACTGTAATTCTAATGGTAACATACTGACTCTGAATTTACCTCATATGTTGTCTACAAATCTTAGATAGCTGAACCTATTGATTCTACCAGAATAAAGAAATCTGACATTTCCCTAATATCATATTTGCTCTGTAAACAGAGCAAAACTTCAAGACCTGGTGGGAGGTGGGGTCAATATTCCACACAGGTATGATCTCACCCTATTTGGAGTGAGATCCAAATATTTTTGGATCTATTCTATTTTTAGAGAAAGTGAACAGCCACAGATATTTTGTGGGCAACTCTTTCGATCCTTAAATATTCAGTCTTGATTACATTAAGAAATAGGAGAATATCTTTGGAGTTGTGTAAGTTCAACAGCTTACTTACTTTTAGATTTTTTAATAGAAAACATTTTGCTAGGAGAAACACTTCTGGCACTAGCAGAAGGTTTCATTTCCAGCTCGCCCTTGGCCCTAGAGATTTCCTCAGCCATTTTAGATTCCTGGTATATAGCTTCTTCTTTTATGATCCAATCTTGGATAGAATTTGTAACAAGTTCCAAAAAATTCCTTTAAAAAGCAAAGAAGAGCAAGGAACAATTATGTTATTATTAAAGTCAATAATACTTTAGATACTGACTGGGCAAATGAACTTTTCAAAATGAACTGATCCTAAATTGCTCATGTAACAAATGTAATAGGTTCAAAAATATCCTGGGCATATTTATACATAGTCAAATACAAACACCCACTGAGAATATGAAAAATGATGAACTTCATTCACAATTAAAGACATGTAAATTTTTTGAAAATGAGATGTCTCCACCCAAGCCAAGGATTAAAATATTTGATAATACCAAGAGTTGATGACAGTTTGGAGAAAAAGCCACTCTCAACACTGAGCTGGTGAGGTTTTTTTGGCAGAATTTTACACTTTTATTAATACAAATAAAATGTGTACACAATATGTCTATTCATTTCCTCACAAGTTGGTGAGTTTTCATGGTACAATCTCCTTTTAGGAAACTTTTATAGTACAATAAAAACTCTTTTCAAAGAAAAAAATCTTTACCCAAGTATAGGTTTATTGATTTTACAGAGAGAGAAAGGGAGAGAAAAGGGAGTGGGGAGAGACAGAGGGAGAAACAGGGAGAAAGAAAGAGGAAAACATCAATTGGTTGCCTCTCCTATGTGCCCCCATCAGGGATCAAACCTGAAATGGAGGTGTGTGCCCTGACTGGGAATCAAACCTGCAACCTTTTGGTGTACAGGATATCCCAACCAACACAGCCACCTGGCCAGGGCACAACAGAAACCCTTTTAATTGGCCATCAGCTAATTGACTCGCTGGATTAACTGAAACACTCCAGTGTTGCTATAAAATTAACTGGCCTTGTGAGTACTCACACCCTAAATGCTGTGCCCTTAAGTAGTGTCTGCATTTATGCTCACATCAGAGAGCCGTTGCTTACCAGGACCCATCATGTCCCTAAATTCATTCATCCTATTTATACCAATTATTGCAATTATACTGAACTAAATGCTATACATACTTTTAAGTGAATGTCCCCAGAGAGTTGTTTCTGAGGAAGTTGAAATACGTAGGTTTGATAAGGTTTTTGTCAATTGTGTAAAAGTAAGACCTGAAGTTTTGGAAAAAATAAAGCTAGAAGGATTCTACACTTAGATTGCTTCACAATGTTCTTTAAATCTTGACTCCTTTTAAGACATAAACTGAGCATTGCACGCTATAAGTTACCGGTACTCAATATTGTCATTTGGAAGGCAAAAGACATCACACTCTCAACCTGTCCCAGAAGAACTTTCACCTTCCCCTGCAAAATGTCCTTCAAAGCCCTGAGCTTTGCATCTCAGCTGATGGCAAATCTACACTCTTCCAGTTGAACAGGAACTTTTCCTTGACTAGTCTTATTTTACCGCACTCTCCTTGCCATCCAAAAAAAAAAAAAAAAAAAAAAATCTAAATCATTTTTTAAAACATGCATTCAAAATTTGGTCACTCTCACTTCTTTACCACTATCTTCCTGGTCAAGACCACTATCACGTCTTGCTAGATGGAAGCAAAAACCTTCTAAGTGGTTTACCCCTGTCCCCACCCTTGATCCCCTGTAATCTGTTCTTAATACAGAAACTAAAGGGATCCTTTTCATTCCTAAGTCGAGTGTCTCTCTACTGCTCAGTACCTTTCAATGAATCTGCATTTCAACCCAAACCCCAGAATTTTTACTATTGATCTGTGGTTGGGAAACACAGAATGACATATACAATTAAATCAGTATTTAAATAAGATGAGAAATAAAGATATTTTGGTCTGCAATGATTTAGAAAGTTTTCCGCCCACAGATACTTTTTGAAAAGAATTATTCACAAATGTATCACAGCTGCATTAAAAAAAATCAATCCAAGAAAGAAGACAGCATGTGATATAAATAAGAGGGCTCAGAAAAAAGCATAATTTATAATTAAATGTAATAATTATTCATGCTATTTGTGATGAAAACTACTACTTTACAGATGGAAACAAAATTTCTAGAAAATGTCAAAATGTGAGATAGAAAACATGCTGGAAGTGAAAATATGTTAAAAAATTTAACATTTTTTTGCAAAATGATATTAATACTCATTAGCTCTGGTTATAATATAAAAATGCTTAAGCATGTGATTGAAGAGCATAAGTGTAACCTCTAGGAGAATATAAATAGAATGTATAATAGCTTAGAATAAGCTAAAATAATCTAACAAATGGAAGAAAAGTATTTAATCCTATAATGGAAATAATATTTATAAAATTAAATGGTAAGAATGAGGCCAAACACGTTATCAATAAAAATAAAAGTGAACAGACCCTGGCTGGTGTGGCTCAGCCACACCTGTTTAAAAGATACGTATCTACCACCCTGGCTGGTGGCACAGTGGATAAGGCACCAGCCTGCGAACCCGAAGGTCGCTGGTTCTATTCCCCAGCCAGGGCACATGACCAGATTGCAAGCCAGGTCTCCAGCCAGGTTCCCAGCTGGAGGCAGGTGAAAGGCAACCATACATTGATGTCTCTCTCCCTCTCTGCCTCTCTCCCTTCCCCTCACTCTGAAAACAATAAATAAAATCTTAGAAAAAAAGATATGTATCTACAAATCAAAATGATGCAAAAGTATAAAAGGATCAGGCAGATAGCTAAGAAGCCAGAAGTCTGGATGTTGACCTCTGTGATGACCTGTGCTGTCCCTGGGGCAACCTGCCCAGCTCCAGATTTCTTGCTACAAGAAAAAGAACTTTTATGAGCTTAATTACTCTAGTTAATTTTTCTTTAATGTAGTGCAACACAACTCCTAGTTGACTTGTAAAATGACTGAGAAAGTTAGATCAATAAATTCTTATATAAAAAAGAATTTCCAACATTATTAAAATATGGTTAAATTAAAAACAAAAAGCACGAAAAGGAACACAGAGGGATATTTTCTTATGTTGATGACAGTTGCAATCCTTTAAAGAAGGATGCTTCTAAAAAGTTTCAAAACTACATTTGTACATACACACAGGGTGTGTGCAGAAGAGAAAGGAGAAAAGGACATGGCTATAATCATAAAGACAGACATCAATACATCTCTTTCAGAAATGGATGTTTATTATAAGAATACTTTGTTTAATTTTATTCCAATAGACTGGAAAACCTAAAAGTCAGGCATGATCTCACAGAAAAATCTAAATTACTAAAAGTAATTGAAGGAGAACTAGAAAACCTGGATAGAGGTTGAGGTTCAGAAGAACTGAAAAGGCTGTGAACAATCTATTCTCCATCCATTCACGATACCGTCTCTCCTATTGGGCCCCACCCTTCAGCCTCTAGAAAAGCACCAACTCTAAAAGGCTTTCCATGCAAAGTGTTCTTACCTTTCATAAAATAATACACCACATTATGTAGCTTCTATATGTGTGAGCAAAGGATTTAGCAGCAGGGCCTTGGAACATAGCCTTGCAGTCCAACTTCTGACACTACTGTTTATTTTTCTTTAAAACGAGAGTTAAGATAAACGTGGCATGCGCTGTTCTGTGTTATGCTGTGAAACCCCAGGGGTGGGCATGCATCTCACTGAGGCAGCTGAGAGCTGGCATGGAGGTCTTGGTGGGAAACTGAGGCTGTGGCTTGTCTGGGTGACGTGGAGGCCCAGAACCTGGTGCCCATCTTCAGCAGCCATGCACAAACGTGCATGAGGAGAATGCTGGTCATGCTCTATTTCCTGCCCTGTATCTTTTTATAATGCTGCGTGAACACAGAATGGAGTTGAAGTCTGGTGCATTGTGTAAATCTGGTTCCTTTCTTTTTTTTTTTCTTTTTAAAGATTTTATTTCATTATTTTTAGAAAGAGGGGAAGGGAGAGAGGCAGTGAGGGAGCGAGACATCAATGTATGGTTGCATTTCACCTGCCTCCAGCCACAGACCTGACTGGAGACCTGGTTTGCAACCTGGTTATGTGCCCTGGCTGGGGAATCAAACCTGCAACCTTCGGGTTCGCAGGCTGGTACCTTATCCACTGTGCTACCAGCCAGGGTGTGGTTCCTTTCTTTTCTAAGATTTTATTTATTTTTAGAAGGACAGGGAGAGAAACATCAATGTGGTTGCCTATCACACACCCTCTACTGCCGACCTGGCCCACAACCCAGGCATGTGCTTTGTCTGGGAATCGAACTAGCGACCCTTTGGTTTGCAGGCCAGCACTCAATCCACTGAGCCAGGGCCAAGTCTGTTTCTTAACTTGAACCCACAACCATCCTGCGCTGCAGAATCAGGTCATAACAAATTTTGGAAGACTATTACAAAAATCACTGAGAAGTAATTTACGGAATACATCTTCTAGGTTAATGAAAGATAAAAATTGTGTAAGTGTAAGTAATTTATCTCTTATTAAGTTATAAAATCTAGCTACTAAGTCAATATCCTGGGTTTTATTATTTAAGTTGTGATACCTGAAGCAAAGCATGGCTCACATTTTTCCTTGGACAAGGAATGGTGAGAGGTGTGATTTTCCTTTGGTGAAGATGTGGGAGTATGTGAGACTCCAGGGTTTGGCTTTTCTATAGCTTTTGTCTCTACTGCCTATGCCATCTTTTCCTTCTTTAAGCAGCACATTTTCTAACAATTCCTTGTGGTGCACAAAAGTGAAAGTAAAAAATATGAACTCCAGGTAATTTCTTCCATTAATTCATATTTTAAAGTTTGTTTTGAAATTTTCCTGTGTAGATAATAACCTTAACTGTCAAAGATGATATTTTCCTTTCTTCCTTTTCAATTCTTATACTTTGAAAGTATTGAACTTATTTTGTTGAGTTAGATCTTCATTAAATGTTGCATAGAATTGTTCATAATGGTTATTGTTGTCCTGTATCTAATTCACAGAACATGCCTGTAACATTTCCCATTAACGACGAAGTTTAACCTTTTTTTTTTCTTTTTCTTCTGTATTGTTCAAGCATGACTGACACTCAATATTATTTTATATTAGTTTCAGGTGCACTGTATGCTGGCTAGGCAATTATATAATTTATGAAGTGATCCCCGGATAATTCTAATATCCACCTGACACCATATATTCCCTATTCTGTACCCCATGACTACTTTGTAACTACCAATTTGTACTTCTTAATCCCTTTACCTTTTCCACCCAACCTCCCCTCCCCTCCCATCTGGCAGCCCTCAGTTTGTTCTCTGTAATATAGTACTTATCTTTGCCTGGCCTACTTCAGTTAGCATAATTCCCCCTAGGTCCATTTATGTTGTCACAAATGGTAAGATTTCATTCTTTTTTATGGCTGAGTAATGTTCCATCATGCAGATGTGCAACATCTTTATCTGATGGGTATGTCAGTTGCTTCCATATCTTGGCTATTGTAAATAATACTGCAATAAACATAGGGGTGCATATATCTCTTTGAATTAGTATTTTGGATTTCTTCTAATAAATACACAGAAGTGGAATGGCTAGGTCATAAAGTAGTTCTTTTTTTAAATTTTTTGAGGAATCTTCACACTGTTTTCATAGTGGCTACACCAAGTTGCAATCCCACCAATTGCACACAAGGGTTACACTTGTTATTTGCTGATTTGTAGCCATTATAACAGGTAGGAGGTGGTATCTCCCTGTGATTTTAATTTGCATCTCTCTGATGATTAGTGACAGTGAGCATCTTTTTGTACATCTATTGGTCATCTGTATGTCCTCTTTGGAGAAATGTCTATTTAGGTCTTCTGCTCATTTTTCAGTTGGATTGTTTGAAGTTTTTTGGTGTTAAGTTGTATAAGTTCTTTATCAATTTTTAATATTAACCCCTTATTGGATGTATGTTGGTGCATATGTTCTCCCATTCAGTAGGTCTTTTTGTTTGTTAATGGTTTCTCTGATGTGTACATCCTAACATTTTAAGTTATTCAGAAGACAATAGGATAATTTTTTTCAATGAACTGAAAAGAATTTAGCTGCCAGTCAAGAACTATAGCCTGAGCAAAATTATGTTTCATGAACAAGGTTTCAATAAACAAACCTGCTTTATAAGTAAAGGTCCTCACCATTGAAACTTTTAAAGCCCTTACTTTAAGAAGGGAAAATAAAAAAATAACATATGTTAAGTTACACAAACCTTGGCTTTTAACACAAGTAATAACATCTTTGCGAATAAGTGTTTTCAAGATTTTTGGGTAGATGCTCAGAGGAGAGATTGCTGGGCCATATGGTAGCTCCATTTTTTAGTTTCTTGAGCAACTACCATACTGTTTTCCACAGTGGCTGTACCGGTTTACACTCCCACCAATACCGAACAAGGGATCCTGTTTTCCCACAACCTCTCCAACACTTGTTTTTACCAGTCTTTTTGATAACAGCCATTCTAACCCCTATGTTAATTGCAGCATTATTCACAGTGGCCAAGACATGGAGACAACCAAGGTGTCCTTTGATACAGGACTGGGCAAAGAAGATGTGGTACATAAATACTATGGAATACCCCTCAGCCATAAAAAAAGATGAAATGCTGCCATTCGCGACAACCCTGAGACCCTGAGAATAGACCTTGATAATATTATGCTATGCTAAATAAATTGGTCAGAAAAAGCCATAAACCATATGATTTCACTCAAATGTGGGATATAAAACTGAAACTCAGAGACACAGACGTCAGTATGGTGGTTACCAGAGGGAAGAGAGGGGAGGGAAGTGGTAAAAGTAAAGTGGCCAAATACATGGTGACAGAAAATGATCTGACTATGGGGTAGTGGGTCCACTATGCAATATACAGATCATGTATCACAGTAATGTTACACTTAACACCTACATGACCTTATTAACCAACGTCACATTAATAAAAATTATTATAAAAATAAGAAATAATAACTAATTAGCAGGGTAAAGCAGCAAGATGAACTAAAGTCTTAGACTATAATAATATAAAATGTGGAATGAGGAAGGTATTTGAAATTAAAGCATTCTATAATGCTTACATTATTTGGGAAGAAGGTTAAGACACATTGACTTTGCTACTTATAAATGGCATATCAGCCCTGGCTGGTGGCACAGTGGATAAGGCACTGGCCTGTGAACCCAAAGGTCGCTGGTTCTATTCCCAGCCAGGGCAACATGACCAGGTTGCAAGCCAGGTCTCCAGCCGGATTTGCACCTGGAGGCCGGTGAAAGGCAACTGTACATTAATGTTTCTCTTTCTCTCTGCCTCTCTCCCTTCCCCTCTCTCTGAAAAATAATAAAGTCTTTAAAAAAATGGCATATCACAATTTCTAAAGAATGAGTTAAAATATATAGTATATTATCATTCTACTAGAAAAAAAAATTAATCCAAACAAAATAATAAAAAAGAAATCAAGAAATTGAGAAAAGGGAAAATAGCAAAGATTAAATTAAATCATTAACATTAACCCATATATATGAACTAGTGTCTCAACTATGAGGCAAATATTATCAGGGTAGACTTTAAAAATATAGTTTATAAGAAGTAAATGGATATACCAGATAAAATATTAAAGAAAAAGATTTATGTAGTTTGTCACTATCAGGCAAAATATATATGAAGTCTATGTAGATAGATCAATATCAAACAAAATAAATTTGAAAGAGAAAGCAATTGTAGAGGTAAAGAGAAACATTGCATAATGATAAAATCTCAATCAGGAAGACCTAACAATTCTATTCTTGGATTTGCTTAGTATATAAACTCAACATGCTTGCAGTCAAAAGCTTATAAAATTATAGGAAGAAACTGAAAAATGTACCATTACATAGTAAGTTTTAGAAAAATCACTTTTCTCATCAATTGACTAAGTTTTCAAAAATCAGACACTGAAGAACAAACTTTCTTATGTGAAATGGAGCATTTATAAAAACTGACCCACCTATTAAGCAAACCTCAACACATTCATACTCTATAGAACATGTTACCTGACTACTCTATTTCAAAGGTATAAACTACATATAGCAAAAGTAATGCACAGCAAAATGTTTAATATTAAAACACGTTTCTATGTAATCCATAGGTCATATAAGAAATTATAATGGAAATTAGTAATAAAAGATAGTAAAAATATGGTCAGTAGTTATTTTGTAGTGCTGCTATGGTGGTATTTATAAAGAAGTTTTGCCTTAAATGTTTATAAAGCAACCACACCACCACCAACAACAAAAATAAACAAAAACCAACTCAAAATCTTAGAGATAAACTTTTCAGAAATTAGATAAAAACATTAAAATACGGGTCCGGTCAAGATGGCGGCGTAGGCAGACATGGCTCACCTCTTTGCACAACCTCATCAAAATTACAACTAAAATATAGAAGAACCACCACACAAAACTGTCAGGAATGGAGTTGAATGGAAATCTGACAACAATGGAACTAAGGAAACCACAACCATCAGGATTGGTAGGTGAGGTGCAGAGGCGGAATCGGCTGGTTTCTCACACAGGTGGTGGATAAAAATTTGGGAGAGATCCTCAGGAGCAGGGAGTCCCAGCCCCACACAAGGTGCCGCAACTCAGGGTTCCTGGGAGATAAGTCCCCACAACTTTTGGCTATAAAACCCAGCAGGGATTGAGTCAGTGGAAGAAACTTCTGGAGCCCCAAGCAGTTCCTCCTAAAGGACCCACACGCAGACTCACCTGCTCAGACTCCCTCCCTCTGAGCTCCCGCGCCGGGGCAGCAGCTTGAAAGGCACCAGTGGCAGAATGGAAGAAACTGAAGTGTCTGGCATCAAGGTGAGCAGAGACCACTGTTCCTTTTCTGAATCCTCCCCGCATATCTGAGATTCCATCAACCTGGCTAACACTGTTTGACTCACCTTGGAGATCCCCAGAGACTCTGCTCCCCCTCAATATACAGCTCCACCCAAGCTGCCTGTCCATGTGAATGGCTGGTATTGGCTCAGGCTGCACAGCTTCCTAAATCCTCTCAAACAAGCCACAACTGCCTCAGTGAGCCCCAGGCTGGGCACCAGCAGCAGCAGCCTAGATTCACAGCTTGGCTTCACCTGGGAAGTTCTAAGCCCAACACAAGTAGCAGCACCTAAAATTGCTTTACAGCTCAGGCAGGGTGGCCGTGGGCAGAGCACAGGTGGAGGCTGACCTTGGCCTATGCCACCCAAGAAACCCCAGGGTCAGCGCACCCAGACAGCTACAGATCACATCAGAGCACCAGCACCCTGCCCTGCACAGCTCATCCTCCATGGAGGACGGAGGCTGATGGTCAGTGGTCACAGCCAGTCCTCGCAGCTGACTGGCCTGGGTAAATCCCTGCCATTGACCTGTCAACAGCAACCAAGGCTCAGCTGCAGAGGAAGGTGTACTCAGCCCACAAGTACCCAGCTTGGGTGATAGGGGAGGCTGTGTCACTGCACCTTATAGGACACCTGCTATATTAGCACACACTACCAAGATGCTGAGTCAAAGTAGCTCTACCTAATACACAGAAACAAACACAAGAAGGCTGCCGAATTCAGGAGGCAAAGAAATATGGTCCAAATGAAAGAACCAAACAAAACCCCAGAAAACAAAAACAAAAACAACTAAATGAAATGCAGACAGTCAACCTATCAGGCACAGTGTTCAAAACATTAGTGATCAGGATGATGGGGAAATGATTGAGGATGGCCAAAAGATAAAGGAAAAAGAGAAGGTTATACAAACTGAAATAAGGAAAAATATTCAAGAAACCAATAGTGATGGGAAGGAAGCCAAGATTCAAATCAATGATTTGGAACAAAAGGATTCAACCAGAACCAGAAAGAAGAAAAAAGAATGCAAAACGAGAGAGGAGAGGCTTAGAAACCTCTGGGACAACTTTAAATGTATCAAGATCTGAATCATAGGGATGCCAGAGGGAGAAGAGGAAAAGCAAGAAATTGAAAATTTACTTGAAAAAAAAAAACAAAAAAAACTTCCCTAAATTGGTGAAAGAAATAGGCACAAGCCTTAAACAAGCTGGATCCAAAGAAGACCACACCAAGACACATCATAATTAAAATGCTGAAAGTTAAAGATAAAGAGAATCTTAAAAGCAGCAAAAGAAAAGTTACCTACAAAGGAGTTCCTGTAGGACTCTCAGACTCCACCAAAAACCTACTCGACCTAATAAGCAAATTTGGCAAAATAGCTGGATATAAAATCAATATTCAGAAATCAAAGGCATTTCTGAATACCAACATGAAACATAAGGGATAAATTTCATTTATCATAGCAAAAATAAAGTACTTTGGAAAAAACTTACCCAAGGAGGTAAAAGACTTACACTCAGAAAAGTACAAAACTGAAGAAATTAAGGAAGGTACAAATAAATGGAAGCATATACTATGTTCATGGATGAGAAGAATTAACATCATTAAAATGTCCATACTACTGAAAGCAATCTATAGATTCAATGCAATCCCAATTAAAATACCAATGATATATTTTACAGATCTAGAAAAAAATACTTCAAAATTTATATGGAGCCAAAAATGACCACAAATAGCCACAACAATCTTAAAAAAGGAGAACAAAGTAGGAGGAATCACAATACTGGGCATAAAACTATACTACAAGGCCACTGTAATCAAAACAGTCTGATACTGACATAAGAACAGTCACATAGATCAAGGGAACAGAATAGAGAGCCCAGAAATAAACCCAAACTCTCTGGTCAATTAATATTTGATGCAGGGAGAAGAAACAGAAAATGGAATGTAAATAGCCTCTTCAACAGGGATCAAGAAGCATAATTGGTAGGTACAAAATAGACAAAGGGGTGTTACGAATAATATGGGAAAGGATGAAGCTGAAAAATTTAATGCATGACCCATGGTCATGAATTAAGGGAGGGGTTTGCTGGTGGTGTTGGCAGGAGGGAAGCAAAGGGGAAAAACTGGCTCAACTGTAATGGCATAGTCAATAAAATATATTTAAGAAAAGAGGTTAGAAAGAAGAGCATCAGAATAATTCAGAGAAATAAAAAGAGAAGAAATAATAAGGATAATAAAGATTATATCATAATTAAATGAAATAAAAAAAGAGCAAGTATCAAAACCAACAGTTGTTTTTTTAAAAATTAACAAAATTTGTAAACCTTTGGAAGGATTGATCCAGAAAAATATAGAGAAATTACAGATTAAGACTATTAGATGTTAAAAGAAATAGAGGTAGATGCAAAAGAATATTGTAACCAACTTTATGCCAATAACTTTGAAAACAGGTCAAGTGGTAAAATTCCTAGAAAATATAAATGATCAAACCTGATTCAAAAATAAACAGAAAACCTAAAGTGTCTCATAACCATGACAGAAATGGAATTGATAATTGCACATCTTTCCAGGTCCAGATATTTTTATCTGTAAGTTTTGCCAAACACCAACATATATCTTAGTCTTGCATAAACTGTTTCTGGAAATAAAAATTTACAAAGAAATAACAAGAGAGAACATCTCCCAAACCACACAAGAACATTTGAAGAAGGGAAAATTATAGTTGAATCTTGCCCATGAATATAGATACAAATATTCTAATCAATATATTAGCAAAGCTAATGTAGCAATTGATTAAAAAGATAACAGGAGGGACAGGCAAGATGGTGGAGGAGTAAGTGGAGCTGCACCAATCTCCTCCCAGGTCGCATCTGGAGTTACTTTTTTGGAGAAAAAGTCCGCTGGAGTTACCAACAGAACACCGGCTGGAAAGAAGTCCTATAACCACGGACAGAACAGAAAAGGCCGCTGCATCACAACGTGACTGGTAGGAATCAAGGAGTCGCAAGAGGGCTGGCTGGGCCCCCACCGGAGGCGGCAGCTGAAGGGACAGAGCCGGGGGCCCCACCTGAGAAGAGGGGGTTCTGGCCCCCCAGTTGAGAGTCCCAGCTACAGCAACTGTGGAGAGGAGAGCAGCACACAACTGAGAAGGGCGGAAAGCCATGGAGTTTGCTGGCCTGAAAGAGCGCTGGAGACAGAAAACTACTAAGTGACCACAGTGAAAATACATTGGCACCAACCTACCCTGGGCTCCAGCAGATGGAGGGCAGAGACAACTGGAGCTGTGTGGGGAGGGTTTCCGGCGGTGGCTTGGAGGAGAGAAGTGGGGAGGTGGCTGTGGCGGTCCCGGTGCTGACTCATCACCCTCACCTCCAGCAGACTGCGGACTGCGCACTGCACTTAGTGGCTTCCTTATGAGGGTCCTCGTAGCCCCGCCCACTGAAAGCAATCTGCCCTGCCCAGCCTGGCACCTGATCACAATTCTCTGATTTACATCTAAATAAACTTTTCCTGCCCTGCCTAAGCACAGATACAATAGTTGGCACCTGAAAAGGTGTTTCTCTCCCAGTAGCACCTGGGCCTGGCAGCTGATTACACTCTCTGGCTTACAGCTGGGTGAGTCAAACAGCCCTGCACAGTGGCATGTAAGGCTGGTGGCTGATCGTGGATTCATTGATTGGCAACTGAGTCAATCCTACTCGCCCAGTAGTGCCTGGTACTGGGCCTGGTAGCTGATTACAAACTCTGCCTTACAGCTGGTCAGACAGTCAGCCCCACACAGTGGCAAGACAGCCTGATGGCTGATGGTGGATTCATTGGTTCACAACTCAGTTGGTTTGTCCTTCCCAGAGGCCACTGGGCCTAGCTGCTGATCACAAACTCATTGGGTTACAATTGAATCTTTCAGTCTAGCCCAGTGGCCCCTTAGCCTGGCAGCTGATCACAGATTCATTGGATTACAATTGGATCTTGCTGCCTAGCCCAGTGGCACTTGAGCCTCTCGGCTGATGACAGATTTGTTGATTTACATCTGAATCTGTCCCACCAGGCTGCACCTGAGCTGGTGGCTGATCCATTGGGTTATAACTGAACCTCTCTGCCTAGCCCAGCAGGGCCTGAGTTTGGTAGCTGATTCATTGATTTACAACTGAATCAGTCTGTTATCCCAAGCTGCATCTGATAGGATTACAACTAAATCAATCCTCCAAGCCCAGCAGTTCCTTAGTCTGGCAGCTGATCACAGTCTGATTGGATTACAATGAAACCTAAAAATAAGGAAAAAAAGAAACAGTCCATCACCAAAAGGAAAGGAGGAATCCCGAGAAAGATCACTAAATGAAACAGAGGCAAGCAAACTATCAGATATGGAATTCAAATCAATGATGATAGAGAAGCTCAATGAGCTCAGCCAGCTCAAAGAAAACTACAAACAACTCCAGGGGAACTACAAAGAACTCCAGGGAAGCTACAGGAACTTACTGAGAACTACACCAGCATTAAAAAGGACATAGAAACTATCAGTAAGAGCCAGGAGGAAATGAAGAATACAATTTCTGAATTGAAGAATACAGTAGAAGGAATCAACAGCAGGCTAGAGGAAGCAGAGGATCGAATCAGCGAGCTGGAGGACAACATAGAAAAATATTCCAAGACAGTGCAAGAGAATGAAAAAGGCTGAACAAGAATGAAGAGGTTTTAAGAGAGCTACAGGACAACATGAAATGCAATAATATCCATATCATAGGGATACCAGAAAGAGAAGAGAAACAAGGAATGGAAAACCTGTCCAAAAAAGTAATGATAGAAAACTTCCTTAACATGATGCATGAAAACACTGCTAAAGTTCAGGAAGCACAAGGGTCCCAATGAAGATCAACCCAAACATATCAACTCCAAGACACATTATCATTAAAATGGCAAATTTCAGAGACAAAGAGAGAATTCTAAAAGTACCAAGAGAGAAATAGCAAGTAACATATAAGGGGGCTCTGATAAGGTTATCAAATGATTATTCAACAGAAACAATACATGCCAGAAAGGAATGGCAAAAATATTTCAAGTAATGGGAAACAAAGGCCTGCAACCAAGAATACTTTACCCAGCAAAGCTATCGTTCAAAATGAAAGGAGAAATAAGGAGTTTACCAGACAAAAGAAGACTAAAAGAATACATCTCTACCAAACCAGCATTGCAAGAAATGCTAAAGCGCCTGCTTTTAAAAAATGATGAAACAGAGAGAGACAGAGAGAAACACAGGTACAAAGGGGAAAAATAGCAATAAATAAGTATCAATAAACAATAACCTTAAATGTAAATGGATTAAATGTGCCAATCAAAAGACATAGGGTTGCTGAATGGATAAGAAAACATGACCCACATATACGCTGTCTTCAAGAGACCCACCTCAGAACAAAAGATTGACACGGATTGAGAGTGAAGGGATGGAGAAATATATATCAAATAAATGGACATGAAAGAAAGGCTGGAGTAGCAATACTTATTTCAGACAAAATAGATTTTACAATGAAGGCCATAAAAAGAGACAAAGAAGGACATTTCATAATACTTAAGGGAATAATCCATCAGCAAGATATAACTCTGGTAAACATTTATGCACCCAATGTAGGAGCTCCCAAATATATAAGAAAAATCTTGGAGGACTTCAAGAAGGATATAGACAGCAACACACTAATAGTAGGGGATTTTAATACCCCATTATCAACAATGGACAGATCTTCCAAACAAAAAAACACCAAGGATATTGTGTCATTGAACAACATCCTAGAGGAAATGCACCTAACAGATATATATAGAACCTTTCACCCCAATGAAGCAAAATACACATTCTTTTCAAATGAACATGAAACATTCTCTAAGATAGACCACATGGTAGGTCACAGGACAAGCCTCCACAAATACAGGAAAATTGAAATCATACCAAGCATCTTCTCAGATCACAATGAATTGAAACTAGGAACCAGCCTCAAGGGAAAAAACCAAAAACATTCTAACTCATGGAGACTGAATAACATGCTTTTAAGTAGGGAATGGGTAAACAATGAGATCAAAGATGAAATCAAAAAGTATCAGGAAACAAATGACAATGAATATACAACAGCCCAAAACCTATGGGACACAGCAAAGGCAGTCCTCAGAGGGAAATTCATAGCAATACAGGCCTACCTAAAAAGGATAGAAAAAGCTTATACAAACAACCTAATCATAAAGCTGCAAGAACTAGAGGAGCAACAACAAACAAAGCCCAGAGCAAGTAGAAGGAAGGAAATCATCAAGATCAGAGCAGAATTAAATAACTTAGAGGCTAAAACTACAATTCAAAGAATCAATAAATCCAGGAGCTGATCCTTTGAAAAAATAAACAAAATTGACAAGCCTTTAACCATACTCATCAAGCAAAAGAGAGGACCCAAATAAACAAAATCAGAAATGACAGAGGAGAAATCACAACTGATACTTCAGAAATACAAAGGATTGTAAGAAATTATTACAAACAACTAATATGAAACAACTAATTTCATATGACAAGAAATTTGACAACCTTGTTGAAATGGACAAATTTCTGGAAATGTACAATCTACCAAAACTGAATCCAGAAGAAGCAGAAATCCTGAATAGACCAACAACAACTAGTGAAATTGAAGAAGTAATAAAAAATCTCTCAAAGCACAAGAGCCCCAGGGTAGATGGCTACACATGTGAATTCTACCAAACATTTAGAGAAGAACTAACTCCTATCCTTCTCAACCTATTCCAAAAAATCCAACAAGAGGAAAGACTCCTCAACTCTTCCTATGAGGCCAATTCTAATCCCAAAACCAGGTCAAGACACAACTAAGAAAGAAAACTATAGGCCAATATCTCTGATGAACATAGATGCTAAGATTCTCAACAAAATATTGGCCAACTGGATCCAGCAATACATTCAAAAGATCATACACCATGATCAAGTGGATTTCATCCCAGGGATGCAAGGATGGTACAAAATTGGCAAATCAATAAATGTAACACACCACATCAACAAATAGAAAGACAAAAACCATATGATGATATCAATAGATGCTGAAAAAGCATTTGATAAAGTACAGCAACCATTTATGATAAAAAACACTCAGCAAAATGGGAATAGAGGGAGCATACCTCAACATCATAAAGGCCATATATGAGAAACCTGAAGCCAACATCATACTCAATGGGCAAAAACTAAAAGCTTTCCCCCTAAGATCAGGAATAAGACAAGGCTATTCACTTTCTCCACTTCTGTTCAATATCATTTTGGAAGTTCTAGCCACAGCTATCAGGGAAGAAGAAGGAATCAAAGGTATCCAAATTGGAAAGGAGGAAGTCAAACTGTCATTATTTGCAGATGACATGATAGTGTACATACAAAACCCAATAGGCTGAACCAAAAACCTACTTGACCTAATAAGCAAATTTAGCAAAATAGCTGGATATAAAGTCAATATCCAGAAATCAAAAGCATTTTTGTTTTCCAATAATGAAACATCAGAGATAGAAGCTGGAAAACAAATCCCATTTACCATAGGAACAAGAAAAATAAAGTACTTAGGAATCAACTTAACCAAGAAGGTAAAAGACCTGTACTCAGAAAACTACAGAACATTGAAGAAAGAAATTAAGGAAGATATAAATAAATGGAATCATATACCATGTTCATGGATGGGAAAGATAACATCATTAAGGTGCCCATAATAACCAAATAATCTATAGATTCAATACGATCCCAATTAAAATACCAGTGACATACTCCACAGATATAGAAAAAATACTTTGACAATTTATATGGAGCCAAAAATGCCCACGAATAGCCACAGCAATCTTGAGAAAGAAGAACAAGGTAGGAGGAATCACAGTACTGGACATCAAACTATACTACAAGGCTACTGTCACCAAAACAGTCTGGTGCTGGCCTAAGAATAGACATAGAGATCAATGGAACAGAATAGAGAGCCCAGAAATAAACCCAGGACTCTATGGTCAATTAATATTCAACAAAGGGGAAAGGAACATCAAATGGAGCAAAAACAGTCTCTTCAACAAGTGGTGTTGGGAGAACTGGACAGCAACATGCAAAAAGATAAAACTAGACCACCAACTTACACCATACACCAGAATAAACTCAAGATGGGTAAAGGACTTAAACATAAGCAGTGCACACATAAAAATCCTGGAGAAAAATATAGGCAGTAAAATTTTAGATATCCTACAGAGAAATATGTTTACTGATACTTCTCCAAGGGTAAAGAAAATCAAAGAACAAATAAAACAAATGGGACTGTATCAAATTGAAAAGCTTCTGTTCAGCTAAATAAAACATCAGCAAAACTAAAAGGGAACCAACTATATGGGAAAACATATTTGCCAATGATACCTCAGATAAGGGTTTGATATCCAAAATATATAAAGAACTAATGCGACTCAACACCAGGGCGACAGACAGCCCAGTAAAAAAATGGGCAAAGGACCTGAACAGACAACTCACTAAGGATGACATACAAAGGGCCCAAAGGCATACGAAAGAATGCTCAACATCACTAGCCATCAGAGAGATGCAAATTAAAACCACAATAAGATACCACATCACACCTGTCAGAATGGCAATCATCAGCAAATCAACAAACAACGAGTGCTGGCAAGGATGTGGGGAAAAGGGAACCCTAGTGCATGGCTGGTGGGAATGCAGGCTGGTGCAACCACTATGGAAAACAGAATGGAGTTTTCTTAAAAAAAACTAAAAATGGAACTGCCTTTTGATCCAGCAATTCCACTACTAGGACTATACCCAAAGAATCCTGAAACACTAATTTATAAGAACCTATGTACCCCTATGTTCATAGCAGCACTATTTACAATAGCCAAGTGCTGGAAACAGGCTAAGTGCCCATCAGTGGATAATTGGCTCAAAAACCTTTGGTACATTTACACAATGGAATACTATACAGCAGAAAGAAAGAAGGAACTCCTACCCTTTGCAACAACATGGATGGAACTGGAGAGTATTATGCTTAGTGAAATAAGCCAGTCAGTGAAAGACAAATACTGTATGATCTCACCCATTACAGGACAATAATGAACAAAACAAACAAACAAGCAAAACAGAACTAGATATGTGAAGACAATGAACAGACCTTCAGTGGGCAGAGGGGAATGGGGAAAGGGGAGGAGGAGACAAGGAAGGGGAACAGTTTAGTCAAGGAACTAGCATGGAAGAACCATGGACATGGTTAATAAGTAGGATTGACTTTGAGGGGGAATGAGTGGGTAGGGAAGGGGACAGAGGGGAGGAAAAAGGGGATGGATGTAATACAACAACAATTAAATTAAATTAAAAAAAAGATAACATAATAAACAAATTATATTTTCACAGGAATGGAAAGTTAGTTGAACACTAGACTATGTGTTAATGAAATTCAGCACTTTAATAGATTAAAGACATGAACACCTATATTGATGCGGAAAAATCATCCGATATGACTTAGCCATTTACAATTAAAAGCTCACATTAAACTAATAACAGGAGGGGACTAGCAAGGAATAGTGACGTAAATCCTACAGCAAAGTGCACAATGGAATATTACGCAGCAAAAAGAAAGAAGGAACTCCTACTTTTTGCAATAGCATGGTTGGAACTGGAGAGTATTATGCTAAGTGAAATATGCCAGGCGACAAAAGACAAAAAGACATATGATCTTACCTAATATAGGAACCTAATGAATAAACAGACAAACAGAAAGAAACCAGAGACATGGGGAAGGGCGGGGAGGAGCAGAATGACTAGGACCAAAGGAGAAGGGGGAGGAGGGAGGAAGAGAGGGGGAGAGAATGGGTGTGGTTTAGATAAGGAGCTAGTGTGAAAGATCCATAGACGTGAACAATGAGGTGGGGATTGATGTGGGGAAAGGGAGTGGGGATAGGGGAGAGCAATGGGGGGGAAATGAAGCACCTGTAATATAACAATAATAAATTAATAAAAAAAGATTAGAAAATAAACAAAGTATTATTATTGGCAATAAAAGATAAAACATAGAAAAACACAGATTAATAATAGTTCATGATATTAGCTTGGTACACCTATCATGTGCCTTAATTAAAAATAATTTAATGGCTTCAGAAGGTATATTCCTGTGTATGTGTGTTCACGCACACAACCTGTTTCCCCAATTATTCTGTAAGTCCCTTCCCTACCTCTTTCTATATCCCCTCTGACTAAAACAATGCTATGCAAATAATAAACACAGGATATATATTAAACAGTATTAA
This sequence comes from Noctilio leporinus, assembly GCA_004026585.1. Classification (NCBI taxonomy): domain Eukaryota; kingdom Metazoa; phylum Chordata; class Mammalia; order Chiroptera; family Noctilionidae; genus Noctilio; species Noctilio leporinus. The sequence goes on along the minus strand of PVIW01003094.1, from coordinate 44,984 downwards.
AAATAGCAAAATGCCCTTGTTATTACTAAAAAAGAGAGAGCAAAGTTTCAAGATACTAAAGAAACAACTGAGGAACTTAGAAGAAAAAATATCAGAAAAAATCTAGGTTCCTAGAGATTTCAGTTTGCTGGGATTAGGACAGATCGCTGTGCTGGTATGTTGCTCAGTTGCCCTACTTGTGACTCTTTCTCAGGTCAAGTGGAGTTACCCCAAACTGGCATGCACAATGTCCTATCTTGTAGTCCCTACTTGGAATCCTTCAGCTGCAATTTTATTGGAGTCTATACTGGTATGCACAATGTCCTATCTTGTAGTCCCTACTTGGAATCCTTCAGCTGCAATTTTATTGGAGTCTATATAAATCAAATGTAAGGCAACAGCATTTCCACTAGACACCAGGGGACCAGGAATGATGTCTTCTTTAGTATAGTTTCAGCACTTGCCACAGTGCCAGGCATGCTTCAGACATCCAACACAGTGAGCTGAACTGAATCTACAGTACTACACAAATGTATTTGCTGAGCTGAACCACCTAGGAAATAAAATCTAAGTAAGAACTACCTAGCCAACTAAGATAAACTAAGAACAACTAACTAAACTAGCTAAGTTGGTTACCTGAATCCAACATTGGAGTGAAGAGCAATGTTCCAACGCTCACAATGCAGACGTTTTATATTCATTGGGTTATGAAAGACCAAAAGTAAAGAGTTGTCTTGGGTATGGTAATAAGAATCAATACACTTGTATTGATGACTGGCTTCTTGAAGAACCTGAAAGTAAAAATAATTGCATTGTTGTGCCGTTTTATCCCAAGAGAAGGGTCTCCATGTAGAGCATTTCTCTGTCCCCTGCTTTACTATGTGGAGATAAGGCGAAGACCCCTTATCTCCAAAGTGTTAGTCAGGTTGAGAGTGTTAAATGGTAGATAGTTTTGGACTGATTCAGTAGTTCTTATAGAAAAATAATACTAGGATCCAAACATGGAGGCATTCACTAAAGTTTTGTTTTGTTTGTTTTTTGTTTTTAAGATTTTATTTATTATTTTTAGAGAAAGAGGAAGGGAGAGAGGCAGAGAGGGAGAGAGACATCAATATATGGTTGCCTCTCACCTGCCTCCAACTACGGACCTGACTGGAGACCTGGCTTGCAACCTGGTTATGTGCCCTGGCTGGGAATCGAACCAGTGACCTTTGGGTTCACAGGCCAGCACTTTATCCACTGTGCCACCAGTCAGGGCCTCAAGTGTTTTTTGTGAGGCTGAGAGAATAATTATGGTGAACAGATTTAACATTTTCTATGCCTTCATGTAGATCCTCTCATTTTATCATCCTTAAAAACCCTAGATAAATAGGTATGATTATTTTTTAAACTTTTCATTTTGTAGCATAAATTGGGGCTGAGAAAAGACAAGAGATTTGTCCAAGGACATAGAAGTTCCAATGCCCAGGCTCTCACTGTTTTTTGACTCTAAATGTCCCTATTTCATACTCCACAGACTGCTGTGCTACATGAGGAAGTATTATAGAGAAATGAGGAGAGCAGTCTTCCTGATCCATTTTGTTTCTGCCTGACTCCTGATCCCGGCCTTTTCCAAAGCATCTACCCACCGCGTGCACTGCAATTGCAGCCCCTAGTAGCGGGCACAGTAGGCCCATTTCCTTTTCCTGCCAATCAACCTGAGAAGTTCTGTCCATAGGCACATACACAGCTGTAGGGTTTTGTTTATGTTTTCATTTTCAATACCAATCTGGTGTAGGCAGCTTTCAGTTCTCTGTTGTTTGAATGATGTGAAGGCACAGAATGCATATTATGTTAGGAAGAAAAAATTTTACTTTTGCCATTATAAAAAACACATACACCCCCGACCCTGGCCTGTGGCACAGTGGATAAGGCACCGGCCTGTGACCCCAAAGGTCACTGGTTTGATTCCCAGCCAGGGCACATAACCAGGTTGCAAGCCAGGTCTCCAGCCAGATCTATAGCTGGAGGCAGATGAAAGTCAACCATACATTGATGTTTTTCTCCCTCTCTCCCTCTCTCCCTCTCTCCCTTTCCTTCTCTCTGAAAGTAATAAATAAAATCTTAAAAACAAACAAAATAAACACATGTAGTCAATATTTTTGCATTCTTTTAAATTTATTATTGTTATTATTTACGTAGGGCACTATTCATTACTTAACTTTTTTAGACTATCAAATTCCTTTGACTTTAAACCCCCCAAACAAAGAGGAGTATATTTCTTTCTGTTTTTTTTTTTTTTAAAGATTTTATTTCATTATTTTTAGAAAGAGGGGAAGGGAGAGAGGCAGAGAGGGAGAGAGACATCAGTGTATGGTTGCTTTTCACCTGCCTCCAGCCACAGACCTGACTGGAGACCTGGTTTGCAACCAGATTATGTGCCCTGGCTGGGGAATCGAACCTGTGACCTTTGGGTTCACAGGCTGGAGCCTTATCCACTGTGCTATGAGCCAGGGAGTATATTTATTTCTGATGAACATGTATTCTTTCTATTAAAGAGCTCTGCAATCTGTTTTCACATTCACTTTGACTTCTAGAATATACAGCATTATGTTTCTGAGCAACAGTAGCTCTCAATCAACGTTTAAGTTTCCATTTTATAGCTTTCTTTTCCTTTTTCACACCTTGGCTTTTACCTATTATTCTGATTAGTATTGTTGATCTCATGAACTAATTAGTTACTTCTTTCTTTAAAAATAAACATCTGCCGGCCTGCGAACCCAAGGGTTGCTGGTTCGATTCCCAGCCAGGGCACATAATCAGGTTGCAAGCCAGGTCTCCAGCCACCGCTGTAGCTGGAGGCAGGTGAAAGGCAACCATACATTGATGTTTCTCTCCCTCTCTGCCTCTTTTCCTTCCCCTCTCTCTAAAAATAATAAATAAAATCTTTTTAAAAAAATTTTTTTAAATAAATAAATAAACATCTACTATGTGCCAGACACTGTGTAGGTTCTAGGAAAACCAAACTGAAAGATACATAAGATTGTCCTCTAAAAGCTGGTTAAGATTTTTCTAGAACATTCTGGAGCTCAGAGAGGCATTCTAAGAAGGTGAAATGATGGGACATGGGATGTGTAGAGTAGGGCAGGCACAGAAGCAGGAGAGCACGAAGGTGGTAGCTGGATGCACAGAGCAGCAATGGAGAGGGTGAAAAGCTTGGAGATATATTTTGAGGGCCACCCCTCAAAACTTGGTGATGGATCAGATATGTGAGGCAAAGGAAAAGCTGAAATAAAGAATGACTCTTAGCCTTTTGGTTAATGGTAACATTTTCCGGGCACTTTCATCCTTCATTTTGTTTATGTGGTATGTCACGTTTACTGATTTGCAGATATTGTACCAACCTCCCTGCTGCCCAGTTAACAGAGTTTCTACTGTGCCCTGGCTGGGTGGCTGGTGAGGACAGAGCCCAACTGAAATAAAATCAGGTCTGAAATGAACTTCCAGTTAAGATGGAAGATTACACATGCATGTGCCCTCACACCTCACTGAAACAAGAACTGGTGAAATCAGTTGTTTTTAATATCACAAAGTTGAAGGCCATGGGATTGGAGACAAAGGCAACAGCATTTTAGAAGCTGGAAAGCAGAGGGATAAATGGTAACTGACTCAGGAGAAAAGAGAAAGGCAAATCCTCGTGAATTTTAGGGGAGACCAGAAGCAACATTATTTGTGTGTAGAAATGCAGAGAGACTCAGAAAATGGCAGTACTAGTGCCTCTGAAAGTGGCATTGAAAACAGAAGATTAGTTTAAAGTCTTTTTTTTAAAGATTTTATTTATTGTTTTTAGAGAGGGACTAAGGGAGAGAGGCAGGGAGGGAGAGAAACATCAATGTATGGTTGCCTTTCACCTGCCTCCAGCTGGGGACCTGGCTGGAGACCTGGCTTGCAACCTGGTTATGTGCCCTGGCTGGGAATCGAACCAGGGACCTTTAGGTTCACAGGCCAGTGCCTTATCCACTGTGCCACCAGCCAGGGCTAAAGTCTTTTTAAGAAGGCTTCAGACCCCTGGGAGCCCTTGACAGTTCTCAGCAGTCCAGTGGCTGCCCATCTTCTTCCTTAGCAGCAGAAGGGAATATTATTACCTCCAGAAAGTGATCCAGTGGATTCTAAAAAGAGGGATCCTAAGCATCACTGAGGGAGAGATATACTACAGGAGAAAGGAGCAAGCCCTACCTGGTGCAGCTCAGTGGATTGGTGCCAGCTTGGGAGCCCAAAGGTTGCTGGTTTGATTCCCAGCCAGGGCACATAACCAGGTTGCAAGCCAGGTCTCCAGCCAAGTCCCCAGCTGGAGGCAGGTGAAAGGCAACCATACATGGATGTTTCTCTCCCTTTCTTCCTCCCTTCCTGCCCTTCTCTCTGAAAATAATGAATAAAAAATCTTACCAAAAAAAAAAAAGAGAGAGAGAGAGAGAGAGAGAGAGAGAGAAAAGAAAGGTTTTGTGTGAAGGTCTAATCCAGCACTGTTCAATAGAAATGTAAGATGAGCCACAAATGAGAGCCACATGTAATTTTAAGTTTTATAGCAGATATATTTTAAAATGGTCTCATTTCCATACATGATCAATATAAAAATTGGTAATGAGATATATTACTTTTTTATTATATTGATAGGTCAGTCTCTCAATGAACCTACCTGGCCAGATCTCCAATATTGAAGTCCAGCTCTTGACAACTCACCCCTGACCTCATGCAGCCACTTCCTATCATATCTTAATGTCTAATTATTCATATGAACAAAGGGACATATCATGACCTATTGCTCTCTAATATGAAAAGTGGAGATAAAAAGTGCATTTAAAAAATGAGGAAAATGAGACAACGCAGGAAGAAAACACTAAGACTTCAAAGGACTTTAATATCCTCACAGAGATAACAGAAGATATGGTTTTAGGGAATGTGAACAGGATACTATAAAAAGGTAATATAAAATTATAAATAGAACTTTGGAAAATTAAAATGATGATACCAGAACCAGAAGACTCAGCAGGAGGACTGGGTGGAAGCTGAGCCATCTCCCCAGAACAAAAGGACAACGTGTTGGAAACTACATGGGAAAAGATAATGAAATGGCAAGTTCGGTCCAGGAAGTTCAACCCCAGAGTCATAGTTCAGGAAGTAAGGACAGGAAGAATGAAGAGGGGAAGATTGCCAAAGAAATGAATAAAGAACATCGTCCAGAACACGAAGGCAGGAGTTTCAAAATTGCACGGGGCTCACCAGTACAACACAGGGAAACACAACCACACCAAGGAACATCAACAGGAAATCTAAACCCCTGGAAACAGAGATGATCTTAAAACCCTCCATGGACAAAGAAACAAAAAAGACTCAAACAATGGATCAGGGATCAGAATTTCACCGATTTTTCTCAAGGAGAGTTCAGGAAACCAGAAGACCATTGAGGGCTGCCTTCAAAGTTTTGAGGGAAAATGCTTTTTAACTGTGCATTTTACATAAGGCCAAACTGGCAGTCAAACGTAAGGGTAGAATGAAGATGTTTTCAAACATCCAATGCCTTGATAATTTACCTGCTACGTATCTTAACTCAAGAAGCGACTGCAAGGGGTAGTTCCCTAGAAAAAAGAGAGTTACCCACGAGAGATGACATGGGACTCAGGAAACAGGATCCAGCAGGAAGAGAGGTGAAGGCTGCTCGGCCGGCCCAGAGGGCGCGCAGCGGTTCAGAGTACATGGGAGAGATATTGCGTAGCCAACAAAATTGCTAGAATACTTGTTAGGTCTGAATGTATTAAAAGGAGATTTACTCTTTGGTAGAGAGTTTGGGGATGGGTAGTGACGAATGCGTAGTAAACCAAACAAATGAAGAAAACTGGGAAAATGAATTCCAGGTAAAATAGAAATTGTGTCAGAAAAGGAAATGCAGTAATCATGCAATGCTACCTGGTTCGACTGTAAGGAACAATTGTACAATTGAAATTAAGTATATATTGAATAGAGACCCAACCAAAAACTATGATGTAGTTGACCGTGACAAGGAGAGGTCCTTAGGGGAATGCAGGGGCATGTGAGTTAGCGTGTGCCTGCAGGTGTGACAGGAAGTGCTAGTGGGAATGCAAGGGTGTGTGTGTGTTGTGTGTGTGTGTGTGTGAGTGTGCCTGCAGGTGTGAGGCATTTGGATGAGGTGGGCGGAGCTGTTCTCTCAGCAGGGAGCCAAACTAAAGCTAAGACTAAACAAAATACACTTGTTATTTAGAGATAACTGAGTGGAGTAGCAAAAGAAAAAGGTAAATGGCTTGAACACATTTTTGCCTGGGAATGTAGGTGGGAGGGTAGGAGGGAGCTGCTATTCTTCACAGCACTCTATAGAACTTTCTGGCTTTAAAAAATATGTGGATGTAAAATGCTGATGAAAGTAAAATGGAGATTAAACAGACAACCAAAAAAGAGTGCAGGTTTTTGTATGAGATGTAAAAGCAATCACAGGAGTTCATTTTCGGATTACTTGTTAACATAGGGGTTAACAGCACAAGTTCTGGGGCCAGATTTTTTTGGTTAATACTCTGCCTTCTCCCCTACCAGTCATGTGACCTTGGACAACTACTACGTACTTTAGTTTCCTACCATTTAAATAGCTTCCTTCATAGAATTATGAGAAAATTAAATGAGCTGAAACACATATTAACTATTGTCTAGCATTTGGTAGGTGCTCAATAAACGTTAGTTCTTGCAGGTTCCACTGACCTGTTAACTGAATCAGAAAATACTTTAAAATGTAGTGAGAGCTGAACAGAACAGACAGGCACTTTGGAGAAAATGAAGTTGCTTGCCAATAATGGCTCACTTTTTTTTTTTTTTTCTTTTAATTAAAGAAAATATGTACAACAGTCATGTGCATTTCTCTTTTTCTTTTCTTTATTTTTTAAAAAAGATATTATTTATTATTTCCAGAGAGAGAGGAAGGGAGAGAGGCAGAAAGGGAGAGAAACATCCATGTATGGTTGCCTTTCACCTGCCTCCAGTTACAGACCTGGCTGGAGACCTGGCTTGCAACCTGGTTATGTGCCCTGGCTGGGAATCGAACCAGCAACATTTGCGTTCTCAGGCCGGCACTTTTTCCACTGTGCTACCAGCCAGGGCCTCTTTTTCTTAAAATACCTGATAAAGACAGCCTTTTGGAAAGTACATTTGACACTATTTTGAACGTTTCCTGGGCATGTGCAGCTCAATCTGAGAATAAACTTATTTTATAGCTGAAGTCGACGGGAATGTTGTTCCACACTAAGTCTGAGAAGGCCTCAGGAAGCACTGTTCCCAGTCACACCATGACACTCCAGGCCTCGCCAGCTCAGTCCATCATACCTGCAGCAGGATTTTCGGTTTAAAATGCTCCATGAAACTCCAGTCCATCAGACTGCGCTGCTGCGTTTTCTGTATGTCCTCTAACTCTGCCTCCACGGTCATCCTCTGGGGTTTCTAAAAAAATCATAGGAATACAGTTTCAGCCTTCATTTGTGTACGGAGCCCTTCTTGGACTTCATCAACTCACCAGCATGCACTCCATCTAATTGGGGGAATCTGCATATGTATAAATCCAGATGGCAACGGGGGACCCACTGCCAGAAAGAGTGTGCTTTTGACTTTATTTTTTTTTTTTTATGGGCAACATAATCTAAATATTTTTATTGTTAGGTTATACTCTTCTGAGTCCTGTTAGCAATTATAGACAGGTTTTCTGAACTCCCTTCAAGACAGTACTAGTCCTACAGGGCTGTATGGTCAGCAGGTGTTTGTGAGGGTGCCAAGCCGCATTGTCTAGAGAGGAGCTGGGAGCTAGGAAGTTAACTCCTTTTTCCCCAGCTGGAGCTGGTCGGGGGCTGTCTGAATTCTCTCTCTCCTCCACTGGCATCTGCCTGTTCCCTGCCAAGACTCTTTTTTTCGTATGTGTTTCTTATTCTGGGTCACGGGTTTCTCCTCTGAGCTGACTTGTCTCTGCACTCTTAGGAAAATAATTTCTTACCTTTTCAAGAGACTCAGCCTTCGTGACTGCTTGCTCTTTGATCTCATGGTTCGCGGTCCGCTCTGTAAATCAAAGACACCAACATCCAGTTGCCTTTCGGCTTTGTTCTTGCCTGTGTCCAGGCTGCGCCTTTTTGCTGCCCGTGTGATCTATGTTCCTGTGCTGAAAAGGTAATTCCTGAAAGGCGTGTTTCGTGCCTCCAAAAAGGTGTTTGTGTCAATAACTGTAAATCAGTGTCTATCCAGAAAAGTTATACTAAACCCTTTGAAAAGAACCCCACCTCCTATATATACATTCCTAAATCATATCAGAGATGCTGACTTCAGACTGTATCATGTCTATGTACCCTTCACATCCACAAATGGCAAATATTTACTGATTAAATGCTATCAACCGCTCAGCATACACTGTCTGTTTCGTCATGCTGACAGCTATCACAGAGCCCTTTCAAACTTCGGTGCTTCAGCTCTTGAGTGTGAGAGATTAGTCAGGGGCAGGGGCTGTGTGGAAAGCCGAGCTACCAGATAAATGCTCCTCCAATTAGAAAGCAGTACAATTCCAGCGACCAAGAAGCAGCCACTTCTTCCATTCATGAATCTGTTATGAATGTAGAAACCTTTTAATGAGCATCTGTTGATTGGTACATGGAGTTTAACAAAATTTAGTTAACTGGACAAATGAATGGGTAGCGGGACACCATGGAACCACACCATGGACCGCAGGAGTCATGCACATTAGCTCGCCTTGTAGCCGGAGTATCCATATATGATGCCCAGGATTGAGACACAATCCTTGGCTCTGAAGCAAAAGCCATGTGAATGGGCAAGGAAAGAACAGGTTCGTGCTGGTGACGTCTGCATCATCATGCTTCTGCAAGTCCTCACGTTACACGTGTGACTAAAAAACAGAGTTCCAGGACAAACTAGTTCAACGTGGATACAGGAGCATCTTCACATCTCAGAATGCGTGATATGTTCTTGTGATTGCGAATCTCTAATAGGGAAACGGAGAGAGTATGTAGCATATTCCAAATGAAACCACAGAAGTGGAGTAGGGTATGAATCTTGTAAGATGCTTGTGGTGCTGCCAACTCGCTGACTCAACCTGGCTTTTTATCACCCTTAGAATGGTAGAAAAATTAAAACCTGTAATGTATGAAAGGGCTCCAGATTCCCTCTCTAAATGCATCTCCTTCCACTCTCTCTTGCTCATTCCACTCCAGACTCACTGGCCTGCTCTCTGAATCTTGAGGTTCTTGCACTTGCTTTTCTCTGCCTGGCATGTTTTGCTTTGAAATAGTCATTTCTTTTAAACATTTACTTCATTCATATTGCACAATGTTATTTCCTCAAAAGCCTTCTGCCTTGTACTCTGCTTTATTTTTAATCCTAGAATCTACTAATGCCTGATGCTATTTGTTTATGTCTGTCTCTCCATCTCCAATGTGATTCCTAGAGAATAACAACTTTATCACATTCTCCCTAACTATACCCACGGCATGGTAGGAACTCAGTAAATACATGTGTGTGTGTGTGTATATATATATATATACATATATATATAATTGAAGAAGGAATCTATATCATGTATTGAAACTGGAAATGTATGGCGAGTGAGCAGACATGGGGAAGAAACCCTAGAGCAAAAGCTTATTTTGTGGGTAAGCACAAGAGTTGTGGTGAAGAGAACCATATTTCGCCTTCCAGAGGGAGTAATTATGTCTAACAAGGAAGAGACGTTTTTCTTTCTGTTAGGAGCATAGCTACTTACATTTTCACTACTAGTTCCATTTTGCTTTGGGCTGCTGAAGGTAACAGAATGAATGTTGCATTCTGATTTAGAGTCCAACATAAAGTCAGTTCAGTTCACTATTTATTTAAATACATCCACTCAAGAGAAAATTCAAGCCAACGATAACTCTAACTAGACCATGATGTCCCATGTGTCCTTGAAGCAACTGATATGAAATCCGTGGGATAAAAATTATTCTACTCTGTGGTCTGCCAGATTTCCGGGAGATTTGATATTCCCTTTCTGTGTTTAAGGATCCAGCAGAAAAAGTCTTGAGTTTAGAAAATACATTCTTAAAAAAATTGTGCACCAGTTATTTTGTCAAGTGAAAGAACATTCTCAAACTAATCTGAACTCTTTATTTAATAGTAGAGCAAAAATCATTTTTTCTTTCTTTCTTTCTTTCTTTCTTTCTTTCTGATTTCTGCCTTCAACCGCATAACCCTTTGACAGTGTGATTCAGTAGTTTTTGACACATCTGGAAATGGATGCGTTCTCATCCCTTTGAAAAACAGCTTTCCTAATCTGTTTTACTTTAGAGATAACAAGATCCCTCTGCAAAGCAGTTACTTTATTAAAAAAACACCCAACAAGCATAAAGGGCACATCTAAACCTATAGCCTCATGGTTATCAACTCTCAGGTTTTTCATAAATATCCAATAGGCCCTGTCAAGTTCAAAAACAGTCTCAGATGGAAATCCAGTGCTTGGTTAAGAAAAGCACACATACTCAGCCCTTCATGTCCAGGAACAGGCTTTTATATGTATTTGGTGCTAAGATAGTTGTGCAGGAAATACACGAACAGTTTCTGCTTTGTCTGAACAGATTTAAAGTGGCTGCTCTGGAAGCGTGATTCATAGTTGGGGCAAAAATGCAGGATGGCCACAAAAGCACCCTCTCGCACCAGCAGCCACAGTGAGGCAGCAAGTGTCCGCGGCCTCCTCCGCTCAAGTGCAACGGTTCCCTGACATGGGTCCCCATCTAGCATGCAGAATCCCTTACAAGGCATGGGTTCAGCTCTCCAGATTGCTCAGCCTCCAGATACACTGCTACTTTTCAGGCCCCGGACTTTAGGAAGTGGCGGTAACTCTCCTTTCCCCCGGTTCCAGAATGCCAGTTTATGTGGTTTGACCACCAGGTGGCAAAAGTTGCCTGAGGAAAACCACCTACCAGTTGCTCCAAAGGGGGCTGGGGAAGCAAAACAAACAAAGAAGGAAAAAACCCTCAGGTCTCATATCCCTCCCAGCTTATTCTGGCTCATATTAATTCAAAGTGACTTATTTTTCACATGTTTAGATCCCTATAGGATGCACCAATGCCCTAACATCCCTGGTTAACTTATTTCGCTTCATATTTTTGTGAGCTAGGTTAACAGATAAGGGTACTTAGAATACAGAGATAGGGAATCAATCCTAATGGAAAGACAAGAAGGCAGGCCCAAAGGTAACAAAATCAGGACAAGTATCAGCATGAAGAAGAGACAATGAATATGAACCATGAGACGTATCACGAGGAGTTTCTGGAACTGAGGAAGCCATGAGTCACTGTGAAGAAAGCATTGTTTGGAATTAGCTCTCTGTTGGAATTTTGACTTCTGTGGGGTTGAACAAGTTACTTAAGTCCTCAGAGTCTTCATTTTTTAGTCTTTAGAACTTGGATGATAATATCTTTCATCATAGGCTTAATGTTTATATAAAGCATTAGCGAACGGATGGGAAGTATCTTAGCACAGTGCTTAGAATAAAGCAGAGCAATATTTGGGTAGATTTTCCCTAATTTTACTCCTTTGATGATTTCTTTTGCCCTCATCTTGATAAATGAAAATGGTAAGTTGACCATTCAGTCACTACTGACTTAACACCTGCTCTCTTGTGACACTAAACACTTGCTTTTTTAATGTTTCAAAAATTATAAAATGTACAGAAAAGTAGATAGACCATAAATGTTTAGTATAATGAGTAACAATAAAGAAAAGTCCTAGCATGCTAGACACCTTACAGGTGTTCTTTCACAACCACAATTTCCTCATTAATTTTTTTGTGTGGATAATTTTGGGTTTTCTATAAACACAATATTTGTACTTTCATCTCTTTTTCTTGCTTTATTGAGTTAGCTAGCATCTCCAATGTATAGTATTAAATACATGTGTTTATAGTGGATAGCCTCCTGGTATCAAGGAAAACCTTTCAACTTTTCATCTTGATATATTTGTTGTAATTAAAAAAATAAGGCCCTGGCTGGTGGCATAGTGGATAAGGCGCTAGCCTGCAAACCCAAAGGTTGCTGGTTCGATTTTCCAGCCAGGGCACATAACGAGGTTGCAAGCCAGATCTCCAGCCAGGTCTGTAGCTGGAGGCAGGTGAAATGCAACCATACATGGATGCTTCTCTCCCTCTCTGCTTCTCTCCCTCCCCCTCTCTCTAATAAATAATCTCTTTAAAAAAATAACCTTTATAATGTAATTTTCCTTCTATTGCTAGTTGGCTAAGATTTTCTTTATAAATTGCTATAGAATTTTAAGTGCTTTTTCTGAATTTATTGTGATGGTTATATTACTTTTCTCATTACTATGCTAGTTAATAAGTTATATTGACAAATTATTTTTACACTGTATGTTTTTTCCTTCTATTCCTGTTTAAAAACACAAATTGTTGTGATGTATTACTGTCATTTTGCATACTGCCAGATCAGTTTGCCTACATTTTATTCAGGATTTTTGCATTTATGTTCATGAATAAGTTTGATTTTTAAATTGTTGTTGTACCATCCTTGACAGTTTTATTGTAAGGTTGATGTTAGCTTCCAAAAAAAAAAAAAAAAAGAGTAGAAGAGGGTAGGTACCTCTTTTTATTTCCCAGAATCATTTTTGTTAAGATTAAAATTATTTTTTAAAGTTTTATCACTAGTAAATGAGCTTATTTGAGTTTGGCATATCCTATTTGAGAAATTTTAAATTATTGATCTCATTTAATTCAATGCTTGCAAGACAATTCAGGTTTTCTATTTCTTTTTGAGTCATTGTTGGTAAGATATATTTTTCTAGTAATTTTCTCATTTCACTTTTAGATTTAGTGGAATCAGCTTATTTATATCCTTTTACTATGTTTAGTTATTTACTTATTTTTAGAGAGGGGGAGGAGAGGGAGAAAGAGAGGGAGAGAAACATCAATATGGGAAGAATCAAAGGGAAGCCCTTTTTTGATTCCTGCTGTGGTTTTATTCCTAGTATGGTTATTTGTGCTTCTCCTTTTTGTGGTCAGCCTTTTATATTTATCAATGTTAAGTCTTTTCAAAGAACCAAATTTTTATTTATATTATTTCTTCTTCCTTATTGTATCTATATTTTGTCATTGATTTACTTTATTTGAATTTATTCTGTTAATCTTTAAATAATTGAAGTTGCTATTTAGTGTTTAACTAATTAATTTTTGCTATCTTTAAATATATATTCATTTAAATGCATCTTTTAAAATATATTTATTTTAAGCTGAGTATCTCTAGCTGCATTATACAAATTTTGATATTCAGTATTTTAATTATCATTCAGTTCAAAATAGTTCCTAATTTCTATTGTGACTTTTTCTTTAATGTAGGTGTTATATGTCTTTATTTCAAAATTTGGGGATTTTCCTCATTCTTGTGTAATTAATGTCCTCCATAATTCTACTGTGGTCTGAGACAAAAACTGCAAATCAAAACTCTGCAGTTTTGTTCCTGTGAAAATTTGTTGAGGCTTTTTTATATTCTAGTATATTTTTTTTTATTTCAGAGAGAGAGGAAGGGGAAAGGGGACAGAGAGACAGAGACAGAGAGACAGACAGAGAAGCAGGCACATAGGTCAGCAGCTGCATCTTCCATGTGCCCAGACCAGGACTGAACCTACAACCCAGGCATGTATCCCCAGTGGGGAAATGAACTTGTGACTCCTTGGTCTATGGGATGATGATCCAACCAACTAAACCACTCTGGCCAGGGCTACTTAATATTTTTAAGATAAGCCTACCTATGAACTCTAAGAAGCAACAGTGTTACAGAGGCTTGAATGCAGGCATACAAACCACTGTAATCCGTAGTAGGAAATGATGACTGATGCCACAGGAACTGCAGACTAAGGAGGACCGGGAATGCTAAGGGGACATTGGCAGGTGGACACATCCAACAAGGCTTCAGGGAGGTGCTACTGAAACCTAATTGTAATCAAAAGAGAACTCTAGCCTGAGGGCATTGTGGGGGACCAGCACCAGGACTGAAAAAAGCAGGCTGTATAGAGAAAATAAGGCCTAAATTCTGTTTGACTGGAGCATGGGAGGAGTGAGCAAAAGGAGGACAGTGGGAAGGGTTTTGGAGAAGCAGTGTGGTACCATGGGAGAAGCAAGTAAAGCGGGCCAAGGGGGTGGGCTCCATTCCTCAGGCAGCGAGGAGCCACTGCGTGTATGTCATGGACAGGAAAACAACGGAGCTGGATCTGCAGTAATTGACCTGACAGCTAAATGCATGAGAGCGCAATACAAGTTCTACTATTGTTCTGTACTTCCATACCTCCAAACACACGATATTTTTGCTGCTATATTCTGGAATGAGAACAGTTACTGAGCTGTACGGAGGCACAGAAAGGAATCAGTGTTCACCGAGCAGTTCATCATGTTGCTGCAAGTTATTTTAAAATAATTTTTTTCATATAATCCCGATGACCCTGTGAAATGCCAATGGTGAATGTTTTGATTATGCTTCATTAAGTTCTAATTCTAGAATTCATAATTTTTAAGTAATTAAAAATGCACTGCATTTACTGAGGTAAGAGAGGGCTAAGAGGCTTTAAGATATTTTGAAAACCAAGAGCTGAAATAAAGAGGGTTTACTGAATAGCAACACTCAGTAACAAAGTTTTTGATTACCCCAATAACTTAGATCATAAATAGTTCTTCAATCGATACAAGAATTTAAATAATGCCTCTTGAATCACGTTTCTGGTTTATAATACATGCTTATCAGTTCTGCACATGCTCACCCACGTTTACTTACCCGAAGGGTCAGGTTGTAGCCAGATCTTCCAGCTGGTCTCCTGTTCCGACAGCTCCCTGTTTCCGGGGTCTAAGAGTGTCCCGTTATTCGGCTTAGGATGCTTTGTACTGTCGGCATCGGGCTGACCTGGCTCTGACGGCTCTTTATGGATCTCATTACCTTGCGCAGATGTTGACAAGTTCCGATCCATAAATAAAATTCTGTCTTTGGTTCCGATATCTGATCCGTGCAAAGAGGGTTCATGAGCGACAACACTAGAAACATTGATAAGCATTGATAAGCACAAAACACAAGAACGGCCTTTGTTCCCTCCCGGCACCGTACCTGCTAGGTGGTTGGCCGCCTGGTGGCTCATTTTGGCGACACGCTGCTGCCTTATTTGTTTCGCAAACCTGGCAGGGTTGTCCCATGGGATGCTGAACATCTCAGAATCTGTCCCGCAGGTCTTCCTAGATGGCTTTAGTATTCCTTCTTCATCCACCTCAGAGAGTTTCAGGCTTTCAAAAGTAAACACTTTGAAGGCTCTTTCTACTTCATTCCAGCTCAAGGGCTCTGTAAGAAAGCAGGACCAGCGCTGCCAGGCACGCTCTCGTCATTGCCTGGGGCAGGCTGACAGGGGCCAACTGGTCTGCCCACCAGAAAGATGAGGGAGTCACACCACGCTGGGTGTCACCCTGGCTGAGGTGGGCTCCACAATTCTACAACAAATGTCAAAGGCACCGAACAACAAGAAAGCTACACAATGGAGATTCATCAAGATAACGCTCCCAAATTGTTTCCTAGTTTAATAAATGAATATTAGTTCCTCAGATGCACTCACATGGACTTTCCAGGGCACTATGTTGGTTGAAGTCGGTTAAACCTATCCTTTGCAAACAAAAGCATCCTTGCTTAGTGTAATTTAAAACCAAAAAGTGGCTCACGGGTGTCTAACATATGCTGTTATATTCGGCAGGATTTGCCCTTCGCGAGGTCTCAGAGGGGCCTCTTTCCATCCACTAGACTGGTGCTCTGCTTTCCACAGTTGCGCTTCGAAGGTTATCAGCTCCCCCATGAGCTCTATTCATTTGCGCAGCGATTCTTTCACACGGAAGGGTATCTATCCAGCTACTCACTCACTCTCTCGCTCATTCACTTTTGTTTTCTATGGACTGGGCTTTGTCATAGGTGCCTGAGACTCAAAGAAAAGATTTGGTTCTTGCATTTTAGAAATCTAAGGTAGAGGGGTGGCAGGTAGGTATTCACAACTAATCATGCAAATCAACAGAAAAATATTCTGCAGTTTGCATAGGTTTGGAAAAGAAATGAGGAGGAAGAATCTGTATGCACTCTTTTTTTTTCTAGGTCAACTGTTTTCCTGCCCAATAAAAGTGTCCATGTAATTTCTTATTCCTTCTTATAAGTAGGAATGCATCTGCGTACTGTCTCAAACGTGAACAGAGTTTGTTTTAGGGAATGATTGTAACATAAAATTCCAGCAAACGCTGTGATGAGAGGCTGAGTTTAGATATTCTTAACGACCCCTCTTCCTACCGTCCTCTAAGAGTGTAAAATGGCTGTGAGAGGAGACTACCTGGAATCAACACGCTCTCAGCACCAAACGAATAGGGGGCTTTCTCATTCACCTACCCTCCTAATGCGGAGAGAGATTACTGCATCATCACCTGCCATGTCAATGAAGGACTATGGCACTGGGGGGCAGGGAGCAGGAACACAGTGGTGAGAGCAGCCAGGGCAGCAAGTGGAAGGGCAAGCACCCTAGCTATCATAGTATGGCTAATAACGTTGCTCAAGGTAAGAAAACTGCAGTGAATCAAAATGCCCATTTTCAGCCTCCAACAGGTCTTTGAGCCATCAAAATACTTTGGAATGTAATCTTAAAAGACAGATGCAGCCCTAAGTGAATGAATTTAAGCTAAGACATAGCCTTGTACTCACCGTTTGTACAAAAGTGCATGAGCTCGTGAATGGCAGCTAGGCGTTTAGTGCTGTTCCATGGTGGGGACAGAGGGAATGCAAGGAATTCCCACAGGGGCAGCCTGGACTGCATCTCCTGCTCGATTTGAACTGGGTCAACATTCTTCTGGTCCTGATGAATAACAGCAGCCCCGGGGGGGTGGGGGGAGACAGGCAAGTCAGCTGTCAAATGCCCCATGCATATGGAGAAGGCAAAACATAATACCTGCCCTCTCATTATTTGGGAACAGGGGAAATCACTGGGAATTGGGGGAGACAAACTATTGGTATTTTGCTGAAGGTCAAAAAGGCTCGTTCTCACTTTGCCAGAGGTTCCCGGTGTGTAGAAATGACAGGCTCTTCATTCCCAGTGACAACCTGCCAAAGTCTCATATATATTCATCGCTCTCTTCTGAGAGTCCTTTCTGGCCTCCACTAGTTTTTTTCATATTAGCAGATATTTAAAATAAATCACTATAAAGTTTTAATGCAAATGTGATGTAGTCACAGTCAATTTAATGGTTTATTAGACCACCATACTTAGGAGAGATCTTTTTTTCTGACAGTTTCCCCCTTAAGTGTTTCCATTTTCTGAGATCTCACTCTGCAAATAGGTATTCATTTTTGTATATTATTTTTAGTTAGCACTGGTAAAGCTATCAAGTTAAGGTTTCTATCACTGAATAATCAAATGGGCTTGCTTGTGTCCGCGCTCCCCGGGGTAATGGGTAATTGTTACCTTCAGGGCGTACTGCTTATGGGCAAGGGCATCATGGTAGTTCAGCAGCAGGGGGCCTTCGGGCACCGCTTTGCTTTGGCTTTCTTCCTCACATAAAAATACTTCGTGGAGATTCTATTCAAGTTGAGATAACATGGATTTAAAAAGAGAACCCATGCTGTTTCGAAACATGCAAACGTTTCGGCTGTCTAAGGCCTCCTGACCTTTTTCTCCTTCTCGGTGAGGCAGAGGGAAGGCAGGATGGACAGCATGTGCGCTGCGATCCTGTGGTCCAGCCCGTCTGCTCTGGGGGGTGGCTGCGCCAGACTCGGTGGGACGAGGTCTTCTTCTGTTGCCACAACCTGTTGAGATAAAGCGTTGGGAGGAATTGGCTTAACGGTTAGATCTGTATTGATATTCACATATTTCCACTTTCTTAGTAAAAACATGGCAGTTCCCACCATAAAGGATAGTCTTTACACAAAATGGCAGTGTAAGTACCAGTGATGGCCAAAACAAAGGAAAAATGTTTGTAACTTATGCCTTAAAGTAGATATAAGTTTAATACATGTATTAGATAATAAAACACAAGTGTTAAACAAGAAAGTTTACTATGACAGAAATCAAAATAGCAATATATTTTTTCTTATTAATTTACTCTTAAACCAAAAGAGTGCTTACACACCTTCGGATTCAATAAATATTTATTGCGTGCCAACCACATGCCCAACCCTGTGTGGTAAATCCTCACATACATTCTCTCATTTAAGACTCACAGCAACGTAATGGGTGGAGTAGATATTATTTTCCTTTTTATGGAGAAAGAAACCAGGGTGAGTGAGGTTAGGTGATTGGCTCAGGCCCAAAGCTACTGAGTGGGAGGAATTGGGGTCCAGGTCAAGTCCTCAGTCTTTCTTTAAGGTACAAAAGGTATAGATGGCGAGGCCAATAAAGGGTAATAATAGTCCCCTGTGTAAGGAGAAAGTGCTGTCTGGAGAGATTGCATGCCTTGTTTAATTTTATCCAGTAAACAAAAGAAGTTGAAATATAATGAAGATAGGTACCTACCATACAGCCTTTCTCTTTCCATAAATCCCACAATCCTCCTCTGTGATTTCACATCCCTCTACAGGGTTTCTCAGCCTTGGAGCTGAAGGCATTTTGAACTATAGCATTATGTCATGTGGCTATTTTGTGCCAAGTTTAGTGGCATCCCACCTCTACTTACTTGGTGCCAGGAGAACCCTTCTGATTTTGACAACCAAACATATCTCCAGACAGCCAGGTATCTTTGACAGGTAAATCACCCTCTGTTGAGAACCACTGCTGTGGACTGATAACAAAGTAGTCTCACCTTTCACCTTTTGTCAACGCCTTTCTTTTGAAAGACAACTCACATCTCTGTTTTTTTTATTTTCTGGCTGGCTCTTGGACCTACTCTAATCACAAAGGACCACACAAATCTGTTCCATCTCTGAAATGTGAAATTCTCATATCCTGCCCTGTAAAGTCCCATCCCATTCCTCTTACACTTCCATCTTTTTCATCTTATTCTTTATGAGCACTTATTCAGCCAGCCTCTATCTACTATTGGGTGCCTTCTATGTGTCAGGCACTGAGCATTGACTATCCCCTTTGGTGCCTGGAATCTAGTAGATGGCTAATAAATATCTGCTGCTTTGAGTTTGGTTGAATAAAATAAGATTAAGATAAATAAAATGTTGATATGGCAGGCTATATAGAGTTTTTAAGCTTTTATAGCTTTATGGGTATAATAAAATTATTGGTCTCTCAAAAACCTTATGGTGCAATTAAAGGCAAACAGGAGTGTGCTTACCTAATTGGTTAAAAAATTAAAGCAGTCAACAAACATACAAGTGTGTAACTGGAGGTAATAGAGATGGTATATCCGAGAAAACTTTAAACATTTTAATATTCAGAGAAATTATGCGTTATATGCATGATACAAAAACAGTAACAGGTAGCTACAAAAAGGATTAGGGAATTTTTAAATTAAAAACATCACTTTTGAAATAAAACTTCAATAGCAGACTGAATTCCACTGAAGAATGAATTAAGTTGGAAGTTAAGCTCAAATTCCTCAAAGGATAAAGTTTAAAGAAAAATCAAAAGATAAGTAGGAAAAAACCCAGAAAATCTAACACCCATCTAACAATACTAAGGATAAATCAATAGAAGAAATAATATTTTAAAATATAATTGATTTCAACCAATAGTCAGTATCTACCACGGTTCAGGTGTAGGTAATGTGTGCTGGGTATACAGCAATGAGCAAGGCTGGTTGAGTGCCTGTTTGCATGGAACTTACATTCCCAGAGTAGCTGTTGATAAGAAAAGACCACAACGTGACACAGGAGAGAATGCCTTCTTTTGATACAGTCACCAGAGAACACCCAGCTAAGGACAGCCACTTCCACTGGGGACTGAGCAACAAGGGGTAGCCATCAGGCAGGCAGGTGGGAACCAAAGTGCCTAGGAAGAGGCCCAAGTGAAAGGCAGAGGTGGAATTAAGTAGAGATATGAGGAAACCCCAGGAGGCCTGTGTTCATAGCCAATAGTGAGTGTGCGCTGGGGAAGGAGGCTGGGGAAGTGGAGCACAAGAAATGAGATGACTGGCAGGGCCTAGAACCACGGCTTTAGTGTCTTTATGGACCAGGGAAAGGAATTTTTATTTTACTCAGAATGTGAACAGAAACCAGGTTAACATTCTTTGTATCATGATAACAATGCTAAAACAAACAAAGCCATACTTAGACATAGCCTTGTATTATCAATTATAGGGAGAACATTCTAACAGCTGCCAGAAAGAAAACCAGCTTATCTGCAAAGGAAAGAGTATCAGGCTGACGTCAGGCTGCTCAGAAGGAAGGCAGCAAAGCAATGCCACCAAACACACTGCCACTCACACTAACTATAGTTTCAAGGGGTTTCTGCCACTTACTACTTGGACAAGTTACTTAGCCTGTCGGTGCCCCAGTTTCCTTATCTATAACCTACCTGCTCCAGCATACAGTGCAGAATCAGGGGCACCGAAATGAATTCTTCTGCAATCGGGTTCAGTAGGTCATTGTAATAGCGCATGTCGACCTCCATGGTGATGATGGAAGCCACTGTCCAAAAGACAAACCTTCATTGTTCAATCAAGATGAATTCTCCCTTCTTCCCTTAAAACCTCACCTGCCAACTCAAACCACCACCACGCAGAAATGCATGCAGGACCTGAGGGGGAGGGAGAGCTGGAAGCAAGGGAAGGACAGGCCCTGCTCCCTACATCCCCGGCTCCCACCCGGATCCTCCAGCAGCAGGTCTCCCACGTGCCTGATGGTGGCGCGGGTGGTCCTTCATTTTGGGCTTTCTTCTTGCCAGGGCTTGTAGCAACAGGCTGTGGAGTCTAAAAGAAGAATGATTGCAAAGAAACACCTGAGAGAGCCTGCTGCAGATACTTTCATCCAAGGTTGGTCAGGTGGGATCTGACAGGGTTCTGAGACTATGATTATGTTCGCACCACAGGAGCATTTGCTGATACTAGGGTCAGGTGAAAGGAAGAAGTGAACAGGGACAGACACTTCAGTTTTTCCTACCAAGGCTCACTGAGCACTTGCCAGGAGTGGCCTAGGACAGGGGCGCTGAGAGTCAAAAGGGTCTTCCTCCCTGGGTGACCCAGAATCATGCCCTTCTCCCCCTTAGAACCCTTCAGTGGTTCCCAGTCACCTTCAGGATAAAACTAACTCAGCACCAGTGGACATTCTAGCTCTGGCCTACCCCGCTTTAGTACATGAGGCTATTCTCCACTTTGCCCGCATGGCCTGGGAACCCTGGCTCACCCTGTGGGCCAAATTTGTGTCCTAACACTTGTTTTTTTGACCTCCATGTCTTCACCCACCTTGGCCCCTTTCTTGAGAATGCCACTCTGCCCCTCTGCCCGTAGGCTTTCCCCAGGCCATTCATACACAGCCTTTGCCACACCACTCACCCTGCCTGGAAGGGTCCCTGACTCCTCTCTCCCTCCTGCTCTTCTCCAGACTAGGGTCAGTGCCACATCTCATTGCTGCTACTTCTGAGCTAATGGTGCTCACAGCCCTCATCATGCCACATTGAACCTGCTCTTGCCTTGACTTCTGCCCCCTTTGAAAGTTAATCTCAGTGAGGAGGACAGGGCATGAGTCTTGTTCGTGGTTGCATTGCCAGGACCTTGCCCAGTGCTAGTGTGTGTTGGGTGCTCATAGGCGTCATGATGAGCTTACTGACAGCCCTTCTTGTCCCAGACGCCAGTTATCATACAATGGGCTGAAATGGGTGGCACTTCCACGTATGGCAGGTAGTTGGGGAGTTTTGTAAAACCCCTGTCATGTTGGTGGCCTTTCACACTGTCCCTGGGGGCCTTTCCTCATTTCCATTCTCACGTATTAAATCCCAGCAGGCAGAATAACCTCACTGCAAGTACTCAAGTGAGGCTTCCTTCACATGTTTTATAGGTGTGAAAATTAAGTTGTTAATCAGCCCACGAAAGACATTCGAGCACGTGCCTACCTCGGGCATCAACGGGGCTTCTGAGACAGGCTTCTCGCTAACCACCTGCGGGACATGAATGAGCTTCATGCTTTCCAAATAGTGCTGGTGCTGTCTTTTCCAGTCCAGGCTGTCGTACATCAAACAGGCAATGTTTTCAAAAATATTGGTACCCAATTCCAGCTACAGGTGGCAGAATTAGTGAAAATTAATTATTAGTTTCATTTTGTTGGACTCTACCTAAACAGTGAAACCTATCCATTTAAAATAATTTTCTTTTTCAATCACGGGTTCCATTCAATATTGCTTCGTGTCAGTTTCAGATGGACAGCCTAGTGGTTAGACAATCACACTTTGCAAAGGGTTCGCCTAGGTATTGCCAGTACCCACCTGGTACTGTGCACAGTTATTACAATATTACTGATTACATTCCCTGTTCTGCACTTTACATCCTCATTATTGGGTGAATACCAATTAGTACTTTACAAAACTGATTTGATAGAAACAAAGAGGACAGGGGAGTGAGGGAGTGAGGGAGAGATAGAGAAAGAGAGAAACATCGATTTGTTGTTCCACTTGGTCCTGCAATCATTGGTTGTTTCTCTGATGTGCCCCGACCAGGGATGGAACTCACAACCTTGGCATATCGGGACAATGTTCAAACCAGCCGAGCTGTCCAGGCAGCACTCACGTGAACTTTTTAATCCCTTCACCTTTCCACCCAGACCCTGAGCCCTCACCTCTCTGACAACCATCAGTCTGTTCTCTGTATCGGTGAGTCTGTTTCTATTTTATTTTGTTCTTTAGTTTCTAGCTGTAAGTGAAATCATATGGTATTTGTGTTTCTCTGACTGGCCTATTTCGCTGAGCACAATACCCCTAGGTCCATCCATGCTGTCACACATGGTAAGATTTCACTCTTCTTAGGGCTGAGCAATGTTCCATTGTACATATGTACCATAGTTTTTGTATTCATGGATCTACTGATGGGCACTTGGGTTGCTTCCATATCTTGGCTATTATAAATAATGCTGCAATGAACATAAGGGTGCATATGTTCTTTCAAATTAATGTTTTGGGTTTTTTCAGGTGTGTGCCCAGAAGTGCAATTGCTGGGTCACAAGGCAGTTCCATTTTTAATTTTTTGAGGAAACTCCATACTGTTCCCGCAGTGGCTGCACCAGTCTGCGTTCCTGCAGCAGTGTGTGAGGGTTCCCTTTTCTTTACATCCTGGGCGGCACTGGCTGCTGGCTGATTTGGTGATGACAGCCATTCTGACAGGGGAGAGGTGGTACACCTCATTGTTAAGCCTGTCGCTTTTTACAGGGACGCACCTTCCGCAACCACTGAACCCTTGCTGCAGTGACTGAGTCTTCACCGGTTGCTGTCTTCTTGCTCTTCTTGTCTGCCTGCCTTTGGAGGGCCTTATGGCTGCCTCATAATGTCAGAGCCTCACCAAGGCTACAGCTAAGCAAAAAGCACCCCACTCAATAGCTTCAGTAGCGTGGTTTATTTCTGAGGTATCTCAATCCCCACAACAACACGGTCGATGGGAAATTTCAACTTGTCACTTGCCATGCAAGAAGCACTACAGGAAACAATGATCGGCTTCAGCATCATCGAGGCAAACGCTGCAGTATGCGGGCTATTAACATTACCTCCCTTTCTCCCTGTTTCCCCTGTTTTCTTTTACCTGTGCTTACTTAAGGGGGGAAAACCCCCTAAGAAATATAGACTACTGCTCCTATAATACCCACAAGCTTTATGATCTGGCGAGTAAACTATAAATCTATGGCCTGAGCTTTCAATTTCCAGAAGTAGA
Source organism: Noctilio leporinus (assembly GCA_004026585.1). NCBI lineage: Eukaryota > Metazoa > Chordata > Mammalia > Chiroptera > Noctilionidae > Noctilio > Noctilio leporinus. The sequence continues at coordinate 21,145 of PVIW01003094.1, read as the reverse complement.
AAAGGCCCTGTTATCTCTAGGTCTGTCTGCTTAAAAGCAAAGGAGGATGACGTAGGCTCATCCTACACGGGAGCTGAGGAGGTAAGGGGCGTGAGGTAGCTTCCGTGGGCCAGTGGCTTTCCCCCTGGCTGGCGTCCAGGAGAGGGGCCTCCCTCTGCCCATCCTCACAGCCCGGCTGGCAGGCTGGTCTTCGCACGCCCACCCCAACGCTGAGCTTTGTTCGGGTTAGCTTGCACCTGGCATGGGAACATGTTTTTGTTTGTTTGTATTTTTAAGAAATACAATAAAACTTCTGCCCAGTGATCCCTTAGCTTAACTAGTTAATTTATTTTTTAAATCAAGCAGCAAATCACAGGCTAAAAGCCGGTGAATTATTTCAGCAACCAAGGTCTTAACTTGAGATGTTGCAGATGTCTTACACCAGCAGTTAGCACTTGGTGATGGGCATTTATTTGATGTAAAGCTTTCGTTACCTTGGTTCAGCAGAAATGCTGCCTCCCTGCTTGCAGCCAAAGGTACTAAGACTTTCTCTTCCAGAGAGGAAGACAACTCCCTGGCTGGCTCCTGACTCGTATTCGAAGTCATTATCAACATACAGACATAGCTGAGAGTGTGACACCATGTACCTAGTTGACTTCCATCAGAAGTATATTTAAAACTTTGCTTTTGTGTAAGCAATTGTAAGTTTCCAGTGAACTTTGATCTTCCATATTAAATCCAATGACCTTTTCATGTGGAGGCCAGTAATGGAGCCCAACTCCATTACTAAACTGCTGTGTGAGGCTCTCCTTCCCCTTCATCCTCACCCACTACACAGAGGCACACCCGGACCACAGCCCTGGCAGTAAGAAGGGGCTCAGTACGCACTTGCAAGTTGACTGATGGAAGGTCAGCGTGTCCAGCTGGGCACCATGGCCCCAAATGGCTCCGTAGGCCGCTGACTGTTTTTCATTCCTGACAGTTATCTCCATGTTCCAGCTACACCAGCTAGACCTTAATCTTTTAGTTCCAAAGTCAGGTATGTTCTCCCAGAACTAGTATTTCAACTAAGCTGATCATATTTTGCTGATATTTGTCATTGAAATTCTTCTCTGTATTTTTAAAAAGGAAAATATAGCCATATCCACTATCTATAAAAATGGGAGTGAGGGAAATCTAATGAATAGACAATTGTGAACAAGGGGGCAGCGAGGAGAATGCTGGGTCTTCAGAAGCTGCAAGTGTACATCCTGCCGTTCACATTTAGGTGCTGATGATGCAGTGAAATGTACTCAACCTTGGGAACATATTTCAACTCTCTCCAATTTGTATCTGGGATTAAATAGGCACACAGAAGGGAGCCCTAGCTAGAGCAGGAGCAACATGGTTTGAAGCTGCCTTAGAGACTATGTTTAAAAGGCTGCATTTCTTATGCCATATTAAACCAAAAATATACACAAGTCCTTGACAGGGTATGCAGCCAGCACTCAGCCTAAAGGAGAGAACTGTTTCCCCAAAACATAAATTTATGGATGTGGGTTTCTGTTAGGCATAGAGTTTACATGCTTAAAAGAAGAGCTGGTCTATTGGAAAGAGTAGAAAGCTAGCTTTGAGGTAGGATTTCAGGATTCTAGCAAAATAGCCTTTTCCTCAAACACAGGCCCTGGCTAGTGGCTCAGTGGATAGGTGCTGACCTGCGAACCCAAAGGTCACTGGCTCAATTCCCCAGCCAGGGCACATAACCAGGTTGCAAGCCAGGTCTCCAGCCAGGTTCGTAGCTGGAGGCAGGTAAAAGGCAACCATACATTGATGTCTCTATCCCTCTCTGCCTCTCTCCCTTCCCCTCTTTCTGGAAATAATAATAAATGAAATCTATAAAAGAGCAAAAACAAAAAAACCCACAGCTCACATTTGTTGTAATAGAATTCCAATGAAGTAGGATGGAATAGTCATAGTGCTACCTTACATGGACTGCCACTGTCTCTGGGGTAGGGAATCATATTGACCCAATTTTACAGAAAGGAAAGATGACAGTGGATTCTTTTCTGAGAATTTAGGTTGAGAAGGCAGAGTCTTGAAGACAAAGCAGGAAAGATAAAGACATCTAGAGGAAGGGGTAGAAAGAAGGGAAGTCAAAGGAGTCTGGAGTAACCAGTTTTGCCTAGGATAAGTTCTGCTCTCCACTGCAGCTTTTCTGTGGAATGAACGAATGGGGAAAAGGAGCCACCGCACCCCATGTGCGCACCATGGACTCCTGCTATTGTGGGCACTTACCATCATCTCGCTGTCCGACCAGTTGGAAGGAAAGGCAGCCACCTCGACCACGTGTTCCAGCCGTGCAACATCAAAGAGGTTTGTTTCAGGTTTCTCATTATTCAGGATTGGTTCCAAGTACTTCCAGAAAATGGCCAGTTCTTTTATGGCATTCTCTTTCTTCAATTTCTCAGCTTCTATATCTAATAATAGCAACAGGTTTATACTACAAAATGAGAGCGTGTTGTATTTCCTCCCACTTTAAGTGGACATGGTGAGCCCTATGCACCACAAGATATATTGTACAGTACCAGGAAATGCAATTTTTAAAAATGTAGTTTTGAGGAAATTTGGGACCTGGACTATACAATTATGAAATCAGAGGGTTTTATCCCGGAAATTGGTATTCAAGATGAGCTGGTCCCACCCCTTCATTTCACAGTGGAAGCCCAGAAAGATTATGATAAGGTTACATGTTTTGGGAGCTAACACATCCAATACACATTGCATCTGTATAGAAGCAGTTTTTCTGCCAAATCACTTTTTGACCATCTTGGTATCTATTTGCTGCAAAACCGGTGAGAAAGACAGTTGGTTCAGTTCTCCTTTCCCATGTGATGAAAAACAAACTGTGTCACTGATTTAGGCTTCAGTTAACTTCGGCCACATTAAAATAGCTACTAGCTTCTCTGGGCATTTGTGCTCTGATTATAAATGAATGACATTTTCCATAAAGTTACACTTGAAAGTTTGAAATATGTATGTTTATTGCATCTATAGCTAAATAGGTTCCACTACCAAGATCACATTGGTCTACGGTAAAGACTATTGTTCTGTTGTTTATTTTTATATGTTAAACAATTTTTTACAGAGAGACTATGAAGTTCATGAGGCAGTTTTCCACTGGCTTCAATGGTAATTTACTTAATGGTACAACTCTCATTGAGGTAGAAGGTATGCATTTGAATTTCTACTCTTACTTGGCACCTGCCTGTAGCCTGAGAGTCCTATTTGGTAACATGGAAATAAACTGCATTTCTGAGGGTGGTTGTGAAAACTACATGCATCGTTAGATTAAAGCCCTTAGCTCTGAGCCTGCTGCCAAGGCATGTGCCCAATAAATCCAATAAATGTGAGCTATTATTATTAGTAGTAGTAGTAGTAGTAGCAGTAGCAGCAATTCCTTGCTTGGGACAGGAATTTTAAAAATGAAGTGTTACAGAAAGTGGCTGAGTAAGTTACAAAACACTGTGCAAATGATATCATTAATAAATAACAATACAAGTAACAGCATGTGGCCAAACCTTCTCTAGGTCACACTGGCTCACACACCAAATCCCAGTCCTCTCCCCTGAAGTATACAGCGGTGTTGTGTGTGCTTCACAGAGGCTGTCCAGCACAAGGCCCGGAGACAAAGGCCTCTAGGCTCCAATGGTTGAAGGATAATGCGGTGGGGGCTTTTCCCTACAACTTGTTACTTTAAGGACGGGACGATAAGGCGCCCTCTCTGATTCATCACCATAAACCACTAGCAAAGCAGAGTAAACATCCAAGGCTGCAATCTCCCTTGGGCCACTTGGTGACTGTGGCTTCCGGAAGAATGAATCATCTACAGTTGATGCATCCACCTCACGCTTTAGGTAAAAGTTACAGATCAAATGTTCCTGAGAAATGTGGCTGGATAACCAAGTCTTCCGCCCTGCAGTCTCTGTTCTCTGTGTCTACACAGGGATATAAACACAGAACATGATTTTCATTTGCAAAATTTACAACCCCTGGCTAGTGCCAGCAGAATGAAAAGCCAATCAAAGTCTCAAAAGGATTTAATAGCGTGTGTATTGCATGACTAGGTTTTGGCCAGAAACCCGTGCTTGTACCTTGAGGACCGTGGTAATACTGAAGGATTCGGCGAGTTGTGTAGCAGACTGCATACCTTCTGGCTGCAGCAAAACTTCCTGCTGCTGGCTAACTGCTGCCACGTGTGTTTGCAGAGGTTCGTAATTCTCCGAAGATATTTTAATCACGCTGCTTATGGGAATGCCAAGCTCAGTCATAATCGCTAATAGCTGAGGATTGTTGAAGCCCACAACTATAATGTAATGTTGGGCACCGTCATCTGGCTCGTCGTCTGCGCAAAATACCACAAAGAAGGGGAGCCGTCACTTTAAAGGAGAACAGGTTGCACTCAGCCAGTTCAATGGCGATATCCATTATGCATGCGTTTATAATCCCTCCGCTTGCCAAAAGCAGTCCGGTTGGCTGGAATGCAGTCATGTTGACTGGTTTTCATTACTGCCCTTCCAGTAAGGAGACTGTGGCCATTTTACCAAATATTAAATCACTTTTGCAAATGAGACATGGGCGTAATAGGAGGACAAGCATCCACGGGGCCTGTGGTCATGGAAAATGTGTGCTTGGGTTTTTGAAAAAAAAAAAAAAATTTAAGCTGTAATGTACTTTTTTTGTTTTGTTTTGGTTTTTGTGCTTCTAACCTCTTTTGAGCAACATCTGGATTTACTCCTGAATTACGAGTAGCTGCAGTTTTGTGGAATTTTATAAGTAGAGGTGTTTACAGGAGCGGGAAATACTGAATATGGACATGCCCCCTACCAAAGTATTCTGTGCATTTATGTCAATAGGTGGGATTGCTCAGGATGGGTTATACAGAAACTATTTGGAGTAGAAGGTACCTGAAAACATACTCCACCAATACCCCAATAAGATCAGTTTTAAGATAGCGCAACAGGTGCGTACGCTTTGAATTCTCAAGTAATGATTTTTACTCAATCATTAGACAAATTAGTACGGACATTGCCCGTGGAATCCATAGTATAATTGCTTCTAAGTCTAGAGCATTCAGAGCAGATATATGCAGGGGAATGAAGCTGATAAAGGATTTGAAGACCTGCCATCTCATTTAGATGCGATGAAAACAGTCACAGGGAGCTCAGTTTGGGTTCTGGGAAGGCAGCAATGAATTACCCAGAGCTGCTCAATGTAAATCATTTTTATACCAACAACCTAAAAGGAAAGAAAAGTCCAGTGGCTCTAAGACAAACTGGTGGTGGGGAAAATTGGGGTCAGGAAGCTATGTGCTCTGCATGCGTCCCACATTAACTGTTCTCATCTTATTACCACTGTATTTCATTCATGACAATAATCACTTTTTCCACTTTGCCTTATAATTATGCCTGACTTTTAAACATGTTCCCCATCAGATAGTAAGCTCCTTGGTGCCGCCATCAGCAGCTTATTTCACTGTGCCTAGAGCAAGACAGGTGCTAAATAAATATTCGCTGAGAACACAAGTAAATTGCAAATAGAAATATTTTCCTATTGGGGGTCATGCGTAGTGTGTGACTAATGGTTTTCTAAAGGGCGAAAAGGCTGGGGAAGGTTAAGCCTTGTTATTGGAATGACTCCTCAAGCTACTTTGCAAGGTGCCAAGGCAAGATGTGCAGGGGAAGCGACGCAAGGTGTGTCCCACTGACCAATGTAAACTTTGCCGTCCGCCTCCTCTCCTCTCCGCTTTAACTGGGTCGTCTTTTTCACTACCACGCTCGCCTCGGGCTGATCCTTCCCCTTCCCTTTGACAGCTTTGGCATTCGGGGCCTTCTTCTCCTTGGGCAATTTGGCTTTCCCCTTGTCCTTTTCTATCTTAAATTTGTCTTCTTTCACCTGTGAAGAGAGAAGGCATACAGAGAGCAAGCAATGGCTTTTCTACTGTCAGGTGAATTCACTGTTTATTTCATTCAGTCACTTGTTCACTCATCTGTTGGAGCTTCAGGCTAGGGGAGATCCCGTCTGCACAAGGAGAAGACAGGGGTGCTAGATTGTTCACACACACAGCCTTCTGGAAGGGAATTCATCCCGAAGGAGAGCCAAGCAGGGCCTAGTACACCCCCTCTGGTAGAGGAGGGGCAGGGTGAGGGGAGCTGTGAAGTTAGGAACTGAAGTTCATCAGCAGCCTAACCCCGGGGGGTTCCCTGAGTCTTAGGCAGGTGGGATCCTTAACAAAACTAAAACGTGAAAAATAAAAAGCAGTTTCTCTAAAATCTACCTTGATAAAGTTTTCCTTGTTTAAGTAGTTTATGGACTATTTTTCAAGGTTGAAAGATTCTTTTGGGAACATAGCAAGTTATTTTTATTATTACACTACTTAAAAATTAGGCTTAATCAGTGGCGGCTAGTTGATACATCCAAAGAAAAGAGCAACAGAACATCAATTGGCAATGCTGATTCTTTGCACACGCTCAGAGGCATTCTTAGAATACTAACGCCAGATACCACATAGACCCAATTTTCCCACCATTTTCTCTTTTCAAACCATTGCTGAAACCTTTTTAAAAAAATATTTTATTTAGCTATTTTTAGAAAGAGGGGAAGGGAGGGAGAGAGGGACAGAAACATTGATTGATTTCCTCTCCTATGCACCTCAACCAAGGACCAAATCTGCAACCCAGGCGTGTGCCCTGACAGGGAATCAAATGGGTGACCTTTTGCTTTGCAAGACGACATCCAACCAAATGAGCTACACAGGTCAGGACAAACTGCCGAGCCCTTTGTGCGTTATTTCATAATGTAATTATGCTGTCAATTTGTGTGTTACGGACACAAATAGGCTGTGTTCACTGGGGAGATTCAGCAGTACCGATCATAAGATGCCCGTGAGCAAGGTCCAGCATACGCATATATTATGTTTTCCACATTCAACAAAATCGGAAGCAAGAATAACTAAATCAATTATTGTGGCAACACTACAGATGCCCTCAGTATTTTCCTGAGGTCATGAAACCAGGTTTGAAAATCTCTAACACATCAGACAAGGAGAACAGAAAACATGTGGGTGCAACACCCAGTGGACAAGATGGGCCCAGGAGGCAAAAGAGCAAGTCCCTTCTCTTCTCAGGATCCAGGGCTGATCACAACTGACATTTCAAAGTGAGCAGAAAACTAGCAGAGACCTAGCTCCGTAGTATGCTTTCCAGACAGCCTCATCTTTCATTTGTTCTCACAAAGCAACCTACAGGGGTAATTTTATTCCCATCGTATAAATTAAGACACACAGTTTGCCCTCAGACACACAGCTGTGGTTTATGCAAACCCTAAGCTCATTTTATTTCTATGGTTCTCCTGTTAGCCCCAGCCTTTGATGTGCTCTCACCTCCTTGGCCATGCCTGTCTGCCTCCTCCAGCTCTGGCTTTCCAGTAGCTTAGCTACCCCTCCAGCTCCGTGTTTGCTGTGTTCTCTCTCTCTCTCTCTCCCTCTCTCTGTCTCTCTCTCTCTCTCTCCCTCTCTCTGTCTCTGTCTCTCTCTCTCTCTCTCTCGCTGTAGAAAACCATCTTCTAAATTAATGTCCAATAACTGAAATATTTACCTCCCTTCTTTCACAAAAGTACTTTAAAAATACTTAAAACTGTTGATTCACTTCTTTAAATAAGTTTTTAAATTACAAAAATAATCATTCTTGAAAAGTTGGGAAAACACATAGAGAACTTACAAAAACCACCATAATTCCACCATCCAAAGCAGAGGGGTGAAAGGTGATATTTAACACATTCTTTCAAATTATGTTTATGCATCTTTTGTACATACTCATTACTGTTCTCTCTTTACAACTTAAGTGTTCTGCGTTTTCCAGTGAACAACGATGCATTTGCCGTTGGTAGGGTTTCATGAAGTCTTCCCACGTAAAGAATGCCTCTAGGTAGAGTGCCTGTACAGACACTCACTGCATGGTGGAACCTGGGTCATGCTACTACAGTTTCTTCTGCACCTCCATAGCTGACTCTGGTGGTGGCCTGCCTCCTCCTCTTCTGCTCCTCACTCCTTCCACCCTCCATACTTCGCTGAACCAGTTCCTTTGGCCCTCTGGTTCTAGACAATGATTGGCTGCTTGACCTCTAGAATTTTACTTTGGTCCAAAGGTAAAATATCCTTTGCTACCAAGACCCAAGCACACACAGAAAATCACCTCCCATCTTCTCTGTTCCTCTGTTCTCTTTTGAATAAGCCGCCCATGGGCTTCTGTCCTGGGGTTTGGGGACAGATTAGGGCAACATGAACCTGATTAGCTGAGTATTCAGAAAGCTGGCCCCTCCTAAATCATAAACTAAAGTTTGTTGAGCCCAGCTTCCTCTGGCCTTTTTTACTTCTGGATAACATGGCAGGCATGTTCCTATTCATTCGGTGGTGATCTGCTGCTCAAAAACCTAAAGAACTCAGGGCAACTCTTGCCAATTCTAAACAAAAATGTAGGAGGATGTACCCAAAAGGCCCTTCTTTCCACCATGTCCAGGGGTCACATATTCCCCAGCATATGCAGGGAGAGTCCAGTTCATTGCAGAGTATATTTCACTTAAAATGCGTTGTGTACACAGAGCATCTGGAAGCTGCCTAATGCGAGAGAGCCTTGGACAGGCACAGGGTTCTCAACCCGTTGAGCTACAGAGCAGATGTGGGGCTCTTGTCTCAGCAACGACCAAAAGCAGAATTAGCACCTCATGCACTGTAGAGTGTCGAGTGATACTTGTTTAAAATCTTTAACCTTGTTATTCTCACTTATTAAAGGAAAAAGATACAAATTCTCCCTGTCTGAAACAGGGCAACTTAGTTATTTGATACTTCAAGGTTTTTAGAGTGTATTTTATTTCTAAATGGCTCCTTGATGTCAAAATTTAAATGCCTTGAAATACCTCCCAAGGCATCCATTCTGTTATTCTTCATGATGGATGGAGGTGAAAGTCAGTGGAACAAATGATAAGCAGCTCTACTTCATCTTATTATTTTAGTTATAATAGTGCATCTCCATATTTGTATTTTATATAATTTTGTGTTTTATATGTTCTATCATAAGAGTCCCACAAAATATTAAGGACATACATAGATGCTCATGGAGGTTGTATGACAAAGGTTATTCCATTATTACATGGCTTATGAGAAGCTAGGCCAGTCTCCTGAGTGTTATTCTGGTTCTCTTTCAAAATACCACTCTACCTCATAAGTAATCTAGTCTACTACTCCTAGGTGAGAGAACAATAGATGGGCTGAAAGAAAAATATGGTGTCGAATAAGTTTGAAAGACAGTAGGCTAAACAGACACTTTCCTGAAACTCCCCATCTATAATAAACTAATGTGCTATTAAATCTCCAAAAATTTACAAACTTTACAAAGTTCACCTCACTAGAGGGCTATTTTTATTTTAATGGAGAATGAGGCCTAAATGGTTCTAGAACTTACTTTGGAAGCATAAGCTTATGGAGACATTTTGGGGCCAACTAATCCATTTTTATAAACCTATTTTAGGGCAATTATTCAAAGTATGGAGAGTTCTATACTATAAAGTTATTCATTACAACATCGTTTTCTTGAAAAAATATGAAAATGACTAAAATGTTTAACAATAGAGGAATGAATTATGGTAGTCAGTCAGCAGACAATCACATTATACATATAAATGCCAATGTAAGGAGTAAAAACTATCTTAATAAAATTTTTTTAATAATGACTGCGGCTCTGTAAAGAAACTAATCCAAGCCCTGGCTGGTGGCACAGTGGCAAATTCGCAGTCTGCGAACCCAAAGGACACTGGTTTGATTCTCCAGCCAGGGCACATAACCAGGTCTCCAGCCAGGTCCATAGCTGGAGGCAGGTGAAGGGCAACCACACATTGATGTCTCTCTCCCTCGCTGTCTCTCTCCCTTCCCCTTTCTCTAAAAATACTTAATAAAATCTTTAAAAAAGAGAGAAATCTAAAGAAAGGACAATGGACTACACCAAATTTTTGATAGGGTTATAGCATTATGAACATTTTATTTTTCTCTTTCTATACTTTATATTTATTTCTTCACTTCTCTTCTCTCCTCCTCACCTACCTGACAAATAGCAACTATAATGGGGACTTCCAGTCAAGATGGTGGATTAAGTAAACATGGTTCACATTCTAGCACAACCACATCAAAATTACAACTAAAATATGGAACCACCATTATTTAGAACCATCAGAAATCAAGTTTAATGGTAGTCTGACAGCTATGGAATTAAAGAAACCACATTCATCCAGAATGGTAGGAGGGTGTGCAGATGTGGAATGGGCTGGTCCCACATCCACATGTGATGGATGAAATTCAGGAGGGATATCTTGGGATTGAGGAGCCCCAGCTCCACGTAAAGCTCCCCAGCCCCAGGTTCCAGTGCCCCAGGGGTAAGTATCCAAACTTCTGGCTGCAAAAACCAGTGGGAATTGAGTCAGTGGAAGAACTTACTGGAGTCCCAAGAAGTTCCTCTTAAAGAATTCACATACATACCAACCCACTCAGACTCACTCCCTCTGAGCACCTGCACTGGGGTAGCTGCTTAAAAGGTACCAATGGCAGACAAGGAGGAACTGGCATCGAGATAAGAGCTAGGGCACAGCTTTCTTCCAGACAAAAGTGTAGGCACAGGTCATTCCCCTTTTCTGAACCCTCCACCCATAGAGCCACAGAGCCACAGAGCTGGCAGGCAGGTGCCATATCCAAGGTGCCATCAACCTGGCAAACACTATTTGTCCCACCCTGGAGATCACCAGAGACTCTGCCCCACCCAACTTATGGGTCCAGTCAAGCTGTTAACAGACTTTTCCATATGAATGGCTGGTCTTGGTTCATACTTCACAGCTTCCTAAATCCTCTCAAACAAGCAACTGTGGGCCTCAATGAGCCCAGATCTCCGTACCTCTTGCTAGGTGGCCCTAGGCCCAGGTACTAGCAGCAGCAGCCTAGATTCCCAGATTGGCTTCACCTGGGGATCTTCAAGCCCAGCACAAGTAGCAGCACCTCAGTTTGCTTTATAGCCGAGACAAGGGGCCCTGACAAAACACAGGTGAGGGCTGATCTTGGCCTGCACCACCCAGGACACAGAAGAGCCTGAGTATCAAGTGGACATGTACAGACCATGTTGAAGCACCACCACCCTGCCCTGGGCACAGATGATCCTCCATGGAGGGCAGAGACTGATGGTCAGTGGTCACAGCCAGTCCTTGCAGCTGACCTGCCTGGGTAAATCATTGGTTAGCATTGGTCTGCTAACAGCAATCAAGGCTCAATTGCAAGAGGAGGGTGTACTCAGCCCACACTGAGGTTGTACCTCAAGTACCCAGCTTGGGTGATAGGGGAGGCTGTGCCACTGGACCCTACAGGACACCTGCTACATTAGGCCATGTTACCAAGATGGGGAGTCATAGCAGCTCTACCTAATAGAAACAAACACAGGAAGGCTGCCAAAATGAGGACACAAAGAAACATGGCCTAAGAACAGATCAAAACTCCAGAAAAAGAGGCAAGGAAGGAGAGCAGTTTAGACAAGAACCTAGTATGAAGGAACCATGGACATGGACAATAGGTGGGATTGACTTTGGCAGGGAATGGGTGGGTGGGGAAGAGGACAGAAGGGAGCAAAAGGGGGATGGATATAATACAACAATAAAATTAAACTTAAAAAAATCTCCAGAAAAAGAACTAAGCGAAAGGGAAATACGCAATCTATCAGGCAGAATTCAAAACACTGGTTATAGGGATGCTCAAGGAACTTAGTGAGGGCCTCACAGAATTTTTAAAAATCCAGTTAGAAACAAAGGATTCACTAATTGAAATAAAGAACAATTTACACAGAAAAAACAGTAGAGCAGATGAAGCCAAGAATCAATTTAATCATTTGGAATATAAGCAAGTAAAGAATAAGCAATAGGAACAACAAGAAGTAAAAAGAACCACCCCCACCCCTATACCCCCCACAAAAAAAAGAGGCTAGGATAATGTAAGCAGCCCATGGGACAACTTCCAAGCATTCCAACATTTGCATCATAGGGCTGCAAGAAGGAGAGAAAGAGCAAGAAATTGGAAATATATTTGAAAAAATAATGAAAGAAAACTTCCTTAATTTGGTGAAGGAAACAGACATGCATGTCTAGTAAGCACAGAGAGTACCGAACAAGATGGATGCAAAAAGGCCCACTCCATTTTATACTTAAAATGCCAAACGTTAAAGCTAAAGAGAGCCCTGGCTGGTGTGACTCAATGGATTGAGCACTGGTTTGCAAACCAAAGGGTTGCTGGTTCAATTCCTACTCAGAATGCCTGCCTGGGTTGCAGGCCAGGTCCCCAGTTGAGGGCACATAAGAAGCAACTGCATATTGATGTTTTTCTCCCTCTCTTTCTCTTTTATTCTCTTTCTAAAAATAATAATAACAATAATAAAATCTTGAAAAAAAAAGATAAAGAGATCTGCCCTGGTGGTATCACAGTGGATAAGGCACCGGTCTGCGAACTCGAAGGTTGCTGGTTTGATCCCCAGCCAGGGCCCATAACCAGGTTGCAAGCCAGGTCTCCAGCCAGGTCTGTAGCTGGAGGCAGGTGAAAGGCAACCATATATTGATGTTTCTCTCCCTCACTGCCTCTTTCCCTTCCCTACTCTCTGAAAAATAATAAATAAAATCTTAAGAAAAAAAAGATAAAGACTCTTAAAAGCAGCAAGAAAATAGCAGTCAACTATAGGGGAGTTCCCATAAGACTGTCAGCTTATTCTCAAAATAAAGTTTATAGGCTAGAAGGGATAGGCAAGGAATAAGTGATGAAAAGCAAGGACATACAACCTAGGTTCTATCACTTAGAATTGAAGGGCAGATAAAGAGCTTTCAGACAAGGTATAGCTAACGGAGTTCACCATCACCAAACCATTATTATATGAAATGTTATAGGGACTTATTTAAGAAAAAGAAGATCAAAACTATGACCAATAAAATGGCAATAAATACATATCTATCAACAGTTGAATCTAAAAAACAAACCAAGCAAAGAGGAACAGGGACAGAATCATGGAAACAGAGAGGTTTCAATGGAAGGAGGGTGTGGGAAGTAAGTGAAGAGGTGACAGAATTAAGAAGTACAAATAGGTAGTTACTGAAAGCCATGGGGATGTCTAGTACAGTACAGGTAACAGACTAGTCAAAGAACTTACATGCATGACCCAAGGACAAGATCGATGGTGTGGGGATTATCTGAGGGAGTGGGGGGTTGTTAGGTGGAGGGGGACAACTGTAATAATTGATAAAATATATGTTAACCACCCCCCCAAAGAAATAGTACAGGATGCCAACAATATGGATTGGAATTCCCTCTCTGTCCAGACAATGTGTGGCTTATCCATTCTCTAACTGTGGTATTTGTGTGGAGACAGCCTGAGGGAGTGAGGGGTGCTGCATGGAGCGGGTGAAGGGGGAAAAAATGGGAAAACTGTAAAAGCAAAATCAATAAAATACAATTAAAAAAAGAAAATAATGGATGGGACTGAGTTAGGAGCCTGCTTTTCTAGAGAGCTGCCATGGTACCGGAAACAGAGGCCTAGGACTGTGTTGGGTTTACTTGACCAAAGGATGTGATCTTGAGAACCCTGCAGAACATTCTGGGTCACCACCTTGCCATTCAGGGTGCGGCGCTCATGCGCAGAATCAGAGCACAGCCACGTCCTCTGACGTCTGTCTCTGGTGGGATCCTATGTGATTCAGAGGCTTTAGAAACAGATCAACTGATATTATTCTACCTCAGCGATTTTCAACCTCTTTCATCTCACGGAACACGTGAACTAATCACTAAAATTCTGTGGCACACCAAAAAATACATTTTTTTGTCAAACTGACAAAAGATAGGTATACTTTTGATTCATTTACACCACATGGCCATTGTTGTGTTGGTTGTCGTCATTATTTTATTTGTCACTCTACGGGGAAAAAGGTCAGTGCCTCTGACTAGTCATGTACTGCATGTCTCAAAAATTCTTTTGCACATGAGTTGAAAATCGCTGCTCTATCTCAACATCCAAAATGACAGAGGAAAGGGGCAAGAATGTTCAGAATAATCTCGGGAGGTCTAGTTCTAAAAGGTTGAACTGGAGACCAGGTCATTTCTGGGTGGGGGGCAGGACTGGAAATGAAGTCAGGATTCATCGGAAATTGGTGGTTAGTTGCTCAGAGGTCTTTTATCTTTGGTGAGCTTTGTTATTCTCCCTGGCCTGTATCTGCATGTAACCTTGCGATGCTGTGTGTGTTTAATTAATTAGTGGGACCAGCTGGCTGTTTGGTAGATCACTGAGGAAGGCATTTACTGTTATAGAGAAACCTCTCTGGGCAGTCACTCGGTTGGTTTTGAGCCAAGAGTGCTATTGTGCATAATAAATAGTGAGATGCACTGGGGAGTGGTAGGTATAGTGTTAGGAACACGGTCTTTAGAGTCTGACAGTTTCAGATTTGAATTCCAGCTCCACCTCTGAGCAGCAATTCAGCCTTGGGAAGATTACCTAACTTTTCACACCCTCAGTTTCCCTATCTGCAAATTGGGAATAATACTCAGTACCTCATCAATTTATTTTTAAAAGTAAATGATATAGCCTGTGTGAAGAGCTTAGTCTATTGCCAGCTAGTCAATAATGGTAGCTAATTATTATTAGTAATAGCTGCTGTAACTGTAGTTACTTGTATTTTAAAATGCTGTTCAATTTTAAATACATGTGTTTCTGCACATCTTTCATAAAGTCCTAAAAGGTTTTCACTAATTAAAAGCACCCCAATTAGGAAAACACTATTTAATTTACAGATTTGCCAGCCAGGCAGTTGTTTGAGATTTACCCTGAGTTGCTGAATTTTGTAGTTCCTTGGATCCAGCAGTTTGGCTGGTAGTATCCTCGTTTTGATAATTCACTCTTACCAAATTCCATCCAGTCAGCGAGGCAAGGTATTCCTTCCCTGAAACCACATGGGTCTCTCTCACCTAAGTTCCTGCTCTTCCTCCATTTGACTTCTTAAAATAGTTTCTGAAGATTTTAACCACAACTGAATCAAAACTAACCAGCCTGTAATTTCCTGGTACATCACTATGGCCTCTTTTAAAACAAACGCACACACACACACAATGGCATTACACTGGCCGGTTTCCAGCACTTCCGGTTGCAAGTGGAGTGAGCTGGAAAACGCGTGTGCAAGTTACAATGATTTCGCGTGTGGCTTCTTTGGAACAGGCTGAGTTGTCCCTGGCTTCATCACAATAGCTTACCAAATTTGGATACTTTTAATTTTGAGTTGTTTTAAGAAAAGTTTACCGTTACTATCTCTCCGTAGTTCTTTAACGTATAGCTTTCTTCTCTTCAATTCTAGCACCTTGTAAAATAAGGCAACTTGTATTAAGTATATAAGCCAAAAAGAACTGCTTTTATATAAAAGGCATGCTAAAAATATGCAAGAAAAAAGAGACTGGTTATTTGAATTCACAAATTAAAAGCACAAGTAGAATATATTTGCATTTTTTCCAAAACTCTATTCAAATATTCCGAATTTGACTCACTCAGAGGCAACAAACAGATAACTAGATTTAGTGCAACTGATTTTTTAAATTACTAATCTTTTGTATTTTTCATCTATTTTGGTGATTAAATGTTTTCTTCTAGTTGAATTCCTAAGATAGTTTAAATATTTTGATTCACAATGAAGTGTTTTGATTTAAAATGTTTACAATTAATATATAACAAAAGTTGGGGTTAAAAAGAAGTAAAAATGTGAATGATACTATAATATTCCGATAATGGCTAAATGAAAACAGGGGTCAGAATAGAAATAAAGTAATTTATTTTACAATTATAACGAACAGTATGAAAATATGTGCCCACTACATTGTTTCTCTAAATGTTTCAGTAAATGTTAACAACAAATTGATAACAAAGAACTAAAAATGCAGAACAAATGCTGAGATAATGATCTGTGTAAGAAAATTTCATTTCTAAATAAAAAACTCTCAGATTTTAAGATACAATAAAATTTAATTTGAGATTAATTGTAAGAGTCATATTCAGAAGTTCTGAAATGCTTAAATATATTTAAAGAAATACAGTGTATTTTCCTCATGATATGCATATTTGGAAGTAATCAATAAGGTCTTTTTGAATAAAGTGTTCAAATATATTCAACTTATTTGCGATTAAAGGCAGGCATTTGTCTCCCAGAAATTTACGTGCTAAAGTTGAAACAGTTCTTGTAAGAAATATCTTCCCTTGTATTATTTTTTAATAATATTCATTATAAAAATTCTTATGGTCAAAGCAAATTCCTTATGGTCAAAGTAAATGCAATTTAAGCACAGACCAGTATGAAGTGTTACAAATTATTAAAACTAGTAGGATCTAAAAAATGATGTTTTTACTGTATTTGACAATTGAAATGATATTATTTACCATTTACTTTAAAAAATGTTTTAATAAAATAGGATCAAATGTATGGTGACACATATTTGTTTCTTTGGGGAAAAAGAACAGGGTCTGAATTATATTAATTTTTGTCCTCAGCTTCTCCCTACTATTTTAAAAAATAACTGCTATAGTTATTTTTGAAGCATTCATTGAAAATAATACAATTCAGAAAATGTACAGATGTAAGCAATATAATTAGCATTTGAAAGAAAACATCTACATAGATTTCATATTGGTGTTAAAAAGCTAACGAGACAGTCTCTCTCCTTGTAGGAATTTCAGAATCTTACCTTTGGTTTAGGAAAGGAAAAGAAATTCTTTTCTTTTTCACCTTTTAATTCACAGCATAGTGTTAGTTTTACGTACTTCATACTTATTTTGCTTTCTGCCAGTCTCCCTAGCTAACGAACTTTAATGTCAATTATTCCGATTGGCCTGTTAGGCAATAATGCTGACATGAACATAGATTATATCATCCCTCAAATGACGCCCTTAATCTTGCCCTTAATCCGGAAAGTACCCCATTCCAATCGGGTCTCATCACTTACTCACAGGGTTGCAACACAGGGTCTGGGGCTGGTGTTTTGGGAACATCATCTACCGAAGACACTGAATTAGATTGTGCAACTGTCGACTCTTCTTCATTGCACAGAGCTCTCTTAGCATCTGTTACTTATATATTATGTACAATGTACAAACAAATCTTAAATTCAAGCCCCAATTTCTTAGGACTCCTGAATTTCAAAAAATAAATTGGTTATCTCCATATCTTCAGAATCTTATAACTGTATTATAATTCACGTTTCAAACAACTGCTGAGCAAAATAACAATGCAGAAATATTTTTATGTCGTTGCTCATTGCTAGCTTTCAATTTTTTCTTGGAGCTACCAGGATGTTCCGTTTATTGTCACTTAAAATCTGTTAACTGAAATCTAAAACCTACTACAATCAATTACTGACTTAAAATCAGTGGCAAACAAGTAAGTAAATTGGCACCCTTCAGCCTGTTAGGTATATCTGTGGGCACTGAGAGAAAGCACAAAGCAAGCAGAAGGTTCAGGAATTTTCACAGTCTACTTTTCCTAATTCAGACTCCCATGCGACACTGGAATTTAAACAGGCAAGAAAAGAGATTTCTTATAGCTTCAAATTTTCCAATTTTTCTTCTGCCAAGTCTGAATGTCCCTGAGTAGTTAAGGTACAAATCTCCTGCACAGGACGAAAAGTGCTTCAATCAATGGAAAACTATGCTATGGCCTGTGTTCACATGAGTAGAATTTTCCTGAGAACACCATGGGCCATGTTAATAAGAGGCTATATGGGAAATCTCTTTGCAAAACATAAACTCCAATATTACAAATATAAGGTGGCATCACTAGTTTGTTCTACAATTATCTTGTCAAGAGACCAATTCAAATAGGAAACCTAGATTTGGAGGTCTTACCAAGGTTAGCAAGGTATTATTGGAATATGTTCATTTTTCTCTCTCTTCTCCCGTGAATTGATTTTTACCTTTTCTCCTTAGGGGCATTAAGGAATAACTCACGTGTAAATCTATTTCAAACATACACAGGCACGCACAGACACATGTACATACAGGAGCATGTGCCTTTCCCCAAATATTTTAGCATGATTTGAAAAAGAAGAAAAACATCTCTTATTTTGAGTAATGATACTAGCAAATGGATTTAACTTGGCATCGATTTGCTAAAAGGACTTAAAAATATTTTTCAGATGAAAATCCGCATCTTTGGAAAACACAACGGGTTGATTTCCATAGGCTAATTAAGCGAAAAGCCTACACATGAAAAAATAATCACAGACATATAATATGAAAATAGAAGTGATGGGCTGCTGCCGAAATATTCAGATTATCATGAAGGTGCAGATGCAGCCTATTAATTTAATCAGCACTCCTACGGAATGTCACATAAAATATTTTAACTAGGACCTGGACTTTGTGTGTTTTTTCAACTTTTTATATTAAATTTCTCCTGATTTCCTGTCTCTCCTTGGCCCCCTTCTAACTAGTATATAAATGGGCTGCTATGCAAATAAGCTCAGGCATAGGTCGTGAAGATTGTCCTGTTTCTATGTGGGGGAACTTATTTTTAATGGGTTTGTCTTTGAGAAAATAGAATCTCTCCAATCGAGCCTCAAGTAGCCTTTTCCCTAAGCAGCAGAGGTGACCGGGCTACACGTGCCAGGTACAGCCCCCTGGGTGTGTCCTAGGGAAACCTGGCGGACTAGGGAAAACCCACCACGGTACAGTACCTTCTTTTCGTTTTCCCGTCGCTGTTGGTCCTTAAATTTAATCTGGAGAAGTTGAAATTTCAAGAGCTTCCCTATCAGTGGTAAAGTTAATTTCTCTCCACTGTCCATAATTGCTTTTGCTGCTATTAACACCTACGAAGAAACGCAATTATTAGGAAAGGTGGTATTTTATGACCTTTGGCAAAGCCTGGCAGTGACGAAATGATGAAATGGTATTTTGGTTTCGTAATATTTGTCTTACTGCAAAGGTGCCTCGTGGCTGGCCAACAAAAGTAGGGGGGAAATGTCCTAACACCACAGAGAGGGGCATTTATTCTTTATAAACAAATCGGGTTGCCTGAAAATCCACTTCCCAGTAAGGCAGGGGTGCTTTGCGCAATGGGGGCGGGAGGACAGAAAGGTCCGTCTTGTGCCACAGAAAGTGGATTGCTCAGCGCGCCGAAGGGTCCGAGCTGGCAACCTCTGACTCATCAGGACACGATAAATTAGGGCTTTGTAATCATGGAAATGCCTTTGTGAGCATTTCTTTCTTAGCGACCAAAGTCGGATGAGAGATAAAAGATGCTTGACGCAGAGGCACCATAGGAATGCCGAGCCCCTCCCCCACCCAGCAATTTAATGTTGATCCCGTTGGTATGCGGCCTAATTGGGGTGAAATAAGGTTATTGAGTTTTCTTGGGGTGACGACAGCCGCTGGGAACATACAGCTGTATTGTCCAGATGTGTGGCACTGACAGCCTGTTTTATGACTCGACTTTTTATAGCTTGTTTCCCCTAAATGTCACACAACTCTCTAACATCTGGGCCCTTTTCCTTGGAGCCCTATAACCACTTTATTTACTGCAAAAATAAAATAAAGCAAAATAAAATCACGTAAAATACACCATAAAACGTCGCTCCGTGTTTCTCTTCATTCCTGCTGTCTCCCTAGCACGGCTCACCTCTAGCGGAAGCACTGTCACCCAAAGCAGCCCGAGTCGAAGTATTTTTCGACTTTTGTTTTTAAGCGAGCATCAGATTTATTTATAACCCCGGGATGAATTAGGTGTTACTAAAATGCTCTGACAGGTTGCTTTTCTCCCCCCTTGGAGCAATTACTCCTCCGGGCGCATATGGTGTCAATTTCAGTCCCTCCGCCCAGACAATGCCGCTCACACTGCGGCGCATGGCCCCTCTGTCTGAGGTTCCTAACCCGCTCTCGGTCGGGGCTTTTCCTGGCCAATCTGGTTCCCTACGACTCTCCACTTTGCCAAGGGAAACAGCTGAAAGAAAGGGCGAAGGCTGTTTTGCTTCTGACTACAGGCGGCTCTGCGGATTATCATGGGCCAAGATGTAACGGGACCTCTTAGCGACCCTTTGCAGGGTCTCCTGCGGCGCATCGCATCACGGGAGCGAAAAGCAGGGGAAAGGGCGCCTTTAAAGCGGCTGCTCCTAAAAACCAAAGGAACAGAGTGTCAGAAAGCTCTGCGTGCGTCCAGGCAGAGGTGGCATGGAGCTATTTGCTTTGTATGGCCGCCCTTCCCCGGCACGCCTTGGGGGAGAGGGGCATGAGGGCTGTGACTTCTGGGGACTGAAAAACGCAAAGGTTCCCCTGCACAGCCTTGCCATTCAATGGCAACCAGGTTCAAGGGGGAAGAGGATCCCAAGAGAGACCAGTCACGCGCATACTGTAAAATGAAGGCTGTCTGATCAGGTCCAGCCCTGCAGGGTAGATGGATTTGGTTTAAAATGGCATTTTCAATACCAGCTGAACACCGTGCTGACAATCTGGCTGCTTTGTGACATCTGCTTCCAAACACACCAATTCTGGTTTTTGAAGCTGACAGCAGCAGCCCGGCAGGGGCCTTCCTTGGCGATACAAGTATAATGACAGTGTTGAAGGGAAGTCAACACCGGAATGGGTCACCCAAGAGTGGTGTGGGGCCTCTTTTCCTGATGACCTGTGAAAACAGGATATTTACCTATGTCTGGGGCAGTTTAGGTGAAGCCTGCCTGGCATCACAGTGATGGATGGCATGTCTCTGGAGTTGCTTTCCATCCCCCATGTCTCTATGAGTCTTCAAATGTTACCTCACTGTGTTAAAATGTACTCACAGCACAACAAAATGGCCCAGGAGAAAGGTATTTTGTGTGGCTGTAAAAGTTTCTCTGGTTCATCTAAAACTGTGTAGGGAGTTGGGTTGAAACAAAAAAATCTGGTGTGACATTGAAGCGACACTGATAGGCGTCCCACAGTGAAAGGGGGGATAAGTGAGCAGGAGTTTCACTGGGAAAGCTGGGCACCACGTTCTCAGGATGCAGGGAACACAGGATAACAGCTGTGGCTGAGCGCAAGGCCGCCCTGAGGAGGGACAGGGACATCCCCAC
>PVIW01003093.1:67374-183131 GCA_004026585.1 Noctilio leporinus | reverse complement strand
TGTGCGGGTGGGAGCTGGTGGGGTGCGTGTGCGCAGGGGTGCAGGTGCGGGTGGGGGCCAGCGGGGTGTGGGGTGCGGGTGGGAATCCCCCCAGGAGCAGGCACCTTGCTCTAAGCTGTGAGGTCGTAAAGTGCAAACCGGTTGCTATGTAATTAACTTCAGTGCGATGAGCAATAAAAACACAATTAGATTTCTGTGCTGTTAAACTCCCCACCGTCTTAATCCCCTTGAAAGGCCCCGGGCGTGTCCTGGGGAGAGAATGCGAGGGGACGCAGGACACGTGGCCCCAGACGTGGCTCTTCGCTGGGACCACCCTGCCCACCGTCGGGGGCCGTGGAGCCTGGTGTCTGACCCGGGGCAGCAGCCCCAGGAGCCCCGCGTTCCAGGGCTCCCCATCCGGGTCCCCTCAGGGGGAAGGCAGACGCCTGTGCATGTGCACATGTGTGCACGAGGCCATCCCACGCGTGACCCCGCACGCGACCCTGTGTACCCACAGAAGCCCCGGGCAGGGCTGAGGCACGACCCAGCGCCCACGCCCCTGCTGGGGGCCGCCCTGCTCCCCGGTCAGACAGTCTGGACGCGCCGGCTGCGGGCCGGGACCTCTGCGCAGGCCGGTGGCCGAGGCGCGTGGGGAGGAGGTTGGGCCCCCCGGAGCGGCCGCGGCGGACGCTGGAGGCAGACACGGCGGCCTGCGTGGGGCCGGCCAAGTGTGATATTGATAAGCCGTCTCGCAAGGTCGTTTTCACAAGGAAGCTGGGCGCCTGGATTTATGGCCGCGCACGGACAGGGTTTTAATCACCACGTTTCAAGAGGCAGGTGCTGGAAAACACCCGGAGCCCGGCCGCCCCTCAGCGGCACAGCCCCTCCGGGGGCTGAGAGGGACCCCTCCTGCGGACCCTGGAAAGGAGCCTGGCCAGGGGCGCCTCTGCTTGCACCTCTGGGAGCAGGAGCTCACTCCCTCCCCAGGACCCACGGGTCCCCCTCGGGGGCTCCGCGCGAGGGCCCTGGCCGGCACCTCCTGTCCCCCAGCCCCTGCCTCCTGCCCCTGAGCGCCGCCCCCACCGGCAGGGGGGTCGCCACCACCCGGGCTGGGCTCTGCCCCTAAGGACGCGGCCGCCCGCCCGGAAGGGAGGAACCGTGGGGACGGAGGCCGCAGAGCTGAGGTGGCACCTCCGGAAAGACGAGCGTTGGCCACTGTCCTGCTACCAGCCGGGGCCAGCAGGACGCCCTCCGCACAACCGGCTTTCAGAGCTTTTTCCCTCCTTTTTTTATGTGCAATGGAGGATTATCCTTGACAAGGTCCTTTGTGAAAAGGCTTCACGGGTTAAAAACCCACTCTTTCCTCTGCTCCCGGGCAGCGAGGGACGAATCCTGAAAGATCCGCACCTGGGTGGGCACGTCATGAAGTCAGGGGTCCGGGACGGTGTGGGGACTGACCAGACCCCTGGCGCAGCCTCGAGCCAGCCCGGCTCCTGCCAAGACCTCCAGGCCCCGGGTGCGGGGTCTTCAGAAAGTGCCCTGCTGTGAGGGCCTGGCCCCCCCACCCGCCCCCCGGGCCTCAGTTTCCCTGCCCCTCCGACTCCGCGGGGGTCCCTCCGACGCGAGCCGCTGTGATGGTGGACGCCCGTAAGGGCCTTTCCGTACTGCAGCCACCACAGACGCCAGGACACGGGCAGACGCCGGCCGGCCACCTGCGCAGGAAAGGTGGGGACTGGGCCCCCACGACCGGGCCCTCCACCCCTCCCTTGTCCCCTGCTGCCAGAGCTCCTTCCCAGGCTGTGTCCCCCACCCGGGGCTGAGGGGGTGAGGCCGCTGGCTGGGGTTGCCCTGGGGGAGGGACGCCTTGCGGTCCAGCAAAGGGCAGCTGCAGGCAGGCGGGTCTGGCTCCCACAGGCCGCCCAGTCGCCCTCCAGGAAAGGGTCCCCCAGAGACGGCAGACGCCTCACGTGTCCCCGTAGCTGCGCACGGTTGACAACCTGCCCCTCAACAGCCCCGGGCCACCAACAGCACCAAACACCCCCATTGCCGACGTACCAGCCCCGCAGGGAGACGGGCTTTGTGCTCCAGGTGGTCCGAAGCAAAGGGGGTGCAGGGTCACGACCCCAGGACCGGGGAGCCAGGGAATCTCCAGCTGGGGCACAGGCCTGTGTTGGAGGCCAGGCTGGGAGTCGGGTGGGCCCGGCAGCTCCCCCACAAGCCCGGCAGGGACACGGGAGCCCAGCACCAGCGTCCCCCTCCAGCCAGCAGACAGAATCCCACCCAGCAGGAGCGCGAAGGGGCGCGAGCTGGTGCCCGGCGGGCGGGCAGCCTCCCCACCAACACGCACGCCTGTCAGGTCTCATTACCTGGCCAGCACGCAGGGCCTGGGCCTCGGCAGCCTTGACCTTGAAGTCGGCCTCCCTCCGCAGCCGGGGTGGGCAGTGGCCTCACCGCTGAGGGGCAGCGGCAGAGGGGAGCCCGGGGAGCACAGGTGGGAGCTGTGGGCCGCGCAGGCCGGTGCCCTTGGCGGGGCCTGAGGTCAGGTGGGGCTCCTGACCACCCACCGCAGCAGCAGGCTGAGCTTCCGGCTGCCCCCACCCCGTCCTCCCACCCCCATGGAGGGCAAGCAGGGCTCCGGGAGGGGCCTCCAGCTGGGGTCCTGGGGCGCCAGGTGGGAAGGGGCGAGCGGGGCTGAGCCTGAACCCCGTTGGGATGTCCTGGGGGCCCCCCCAAAACCATGTGCCGTTCAAGCCGCAGGAGCCTGGCTGGCCACACGGCCTGGCCCACCGGCACCGTCGCCCCAGGGGCCGGCTCTCAGCAGGAAGCTTCCTCCTGGAGGGACGAGCCTGGGGCACCCACAGTGTCTTCCTCAGTGTCCACATCCGGACCAGCGCTGAGGGGGGGGGTCCCTGCAGCCCGAGGCAACCAGGCTAGCGGGGGGCCAGCTCTGGTGGGGACGCGGCCTGGGCCTGGGCCTGGGCTGCACGCTGGACTGGGCTCCCTCTGAGCCGGTTCCCAGACCGAGATCCCGTCCCCCAAAGCGCGAGGGCAGGGCCCAGGCCTGCGGCCAGCTGGGTGAGGGGCCCAGGGCTGGGAAAGGGGGGTGGGCCTGTGGGGTCACTGCCTGACTTGGGGCTTCGCCTCTGGGCTCCGGGAGGTGCCGTGGTCTCAAAACTCATTGGAGCCCGAAGCTTGGGAAGCAGACAGGCTGGCAGAGCCCCGTCACTACGACCCCCCAGCTGGAGTTGGGGACCCAGTGGCGCCCAGCCCCCACCGCACCCAGGGACCCCCCAGCCTCTGGGCCCCATCCAGCCTCCTCGTCAGAGCTGTTCTCTCTCTTTTGTAATTTGCTTTGCAAATAACCCTGAGTCACAAACCATATATCTCTATTTTTAAAAACCTGGTCTTTTACTTCCTTAATTAAACTTCTGCATGATATTTTTCCCTAGGAAAATTCAATTAGCTTTTTAATTTTTGTCATCCAAAAGGCACTGGTGCTTTGAGTATTTGAGTTTGCATTTAAGCCCTTAAAGGGTTTCTGGGGGCGGGGGCACCACAGTGGGTCTGGGCCGTGACTCGCAGGCCCGTGGGCCGGGGGGCCCCCCAGAGAGGCCAGCTGGGACAGTACCAACCGCCACTCCCGTCCCTTCACCGAGCAGCGCAGGACTCCTGTGCCAGGCCTGGGGGAGTGTCCACCCCCAGCCGGGTCTGCGCAGCGCAGAACAGCGAGTGGGGCCGGAGCCCACAAACGGGTCCCAGGGGCCCAGGGGCCGGCTTGGTCTCTGAGGGGCTGGTGTCCGTGACCAGCGGCCCCCAGACCTGCGCATCAGGCCACCCCCTCTGGCTGCAGAGAAGGGGGAACAGGGCGACCGTGACCCTGCCTCCCTGTGCCCGGTGGCAGGGCCACAGGATGGCAGGTCCAGGCAGGGGGACCTGGCTCCGGGCGGTGACCAGTGTGGCCTGAGACTGGCAGACGTCTTCCCGGAGGTGCCCCTGGAGGCCTGGTGACCACGAACAATAGCATCCACAGCCCGACACCGAGGACGTGTCTGGCGGCTGGACCTGCTGGGGCTGGGGCTCAGGGCAGCACCCGTCCCCAAAGGGGCAAACTGCCCTCTGAGACCCCCAGACCTCCCCCTCAGTGGTACCTGAGCGGGCTCTGTCCTACCAAGGACCCCCCTGTCCCCCCACCCTGTGCCCCACCAGGGCATGAGTGGCCCCGGGGCTGCAGGGAGGGGGGCTCTGGGGGGCAGGTGGAGTCAGGGAAGAGGCGGCCCAGGGACGGCCCTGTGGGCCCCGTACCCAGGTGGCGGCAGCCAGGCCACTGCCCGGCCCTCACGCCTGCGTGTCTCCTCTGAGACCCCCATGTTGGGTCATTTCCAGTTTCCACCGTGACCGAGCCCTGGACCTGGGCTCCTGACGGCAGCTGGATAAACATGTCCGGCCCCGATAGGGGAGGTGGGAGGGCGGGAGGAGGCGGCGGTGGGGGCAGGAAGCCAGGGAGCGGCCGGAGGGAGAAGCCAGGGGGCCACCCGGAGGTGTCCGCAGGGTGGGGTCCAGGCACCGCCCTGGGTGGGTCCCCACGGCGGGGAGGGCAGCCCCTGCCCCCACAGGCTGCGGGCACGGGGGTCAGGCTCCAGCCTCCTCCTCCTGACCTCGTCACCCTCCGGCCCGGCCTGCGCCAGCTGCCGCTCTGTCCACCGGAACACGCGTGTGACAAGCCAGGCTTCCCAGGTCGAGAGAGTTTCTCTCTGTCACCAAAGCACACGCCTGCCTTTTATGAACAGAGACGGTGGGGGACACGGGGGCTGCGCCCGGAGAGGTCACCCTGGTGGGGCGCACTCTTCATGTGCCCACGGGACACACGCATTCGCTACTTCGGTGTCACCCCCGTGAGCCTGGGTGCGGCCCCAGCTGTCCCCGCAGCCCGTCCTGGGGTCAGCTGTTCAAGCGGAAGGTCCGAGCTGCCCCTCGGCGGCATTTGCCTCCTGGGAGATGGTGGCTCAGCTCCCGCCGGGACATTTATCGTTTGCAAACGAGGTGCAATAACAGGGGGGCCGTGTCCAAGCCTCCCCTGCCCACTCCCACAGCCCCGCGGGGCGCAGGGACACCAGGACGCCTGACAAGTGGCCCCACGCGCAGCAGCCTTTGCCCCCCGCCAGACGCCACCTGGGGAGACGCAACAGCAGCAGGGCCCCCATCCTGCTGAGGAGGGGCTGAGGCGCAGGGGGGCTGAGGCGCGGGGGGGCCTCGGCACGTGAGCAGGTCGGGGCAGCACAGCCCTGCGCCCTCTGCGCCCCCTGCGCCCGGCTGACTTGGCGCCTCACGACCTCCGGGACCCGCTCCTCCGCCACCTGGGCTCCTGCCCAAGTCCCTGCTGGTGCGGAATGGTCACCCAGCCTGCCCTGCCCAGCTCAGGTGCCGGCTCTGCCCAGCTCAGGCGCCGGCTCTGCCGGGACTTCCCGGGGAAGCCGCCGCAAAACTCTCAGGGCGGCACAGGCTCTATTTTCCAGACACTCGTGAGGGGTCCGGCGAAGGACCCTGTTTAGTTTGCAGCTTCACCCCCATCGCGTGATTATCGGCTGTCATCGCACGGCTCACGGTGGCTCGTGGGGAACGCG
The DNA here is from genome assembly GCA_004026585.1 of Noctilio leporinus. Classification (NCBI taxonomy): domain Eukaryota; kingdom Metazoa; phylum Chordata; class Mammalia; order Chiroptera; family Noctilionidae; genus Noctilio; species Noctilio leporinus. The sequence continues at coordinate 177,531 of PVIW01003093.1, read as the reverse complement.
CGTTACTTTCAGTGGTCAGGGCCCAGGGCCTCCTCCCCGCGGCCGGAGTCCATCCCGTGCCCGGCCCACAACTCCCCTCGGTCACAGCGTAAGATGCCGGGACACCAGACGGTCCCTGGGTCCCAGCCCAGGGTAACAGCAAGATCCTGATGAACGGTGGGCAGGTGCGCGGTGGGTGACGGGTGGGTGACGGGTGGGAGTCACACTTGCCTTGGCAGGGACATGCTGTCACCGGCCCCTGAACCTGCTTCAAGAGGGTCCCGGGGCCTTTGTCCCTCTGACGGGGGGCTGTGTAGAAGGGGCAGGCGCCATCTGGAAAGTTCCCAGTGCTGAGTAAGTGCCAAGCCCGGGGCCGCGTCCTCACCGCCACCCCCACCCACCCAGGCCGCCGGGGCCGGAGGGCACAGGGGCGCTGACTCTGCTGAGAGCCCCCCTGTCCCCCCCCAGAGGCCACGTGTTAGTCCGTCCCAGCCGGGATCAGGCATCAGCAAATGAGATTAAAGGCTCTTGAAATGGAATTAAAATGACGTCAGGCAGCAGAACATCATTTTCTGAACTCGCTCCTGCCATTCGCTTCCTGTTTCAACCCCTCGCCGGCCGCGCCCACCCCCAGAGCCCACCCCCCAGGAGCAGGGACCCCGGACACCCGCTTTCCGCGCTCCCGTTCCAGCCCAGGCGCCTCTGAGGATGAGCCCAGGGTGGTCCCTGCAGACCCTCCTGGCCCCCGGAACCTGACATAGCGGATGGCGTCAGGGGTCTCAAGCCACCGCCAGGGCTCAGCCCCACCCAGGGGACACCGAGGAAGGAAGGCTGCAGACCTGGTTTCCGGGGTCCCCCCCCCGGGCTCCTTCCTGCACCTCAGCAGCCTGTGGGCACATGCTGCACGGCCTCCCTCGGGGACCCCACCCGCTGCGGTCTGGAGTGGGGGCTGCAATTCACCCCCCACCCACTTCTCTGTCCACCTCTGTGCTGGGTCCAAGAAGGACCACCTTTCCCACGGGTCCCACCACACAAATGCCCCCATTTTTCCAAGGCCCCCTGGGTGTCTGGGGCTCCCTGAGAAACCAGAGACAGGAGCCCCCTCCCCACACCCCTGCCCGCCTCCCGCCCACAGGAAGTTCATGCCTCTTCCCGAAGGAGAACCAGGCCCCGCCCGGTTGTTAGAAGCTGATTGCACAGTGGCTGGGAGACTTTCTCAATCATCCTCTCTGGCCTGATCGTTATTTCTCATTTTCACGGAAACAACATGTGTTGGGAGCGTGGTCGGTGACCCGCCAATTCTCCGTGTCGGGCTGTGGCGGGAGCCTGGGGGCTCCTGGCCCCGTGCACGAGCCCCCAGGGGTCCATGGCCCACGTGCTCATCAACAGCTGTAAATGGCGAGGGTTACAGGCTGAGGCAGGACAGCCTCCTGGGCTGGAGGAAGGGAGGGCGTTGCCCCCGGGGCTGGCCGGAGGGGGCTCTGCTGCCCTGCCGCTCCCCCAAGCCAGTCTCGTGCCGCCGCTGCGCCCGGCTCTGCCCAGTTCTGGGGCTGCAGAAATGACCAGGGACCCCAGAGGCCTGGGAAGAAGGAGCCGCTGGTGACCTGGCAACAGGTCTGTCAGTCACCACTCCCCTGAAAGGGGCTCCCATTCCCCCCCAGCAGCCTGGCCCATCCCAGCGCCCCCAGGACAGCCGTCCTCTCTCTGCCCGGCGCCCGGACAGCCGCCCCCAGCCAGGCCCTGCCCTCTGCTCCCCTGGGCCACGCACTCTCGCCGCCCGGCTGGGGATTGATCTGCCCCGGACTCAGGACGCGCTGCCCACTGGTGCCTGTGGCCGTGATCGCTCTGCTGAGACAGAACCAACAGGATGTGTGCATCTGTGTGCCTGTGGGTGTATACATGCATGTGCAAGTATGTGCATGTGTGCCTCTCTGTGTGCACATGCATGTGCAAATGTGTGCAATGCATGTGTTCACATGCAAGTGCAAATGTGTGTGATGCATGTACAAGTGTGTATGGGTGTGTGAGTGCATTGTATACATGTATGTGCAAGTATGTGCATGTGGGTGTATACACGTGTGTGCACATGTGCACCTCTGTGTACATGTGTGTGCATTGTGCGTGTGACTCACACATACACCTCTGTATATGCACATGGGTGCAACTGTGCATGTGTGTTCACATGTGTGTCTCTGCATGTGTGCATGTGCTCAGGTTCTATGTGTGTACGTGTGTGTGCAGGTGTGCACATCCATGTAAAGAGATTTCTTTGAGGATTGGCTCATGGATGGTGAAGACTGAGAACCTGACCACCTGGAGGCCCATCCCAGCTCCTTTCAGCTAAAAGACCCAAGATAAAGCCCCGGGTTGCGTTTCAAAGACAAGCCAGCGGCAGGCAGACCCCGTCCCCAGGCCTGGACCCCCATCCGGAGTCAGCAGCTCTGAGCAACCAGGCAGTTCAGGATTGAGGGGCCCACATGCCACCCCCTCCTGGCTCCTGGGAGTCAGGGTAGAACAGCCCCGTCTCCGTACACGCGAAAACCTAAGAAACACAGAACATAAGAAGTGGGAAGTCAAGTATTTATTAAATGTTTTGGAATCTGTCAACACCCGCAGGTGCTAGGTGGGCAGAGCCGGTGCTGCAGACGACCAACCACCCTGACGGGGATGCGAGTGTCCAATGCTGCTCGGGGGCCACGCCCCCGCCCCCCTCAACCCCAAGGGTCCCCCCAGCCCTCAGCACAGGCCCCTCGCACCCAGGGCGGGTCTGAGGCAGCCAGGGAAGGGGCTTCTCAAGTTCCCTCCCTGTCTGACCTTGCACAGGTGCAGCGTGTGGCCAGCTGACCCCCGGACGGGGCGGCCGGTGTGCCAACGGGCTCACACCCCTTTCCCCTCGGACTTGGGGAGCCGGGAGCTGGCCCGGGACATGGAGTCACAGAGGGACACCGGCGCGCCCTGGCCCTCAGCCACCTGCCCTGCGCTCACGGCCCTGCGACCTCTGGGAAGGGGCCTCCACCTGGAGGGACGGGAGGGGCACAGGCCAGGACATCCCTCTGCCGGAGTCTCCAGGTCCCCCGACACCACGGAAATGGGCCTTTTCTGCCTCACGAACAAGGGTCTCCAGGAGGGTTTCCAGGGTGGAGCACCCCGTGCCCTGGGGCCACATCCTCTGACAGCGGCCGCCCCGTCTGCCCACAGGGGGGCTGTAGACGCAGCCTGGCCCCTGGATGCCGGAGGACAGGCAGGTGCCCCAAGAGGGCGCTGGGGGTGCGCCAGGCTCGGCTCAGGACCCCCTGCCCACCCCTCGCCCCACCCCCTTCCGTCAGCTCCCCAGGGCACCGCCGTTCTCTGTTGGGTGCGTGTAATTCCAGGAGCTTCTCCGTCTTGAGCACATGTGTGTTTCCTCCTGGATGGCACCGAGGTGCAGGCTGGGACACGTGGGCCTCCCCCTGCTCAGCCCCTCAGCAGCACCTGGACTTGCAGCACCTGGACTTGCCGCCCCCACAGGTCCCCAAACCCTCCCCCTGGCTGGCGGGTAAGACCCAGGACATGGCGGCCATGTGTCCCCCCAAGTCCCCCACCTATGTGTGCGGGGTCTGCAGCGGCTCCGAGACCTGCGCTGTCCTGATCCTGCCCGCCCTCCCCGCCCTGCACGCCCAGGCTGCCCCTCAGCCCGGCCTCCTGCCGCCCCTCGGGTTGGGCACCTTCCTCCCTGGGCCACCCTGTCCTGCTCCTGCCACCGGTCCCCAGGCCCAGACCCACATGGCTCCCCTCCCCTCCCCCTTCTCGCTCCAGGCCCCCCTGTGTTTGCACAATTGGATCAAACGGGAAACAGAATCAATCCCGGGTGACAGATAGCGGGAGACAAAGACCAGGGGCCTCATGACAGTGTCCCTCCCGCCCAGGACGCCAGGCCACCCGTCTGGAAAGATCAGGCTTCACTAGTGAGGAAATGAGATCAGATCAGGTTACGGTTTGCAGGCGCCCCCATCTGTCCCTGTGGTCCCAGGCGGAGCCCCTCCCCTCACAATGCGGGGGGCGGGGGGCAAAGTCAGGCTTCATGCCATTGCAGGGTCTCGGAGCTGGCGTGTCCTCCTGGGAGCAGAGGGGTGTTTCGGGGACTGCGGGACGAAGGTCCTCACTACTCTGTGGCCTGTCCTTGAACTGGGCTGCGGTGGGAGTCCTGCAAAGGCACCCACGGGGGCCCAGGGGAGCCGGCGCTCCCGGCCGGGCACTGGCTGTGCCGGCCACTGTCTGCGGGGCGATGGGGTCAGCCGCCACGGAGGGGGGGCTGGCTGGGGGGCCAAGGTGGCTGGCCCGGGCAAATGCAGCCTCTTCCACCGCAGACCCTCCCCCGGGTTTTCCCCAGACCTGGAGGGGGCTCCTGCCCCAGGGCCGCACACAGTGGGTACCCAGCAAACGAAGTCACCAGCCTGTTATTCCTCGCTCTGCCCGGGGGAGCCCTGTTTGACACCCCACCCCACCCCGCCCCGTGCTGGTCCCCTGTCGGCTGGGGGGCTTCGCACAGACACCCCTCGAGACCCCCAGGGAGGAGCGGAGGGAGCTGGTCAGCGGATGACGGCAAAGCCAGTCGCTGTCCCCGTAGGCTCCCCCCTCCCGGGAACCAGGCACCTGCCCCAGCGCTGGCCGCACCCCACCCCTCAGTAGCCGAGACCCGTCCCCCGCGGGGCTCCCCAGGGGGGGCGCCCTCCCAGGGCCACACCGACAAGGACGCGCACACGGCCCTTGACAAGGCGTCCTGCACGGGAGGAAGCTGTGTGGAACACGCGAGATTGGAATTTTACGATTCTTTACAGCACGGCCCTTTTTTAATTAGCTTCTAACTCAGCGCCTTCGGCAACTGAATAATTCACCATCCGCAACCCCCGGGTAACAGCCAGGTGTGCTGAGTGGCCGCCGCCTCCGGGCCCCTGGGCCGAGGGTCCACAGGTGGCACCGGACCGACCGGACCGACCGGACCTCACACAGACCGTCCTGAAGTCCCAGCTGGGGTCCTGGGGGGGGGGGGTCACTGCTGCAGTGTGCGGGGCTCCGGGCGAGGCGAGGGTGGGGTCATCTACGCCACCCGCCTCGGGCAGGTGTCTGGCTCCAGGCCCCATCCTCGGGGTGGCCCGGCGCCCCAGGGGCCTTATCGGGGCTGCCCCCTGGGGCTCCTCTCTCCGCAGCAGCGAGGCCGCCACCTGCTGGCACCCCCTTCCCCGCTGACCTGGCGTCAGAGGTGAGCAGGGCGCCCCACACCCGTGCGGGCCACGCCCAGGCCACGCTCAGCCCAGTGGCCAACGCCGGAGAGTCAGCACCACACGTACACGTGTGTTCACACACACGCTCTCGTCTGCCCCAGAGCCGGTCCCCCGGGTGCACCCTGGTCCCTGCAGACATGGGGCCTCCACTCAACCCAGAGGGCAGAGGCCCCACTGGAGCCTCTATGTCCTCCCGCTGGTCTCAGGCCGACACCAGCGGCCTCCTGGGGCCCACGTGCCCCCCACCGCGTGCCCCCCACCGCGTGCCCCCCACTCGACCGCCCCTCACAGGTCTGTGCACACGGGGAACCCGCACCCCGGCCCCTGCCCACGCTCCCCGACTCTGGGGGCTCTCCTCTCCCGAAGACGCCCTTGCGGACCCCAGCCCACAGGCCCTCACCCCCAGATCCTCCCCTTGCCCTCCCGGGACCCTCTGGTTTCAGGGCTCGGGACCACTTTCCAGGACGACCCCTGGAGAGCAGGTTCTCTGATGGTGTCTGGCCCCTGGAAGGACGTCTGTGCACGACAGGTGACAGGTAACCTCGGCGGGGAGAGCCCAGGGCCTGCTGCGCGCCGGACACCAGGACGACCTCGGGGAGACCAGTCGCTGGTGGAATGGGTCCCCCAGCAGCCCCCCTTTTCCAGAGCGAAACAGAGGCTCCGAGAGGCCAAGTCGCCGGCCTGGAGTCAAGCAGCAGCGCAGGGGACAGGGGTGCCACTTCTCCGCCACCTGAGGGCCAGGCGCTCGCAACACCCCCGTTTCCCAGGCGGGAACCACCTCCGAGCCCGTGTGCGCGGGCCTGTCACCTGCGTGGGCCCGTCACCTGCGTGGGGCCTGTCACCTGCATGGCTCCATCACCTGTGTGGGCCCCATCACCTGCGTGGGCCCCGTTGTCACCTATGTGGGCCCGTCACCTGCGCCCCCTCCACGGGGCCGTGTCTCCCACCCCCGCACCCCCTCCCACCCCGTTTCCTCGCTTGGTGGGAGGGACTGTGGCGCTTTGGAGGTTTTCCGGGAGGCAGGCGGCTACCCTCCCCCACGTGACTTTTAAGAAATATCACCTAATTAGAGGCTGGCTGGCTCTGGGCACCGCCAGCCTCTTCCTTGGCGCCCGGCCACAGCCCGGTGCTCCCATAGGCCGCCGGCCCTGCCAGGGAAAGCTGGCGCCGCTCCGGCTCGGCGAGGCTGCGGGCGGCTGGGCACCTCGGCCGCCCTCCCGGGTCCCGACGCGGCCCCGCCGGCCACCGACCAGGCCAGGGCCCTCTGCCGCCGGCGGTCCCCGCGCCTCCCCGCCCGGGCCGGCCCCCCGCAGCACCCCCGGCTCCGGGCTCCCTCCGCCTCTCCCACTCCAGTGAGCCAGACATCCTCATTCTCCCAATTATTGGAGAACAGATTTTCCCCCAAATAATTAGGCAATTTGCATCGTGCCGCTTTCCCAGAGAACTATATTTAACCCTGACTTGGATGCGATTTCCTAGCCGCCGCCCCCCCAAGGGGCGCTGGAAGCCAGCTCGGGTGAGATATTCCTGAAATGTCAGCCGCCGCCTCGCTGGGGGCCCCTCGGAATCCATCTCCGCCCCTAAAGTGATTCCTCCGTCACCCGCGCGGCCCCCCGATCGCTGTGATGGCGGCGGCGCTGGCGTGAGAGTGAGATGCCCTCACGTCGGTAAAGCGATTTAAAAGATGGTGTCCGAGCAGCAGCAGAAGCTTCTCACGGAAGATTCTAGCCGGTGGGCGGCAAGACCCTGGTCCCTGGGGTCCCCAAGCTGCCTGACCAAGTCTCTGTCCACACAGGATGGGCCAGGCGGTGTTGTCCAGGGGGGGTCTTCCCTGGCCCTGCTGCCCTTGAATAAATACGGATGAGGGATGAATAAATATGGAAGAGGGACCCGTGCAGGGAGCAGACGGCACGGACACCCAGGGCCAGCCTGAGGGACCACAGGCGGAGAACAGGGGAGGCCCGCCGTGCCTGTCACCCGAGGCCAGGGCTGACCCCCCACAGAAAGGGACAGTCGGTATCGGCCCACTTACGCCCCAGGATGCTGCCGTCACCCATGTCCCCAGGTCTCAGCGCCTGACACCGTGCAGGCCCCTGGCCGCTGCGGTCAGCCCCTCACACCTTCGTTCCCGAGGGGCCGGGCTGGTAACTGGGCCAGGCTGTTCCCAGGCTGACCCACACGTGCTCCCACCTCGAGTTTTCTACTGGGGTGTGGCCCCCACTGCTCGCAGCTGTTCCAACCGGGGCTGGAGAAGCGGCGCGTGGAATCCTCTCCACACCCACTTCCTCTCCCTGAGCATGGCCTCCGAGAAATGCCCTGGTCTCACCCGGAGTCCAGGGGTCTTTCCTCCTCACCCTCCTCTCGGCCGCATCTGAAGGGGGCCGGGGTGCGTCCTTCGTGGGTGCCCGTGGGATGCGGCACCCAAGTCTCCTCCAGTCTCGTGTGTCTGCAGGGCTGTGAGCCAGGCTGGCGGCTGACCCCTTGGAGCCCCGCTGGGCCCAGGCCGCTGCCAGGGACGCACTCCGGCTCTTCCTGCAGAAGGGCCCCTGCGGGAGGGTGTGCTGAGCTGCCCTGACCTCAGGTGGAACAGGACAGGTCGCCTGCCACCAGCGGCCTCTGTCTGAGCCGACCGCTTCCCGTTTCAGACCGTTTCTAGCCACGCTCTTCTCCTGAAGACCAAAGCGAGTACAGAGACATCCAGTCCCAAAGTCAGAGCGGAGGGCAGTGACATGGAAAACAGGGACACAATCACGTCAAGACAGACAAAATCTGACTCTCTGAAAAGACCGATAACGTGGCTCAGTCTCTACCCAGACTAACCACGAAAAAGGGCGGAACGGAAACTGCCGGCATCAGAGATGAAAGAGGGGGTGACTCGCAGCCCCCACAGATGTCAGAGGATTCTAGGAGAACTCTAGGATCCCCGCTCTGTCCACCACGTTTGAAGCTGAAGCTGAAATGGACCAATTGCTTGAAAGACGCAGACTGTGAAAAAAACTCACCCATGAGAAACATGGATAAAGGGCCTGAGAAGGGAACCACCAGGCTCAAGTGGCTTCACAGGTGATTCTACCAAAAATGGGGGGAGCACGAGGTACCTGCTGGGGGGAAACATCCTCATCAACCTGTGGGCCGGCGTCCCCTCAACAGCAAACGGAGGGAAAAGCATCCCGTCAGTACCTCTCAAGAGTGCAAAGGGAGAAGAATCAAGAGCAAAGCGATATCCAATCAAGTCCAACAACATGTAAAAATAATCGTGGCCAAGGGAGATCTATTCCAAGCGTATTTCCACAGGAAAACCTCAATCTGCATCTCCCTCAACCTCCTGAAATTGACAAACCAGGTGAACGTACAAACATCAGATGCTTTTCTGAATACCAGCCACGGACAATTGGCATTTGAAAGTAAGGAAATAAGGTTACAGCGGAACCTCTCACCGTGAAATACTCAGGGACAAATCTAACAAAATAGGTCAAGGCTCTCTAGGCAGAAAGCTGTGAAATTCTGACAACAGGTATTTTTGAAAGATCTACACACGTGGAGACAGGACCTGTGTTCGTGAACCGGAGACTCAGCCCGTGAAGCTGTCAGATCTTCTGGGCGGGGCCCTCAGAGTCCACCCAGCCCCGGCCGGGGTCCCGGCTTTTACGCACAGCGTCCAACTGATTCTACAGTTTGTGCAGAAAGTCAAAGACCAGCACAGCCCTGCAGAGCCAGGTGGGAGGGCGCGCAGTATTCAACTTCACTGCTCAGGACAGTGTCGGTGGAGGGATGAACAGGTCGACAGGACACGGTCAATACGTCTTCACCAAAGGAGCAGAGGCACCTGGCGGATGAGAGACAGTCCGTCCCTCCCACGGGTGGGGCTGGAACACGTGGACATCGGGGTGCAACATTTTACCAAATGAATATAGACGTGGTGAAAACATTTCTTACAAAAATTACTTCCAATGGATCACAGACCGAAGTGGAAACCTCAAAACTACACGTAGAAGACAGCCCAAGACCTATGTTTGTTTTTTCTGTTTTTAAGATTTGATTCATTATTTTTAGAGAGAAGGGCAGGGCGGGAGGAAGGGAGAGAAGCATCCATGTGTGGTTGCCTTTCACCTGCCTCCAGCCACGGACCTGGCTGGAGACCTGGCTTGCAACCTGGTTTATGTGCCCGGCTGGGAATCGAACCAGCGACCTTTGGGTACATGATGGCGCCTTATCCACTGAGCCACCAGCCAGGGCGGACCCATGTTTTGGTGATGAGTTTTTACTATACAAACTAAAACACAAAGGAAAAAAATGGCTGTTATATTTTTTAAATTAAAAATGTCTTCCCAGCCCTGGATGGTGGCTCAGTGGATAAGGCGCTGGCCTGTGAACCCAAAGGTCTCTGGATCGATTCCCAGCCAGGGCACATGACCAGGCTGCAAGCCAGGTCTCCAGCCAGGTCTGTAGCTGGAGGCAGGTGAAAGGCAACCACACATGGATATTTCTGTCCCTTTCTGCCTCTCTCCCTGCCCTTCTCTCTAAAAATAACAAACAAAATCTTTTAAAAATATATTCATCGAAGGCTCTGGCTGGTGGCTCAATGGATAAGGCTCCCACCTGCAAACCCAAAGGTCACTGGTTTGATCCCCAGCCAGGGCACATGACCAGGTTGCAAGCCAGGTCTCCAGCCAGGTCTGTGGCTGGAGGCAGGTGAAAGGCAACCATACATGGATGTGTCTCTCCCTCTCTGCTTCCCCCTTCCCCTCTCTCTAAAAATAATAAAACCTTTTTATAAATAAATAAATAAATACGTAAAAACTGTCTTCCATGCAAAAGACACCATTAGGGAGTTAAGAGAGAATCCCCACCCTGGGCAGGCGGTGGGTCGGGGTGGGGGGCAATCTTTATAAAATATAAATTAGATTAAGGACTTGTAGCCAAACTATACAAAGGAGTCTTAAAACTTAGTCATCCCAACCCAGGTTGAAAATGGGGACAAGGCCTGAACAAACGCCTCCGCAAAACCTGCGAGGAGAAGCCATCAAGCACAGAAGCAGCGCGCGGCCACGTGCGTCAGGGAAACGCGAAGGCGGAAAGACCGCCGGCCCCCGTGAGGGGGGCGGACCCACGTCCAAAGGCCACCACGCTGCCTGCTGGCGCCACGTGGAGCCCGGCGCCCGCCCTTCCGCGGGAGGGGACACGCCGGGGCGCAGCCACCTGGGAAGACAGTCTGGCAGTTCCGACAAAGCCAACCAGCCTCACCATATGATCCAGCCGTGAATTCCTAGGTGTTTACCCAACCAATCTGCAAACTTGTGTTCACACAAAGCCCGTACGCAAATGTTTCTAGCAGCTTTGTTCAAAATTGCCAAGTGCTGCAAACAAGCAAGACGTCCCTGAGGAGGATCAACAAACGTGGACTATTATTCAGTGATCGAAACGGACATGTGCTCAGGCCGGAAGGACGTGAGGCCGCGTGTGCGGCTCCGGGTGGACCGCGGGGATGGGCAGCTCCACGGTGACGTACACGGATTGGTGGTCCCTGGGCTCCAGGGCCGGGGGCACCACTGAATGGGGGCAGCCCAGGGAATTCTCGGGCGGTGAGACATCCTGGATGACACCGTCATGGAGGACGCGTCACAGGACGCACAGGACGCATTCGTGACCCAGCAACACCGTGAACCTCAATGGACACAGGTCCCTTTCCATTAGGGAGCAGGTCGGGGTTCCCAGGAAGAAGCAGAGACCAGGACTGAAGACGCAGTGGCGACAGGACACAGGGGCCGACGTGGCTGAAGCGGGGAGGGAAGGTGCGGACCCCCCGGGGGCACGGGGCCCCGGGGCCGCGGTGCAGCCCAGAGCGGAGCTGATGGTGGGGGTGGGGCAGCCTCAGCGTGGAGGGGGGTGTCCCGGTCAGGAAGGGGACAGGATGCAGTGGCCCGTGGGCTGGGGTCAGTGGCGTGAATGCTCGTTTAGCTTCACACAGGCCCAGAGGCCGAGCTGGCTCATTTCTGCATCGACCTGACGGCCACTGGCGTCCGAGTGGACACCCTGGTGTGTCTGCCAGGCTGGTCCCCGGTGGGCCAGCATTTGGTCGGTGGGCTCCGTCAGCAGACTGCCCCCCTCCATGTGGTGGGCCCTGTGCGGTCAGTTGAAGGCCTGACTAGAACAAATGGGTGGAGAAACGTGTCCCCGTTTTCTGGTCTCACCGTGGAGCTGCGGCATCTCATCTCACCTTCTGCCCTCGCGCTGGGGCTACGCCTCGGCCCCCCGGTTCTCAGACCTGCAGGTGCAACGGACTCACGCCACCAGCCCCCCTGGTCTTCGCTGCAAGGCGGCCGGTCAGGGGACCCCTCAGCCTCCAGGGCCACGTGAGGAGCTCCCGTAACTCAGCCCTTTCCCGAGCGCGTCCTGCCGGCAGGTCCCTGCAGAGCCCTGACTGTTGGCGCAGGCGGTGACTGACTCAGGGAAGGGGCACCCTGAGGTGTGTCACGGGCATGACAAGGCCCCCACCCCATGTCTCCTCCTCTGCTGGGCGGGGGCGCTGGGGCCTCAGAGAAGCAGCCAGAAGCAGCAACCGACACACGCAGGGCCCAGGTTTGGGTCTAAGATGATCCTTGCGGGAGAGACGGCAGCTCCCACAGTCTGAGAGCCACTCGGCCAGCGTCCGGGGGGGTCAGACGCTGCCCCCGTGAAACCGCGGGTCCCGGTGTAGCCAGGCGCCCGGGGGAAACGGCCCGTGGACGGGGGGCCGCGCAGCTGGGAAGCCCACGGCCACTTCTTGGCCAGGCGGCCCCTGCCCCCAAAACCACTCAGCGCTGAGTGTGGTGGGTCTTAGGGAATTTATTTTGCCAATTTTAGAACCCACCATAAAGAAGAAATACGGGGGAGTTTTATGAGGTGTACGGTATATCTTCAGGACTCGAATTTTTTTTCCAAAACGCTGAGAATATCAATTACATTTACGGCTTTGGGAGGAGGTGCTCCAGCCCCATGGTCGGCAAAGTGAGTTTTAGCAGAAAATAAACACGGCTGGGCGCAGGGTCCCCGGTCCCCCAAGCAAGGACGCCCAGGTCGGGACCGTCGTGGAGGTTCAGGCCGACCTCAGACAAACCCACGGCTGCCGCCCGGGGACCTGACTGCGCGGAGGCAGGAGGCAGGCGTGTGGGTGCCGTGAGCCTGAAGCTGTGATGGAACGTGTGTGCGGTGAGCCCCACTGTGAGGGTGGGTGGAGGGTCCTGGGAGTGGAGGAAGCGCTGGACCCCCACCCTGCACCCTGTCCCCCCACCCTGAGCCCTGCCTGCCCGTCTGTGACTTGGGAGCCCAGAACTCCGCCCCCATCCGCCTCCCCCAGGGCCCGGGGGGCTCTCCAGGGTGACCTGCGCGCCGCCGCCCGCTCCCGACTCTGCTTAGAGTTATTTACGGCCCGACACGTGCGCTTGTGTAAAATCTGCTGCAGATTCGTGTCTCGGCCACTTACTCAGCCATTATCAGCCATCGCCAAAGTGCCGAAGAGAGTCGTAACCGGCGCTGATTTATGGGGCCCCGCGATCGCGGGCGGACGAGAGGAAATTAAATTCTCCCGAGCAGCCAGTGGTGAGCTCAGCGGACACGCTCGACCCCACGGGTGAACGGTGGCCGGGGACGCACGGTGTCCGATCTGTCCTGCCCCGGACCCCGCCCCCCACCCCCCAGGCCACCCTCCTCCCCCTCCAGCCTGCTCGGGGGACAGCTCGGGGCTGCCTTCCCTCCCGCCCTGGCCTCTGCCGACCCCTCTGCGCCTGAAGGGAGTAGACATGGGAGGGTGCAACTGACAGGCAGGTTGGGGTGCCCCCCGCGTGTCCCCTGTCCACTCCAAGCCCCAGCCGGGCCTGCCTGGCCGCCCAGCTGCTCGGGCCACCCGCTCTGCTGCGGAGGTGGGGGGGCCACGTGGCCCGGGGGGCACATCGGGACCCCTCCCCACGGCCCCTCCCAGGGTCCGGAGACCCACAGTTGCAGCTGCTCCCTCCCTGATCCATAGCTGAAGCTGGACCCCAAACACATGAAGAACGGGGTGCTCAGAAGTGGAGCCTGGCCAGGAAACGGGGGTCTGGCCTGCGTGCTCTCCCCACGAGGGGCCCCGTGCTCACACGGGCAGGCGATGGCCCCTCTGACAGCCCCTGCCTGGCGGGCACAGGGCCCCCTCCCCCTCCACCCCTCCTCCTGGACGTGCAGGACCGGCTTCCCCAGCTGCAGGGGGGACACGGGACCCACACCCCCTGGCACTGTCAGCAGCCCAGCTTGACCAGCCCTCGTGGGGGCTGAACAGTGGGGCCCCCTGTGCTGATGCTCTCCTTTGACCACAGACCCCCAGGGTGGGGGACACACCACAGTCAGGGCCAAGGGTCCTGCCCCCACTGCTGCCTCCAGCCCCCAGGCAAGGCCTCCCCCAACCTGGGCCTCAGGGTCCCTGCCGGACAGACTGACATCTGAGGGCACCTGGGGTCTCAGGCCCGAGACCATGACCTGCTCCAGGTCCCCGGCCTGGCAGGCTCCCCACGGACGCCGGTGCTGGGCCCCCAGGGTCCCCTGCGGTCAAGTGTCCGGCCACCTCAGGGCCACCGGGAAAGGAGCACTTTCTCCCAGACTCATTCTGGGTCCTCCCAGCGTCTGGGGCATCAACGTGCAGCGGAATTTCCGTGCAAACCGCAAATACAGTGATTTCCCATCTCGAGAGGAAGGAGCCCAGGGCCAGGGCGGGGGGCGTGGGCAGGAAGCGGCCACCCTGCTCCCCAGCCCCTCCTCCAGCCTCTTCTCTATGGTGACTTGGCCCGATGGCACCCTGTCCGCTCATAAATAATGGGGCTTAACAAACCACAGGAAAGTTAATTAATTGTCGCCGTGGTGACACACGGCCACCCCGCACCTGCCATGAAATGTTTCTGCTGTTGGAACTTATGACGTTGACCCGCTGGGCCGTCCTCTCCCATCAGGGCCACTCGGCTTTACGAGTTTGCTCAATTTCCCCCGGGGGACCGACGGGACGGAGCAAGGAGAGGCCACCAGTCGCTCTGGGCTGAGGACACGCAGGGCCAGGCTGCCAGGGGGAGTGGACGCCGCTGCGCCTGCCCCCCAGCCTGACCCGCCGGGGGCCCCGCGGCCTGCACCCACCCCGCCTCTGGGACGGGCACCCGCGACGCGGCCCGTCCCCAGGGGCGGCTGCCCTCCGTGGTGACTACTGCTGCCCCGGCACTGCACCCCGAAGCTGGTCTTTGCTCCGAAGGACAGAGTCGGGGTGCCGACAGCCAGGCCCGGAGTCCCAGCCAGGCTCCTGCTGAGCGGCAGGCCCCAGAGACAGAGGGGGAAGGCAGGACCCCAGAACCGGGCCCCCCAAAGCCTTTGCCCTCTCTGGGCCCCTTGTCTGCCACCAGGGTAACCCCCCTGGGCCAGACTCGGGGACACCTTGCGACCTGCTGCCGCCGCTCATGACCCTGAACGTCACAGTTTCAGGGCTACTCTCCCCGTCCCCAGAGACCCGTCCTTGTGTCCTTTTCCCACAGGCGTCAAGGGACAGGGCAACCCCCAGTGGACGGGGGGGGGGGGTGCCGCTGCGTCCACATCCCCCACCTGAGCTGAGCGGCTCACCCGGTGCCCCCCCAGCGGTTCCGCCCCCCGTGGCCCAGTGCACGGCGCCCCCAGGGGCACCCCCACCGCAGGAGGCCTGGCCGCTGCCCACCTGGGCCCCTGAGGCCCCACCCCTGCGCTGACCACCCCCAGCCCCTCATGCGCAGCCGTCTGTCCAGGGGAGCGTCCAGGGTGCATCCGCCCACAGCGAAGGGGCCTCCGTCTGCGCTGACCCCTCGGGAGGTGCCCGCGGCAGCCTCGGCCTGGGTGTTTGTGCCGCTTTTTATGGACTCGCTTCACGGAGGGTTAACCGACATGGAATGAACGCAGACTCACGCGCTGGGTTTGATGGGCTTTGACACTCCCACCCCCCGTGAAACCTGCCGTCCAGTGAAGGTGGGGAGCGCGTCCCCCCGCACGGCTCCTTCCCGCCCTCGTCAGCGGCAGGGCACCCCGACCCACCCCCGTCCCACCTGGGTTCCTCGCGGAACCACGCCTGGCGATTCCGGTTTCTGTCTGGCTTTCTTGCCTTTGCTCAGGGGCGGCAACTCGGGAATCTGCCCCCAACCCGTCCTCCGAGGGTCCCACCAACTCAGGGTCCCTCGGGCAGTGTTGGGGGCCCAGCACCTCCGCGTCCCCACGGCACGCGCTGCGGCCAGACCTGGTGTCTGCCGTCCTGGGAGTCCTGTGCACCCCCCGAACCTCCAACGGGGCCCAGCACCTGCTGTGGGTTAATTTGGGATCCGAACGGCATTCCTGGGGGGTGGGGGGTCTTTTCCTCAAGCATTTGGTTGAATCCATCCGAACACCCCCAGGGCCTGGGGAAGCTTCGAATTGTCTCCGGTACGTGACACAGGTAAGTGACACAGGTAAGTGACACAGGTAAGTGACGCAGGTACGTGACATAGGTAAGTGATGCAGGTAAGTGACGCAGGTAAGTGACGCAGGTAAGTGATGCAGGTAAGTGACACAGGTAAGTGACACAGGTAAATGACACAGGTAAGTGACGCAGGTAAGTGACATAGGTAAGTGACGCAGGTAAGTGACGCAGGTACGTGACACAGGTAAGTGACGCAGGTAAGTGACGCAGGTACGTGACACAGGTAAGTGACACAGGTAAGTGACGCAGGTAAGTGACGCAGGTAAGTGACGCAGGTACGTGACACAGGTAAGTGACGCAGGTAAGTGACGCAGGTACGTGACACAGGTAAGTGACACAGGTAAGTGACACAGGTACGTGACGCAGGTACGTGACACAGGTAAGTGACACAGGCGTTGGCTTCTGTCCGCCCTGCGAGACCTTGGGGACTTTGTCTTCCAGCGAGTCTGTCCTGTCACTGAGGTCGAGTCTGCTGGAGGGAAGGTGCCCGTGACGTTCCCTCTGTTCACGGTGGAGCCTCCGCGTCCAGGTCCCGGGTCCCGGCACGTGTCCCATCCCGTCGCCTGGTCGGCGGCCCGTCCCCCGTGTGGCTGTTCAGAGCGGCGGCCTTGCTGTCCCATGTCCCTGCCGCCCCCGCCGGCGACTCCCCAGGTCTACGGGCTCCTCCCTCCGTCCCTCGAGCTCCTGGGCGCGGCCGTGACGACCCTCCCTCCGTCCCTCTGCGGCGACCCTGCGGCGGAGCCCCGGGCGGTGGTCTGGCTTCCTGGGCGCCTGGCCGCGTCCTCACCTGGTTCCAAGTGCCCCCTGCGTCCCCTCCTGACTCCATCCTCTCGAGCTCAGAACTCTGTCCTTCAGCTGCCCACGCGGCGCCTGTTCAGAAACCCCCACGTCAGCGGACCCAGCCCTGGGGCCGGAGGGTGGGCGAGGCTGCCACTCGCCGGAAAGAAGCTGCCGCGGGGAGACCCTGCCCACCCGTCGCTGGTCTCGGCACAGCCCCGGGCGTCCGCCCACCCGTGGAGACCGTGTTGGAAAGGGCGGGTCGTAAACCCGTGGAGACCGTGTTGGAAAGGGCGGGTGGTAAGTCCCGACTGCAGCTTCGGAGCCTCCCGGAGCCTCTCCTGGTTTTCGTTTCCGGGGCAGCTGTGCGGAGCCCCTGCCCCGCCCCACGTTCTCCGGGCCCCGCCTGGCCCACAGGAGCGGACCACGCAGCCGGCGAGGACCCCTCCACGGGAACGGGGCCCTGGAGGAGCCGGGGACGCCCAGCAGGCCCGGCAAAGGCTGTGGGGGGCCGGGAGGGGTGGCCCTATGGGGAGAGGCAGGCCCATCCTCCCGGGCAGCCCACGGTCCGATGAGGGAGAGAAGCCGGAGCCCTCCTGGCCCAAGTGGCCTCCCTTCTCTGCTGCCCACGGCGGCGGGCGGTGGCCCCTGCCAGCCCTGCTCCTCAGGGGCCGGGCCGGGAGCAGCTGGGGCGCCTGTGGACAAAGGGCGTGGAGGGGCCGGGTCCCCGGGCTCCCCTCCCCCCCGTCAGGACAACTGCCATGTGGCGCCCTCCCCTCGAGGCCGGACCTCCCTCCCCGACGTGCACGGGGTGACTGATGGGGTGTCACTGCCCCGCCAGCGCCCGCGGCAGGAACCGTGTTGGCCGACAGGAAGCCGCAGTTGGGTGCGTGCTGAGCTGATCCATAATTAATCTGAACGTTAAACGGCATTTTCTTTGCCTGTCGGGAGCTGATCGCTGAAGTGGCCCCGAGCCCTGGAGCCCTTTCCTGCCTCTTCCTCCCAGGGGAGAGCCACGTCCGCCTGCGGTGGGCCGGGGTCCTCGCTGCAGCAGGACCACCAGCACCAGGGCCGCCCCCACAGCCTGGTGCCGCACCCCAGCCCCCAGTCACGCTCCCCGGACCTGCCCCTGCGAAGCTCTGCCCCCAAGGGCCTCCCTGGGCACAAGGCTCCTCCCGGGACCTGCTGGGCAGCCTGGTTCTCCCCGCACCCGTCTGACCCCCATGCCGGCCCACAGCCCCCCAGGCCGGGGCCCCTGCCCTGCAGGACACTCCCCTGAGGGAGTTGCCCCATTTGCAGACAGGCACCCCGAGACTGCCCGGCTGCCCGAGCGGAAGGCTCTTTGTGGGGCACCAGCCCTTCCTCACCTCGGGGCCTGGACGGTCGAGTGTGGACCTTGCCTCACAGGGCCAGTCCCGAGATGCCCCTTCGGTACCAAGAAGTGGCCTGAGCGTGTCCCCAGGGAGGAACCCCAGCGACCCCATAGCCCTGAGGGACGTGGTAGCTGGCGGGGCAGGGGCTCCTCCCTGCAGTTCCCTCCATTCAAGCCCGACCTGCCGGGGGACACGGCTCTGGTCCCTCTGTCCCAGCCGCCGCCTGGCTCTCCCGGGAGCCCCTGCACAGCCCTTCCTCGTGGCCCCGTCCCCAGTCTGTGGACGGAAGGTCTTTCTTTCCACGTCCTTCAGCTCCTTCCAAGTTCACGGCTAAGGCCCCTTCACGCTGATGCTTTTAGCACCTGTCACCCACTGCTATGGGCCTGCGTCCCCCAGGTTCACACGTTGGAGTCCTGCCCCCGGGGGCCGCAGCACGTGACTGCGTCTGGGGACAGGGCCTTAGTGATGAAGGTCGTCCAGGCCACTGTGGGTCCCGACCTGGTCTGACCTGTGTTCTCACGGGAGGAGGAGGTGAGGACACAGACACGCAGAGGGGACGCAGGCCAGGATCGCTCCCCAGAGGAGACCCTTCTACCTGCCTACAGGCCCCCAGCCCCATGCGGCCGCGGGGGAGACCAGCTGGGGACCGAGACCAGGGGCTCGGGGGCAGCAGAGGGGCCAGAGGAGGGTAGCAGGGCTCCCATAGGACGTCACGTGATTCGTTATGGAATCTTGGTGGAGAAGCAGACACGATAAATACAAATGTGACGGGAGCGTCTGACTCCTCCCGGCCCCGGGCAGCGCAGGGCTGGTCAACAGGCCGGTCACCCCGCAGCAGACACGGCGTTTTAGGGCCTGAGATGTGCGGTGGTTGGGTGCCCCTCGCCCCGCTGCTCCGATGTCGGGGTCTTGCTGCCGCTGGGAAAGTGCCCCCCGCAGGCCTGGCCCGGTCGGAGGGTTAACTCGACTGCTTCTCTCTGACGAACCCGGGACCAGAGCTGCAGCCCAGGGCCCTGCTGGCCAGGCTCCCACACCTGGGCCGTCTCCCTCCAACCCAGCACCGCAGAGCAGGGTGCCAGCCGCGGGGACAGCCCTGTGCCCCAGGCCTGCTGAGACCCTGCCAACCGGCCCATCCCCGCTGGCCCGACAGAGGCCACGGCGCCAGCTGCCCCCCGATCCGCCCCGGACGTGCTCGCGGGGCCCCCACAGAGGCACACGCTCCCTTCCTGGCCACGGGGGTGACTCGCTGCGTCCTCAGTGGGGCCACCTTCTACCTGGTGGCCTGAGGGACAATGACACCTACTCTTTCCAGCAGGGGGCCTGAGGTGGCCACAGCTGAGCCACTCGAGTTAAGAAGAGAAAAGAGGAAACAGAGTAGAAAAATGTGCAAAGGTGTAGGGGCAAATCCTTGTCGAAAGTCTGGAGGAAACTGTTCTTCCCGAGCGTGAGGGTCTCAGTGCCCCCCGGACTGGAGGAAGATGGCCCAACGCTCGCCGGTCACCCCCCGCGTCGCCCCTCCACCCGCACAGGCCGCGGACACGCAGCTCCCGGCACATCCTTCCTCCGTCCGTGCTCCCCGGGGCCGCCCTGCCCGGAAGCCTTTCCCTCCCAAGATGATGACGTGACGAGGATGATGGTGACCATGGTGGTGACGGTGACCTTGACAATTCTGATGATGATGATGACGAGAGTTGTCTTGTCTCAGCACCGACTGTGTACCAGGCCTTGGCCAGGCATCGTCCATTCGGTTCTCACAACCGTTCAGGAAGGAGGGTTCACAACCCCCCACATCACCCGTCCACCAGCGGACAGACCCAGGGCTGCGGCCAAGCTGGGGGTCCAGGCCAGGCCCCGGTGTGGGACCCACAAAGCACCTGCCACCTTGTCCCCACCGGTTCTCCCATCCTGAGAATCCCTCCAGCCAGGCGGTCATGGGACCCATTTTACAGGGGAGGGAGGTGGGCCCCAGGGGCTGAGCACCCCAACAAAGGTCTGTCAGTGCCGGGCAAGTGCGAGCAGCAGCGTCTGGCTGGCGGCCTCAGAGCGACCGTCGCAGCCACTCTGAGCTGCGACTCTGAGGACAGTCACAGCTGTCCTCGCTGACCTGGCAGGCGGCTGGGAGGTGCTTGGTGGGCCCGGTGGCTCCCGCCCTGCCCCTGGCAGACCTCCAGGTCCTCCGACAGGCTTGGCCCGGCGTCCCCGGCACCCACCTGGGGCAGCCGGCGAGCTGTGGAGCCGTTACGGCCCCTCCCATCCCTGCACAATCGGCTCATTATCATTTCTAATTCCAATCAATAATCACCAGGCTCCTGACAAAGCCAGGCGCTCACTCCCTCTCCCACCCACCCAACACAAAAGACCTGCTGAGCCTCTGTTCTCGGGGTCCCGGCACCCCCTCCCCAGGCCCCATCTCCATAAGCTTTGGAGCAAATCGATCAACCCCATTGATCCGCTCGTCTCCCTCTAAGCCCCTGACATTCTGTCCCCCCTCTGCCACAGCCAGCGGGCTCACGGGGTCCCTGCCTCCCCGTAGGTGGGGCCTCGCGAAGGCCAGGCTGCTCCGGGGCCAGGGGCTGCCCGCCCACCGGCTTTGTCTGCAGAGATAAAAACGGCGTTTCTCTTCCATTTCAGTCCCGTGTCCAATTTATCAGCCTGGTGCTGATGACCTGCTCCTCCCCTTCAGGGCGGAAGCCGGGGATGAACAGAGATGCCGAACGTGGAATCACCCCCATCGGCCTCTGCGGGTCTCCGCCCGGGACAAAGGCCCCGTTAGGCTCCGAGGAGGCGCCCTCCTTGCAGACACACAAAGGGGCCGAGGGACGGGCCGGGTCTTCTCCCTGGAAGGGGCAGGTCCCCAGGGCGAGTGGCCTGTCTCCTCCTGCTCCCTGGTTCCCCATGGGGACACCCACCGTGCAGGGCTGACCTGCCACTCAGCGGCTGTCCCGCAGGGTCGTGTCGGCCTTCGGCAGGGTCCCCAGGAGGTGCTGTGCCCGGCCCTGTCACTTTGTGGCTGTCACACTGATGATGCAAAGGGCTGGGGACGGGGCCCCCTCTGTGAGCAGCCCACCCCCACCCAGAGGCACCCCTGCAGACCAGGCGCCCCTGTCCCCTGCTGGCTGCCACAGGATGGGGTCCCACCCGTGTCAGGGGCCCCACCCACGTCAGGGGCCCCACCCGCGTCAGGGGCCCCAGGGGCTGACGGGACATCCCTCCAAACGCTCCCCGACCTGCAGCCACGCAGCGAGCTAGACGTCTGTCAGGCACCAGAAGAAACTCAGACAAAATCTCGACGGCATCACCGCCTGGCCCGTGCGGGACGGCCCCACAGAACGCGAGGCAGGGCGATCAGGCCGCCTGCCCCCCCAAACCCAGTCAGACCCCCAAGGAGGCACCCCCTATGCACCCAGGTGAGCGGGACCCTCTTGTCCAGCTGCCTCCAGCCCCGAGTCTGGGTTTCAGGGCCGCCCAGCTGACCCTCACTGTTGACGGGGTGGCCAGTGGGCCCCCCGCACCCCCACCGGGGCAGACACCTGCGGGTGTCAGGGTCTCCCCCTGAGGTAGAGCCTCCCCCACCCAGCTCTGCGCCTCCAGCTCCGGCCCAGCACACGTGGGTGGGAGGGGCAGTCCGGTGGGGGTGGTGACAGGCCAGTCCCTGTCGGGGACACGGACACGAAGACTGTGTGTCGGGGGTGGGGGGAGGGGAGGTTGCTAAACCAAGTAGTGTCCTTCCTGCTGAGTCTCCAGAAGACCACGTGCCATCGGTGACCCTCCCCCTGCCCCACGACCCCGAGGGGGGCCCCTCCCGCCTGCGCCCCAGCTCCGGGCCCCGCCCAGCCCGCTGCAGCCCACCCAGACGGCCAAGGCCCCTAATTGCCGGCCACCGGCGGGCACTGTGTTAAAATTCATCCCCACGCTCTCTGCTCCGGACGCCAGGCCCAACGCCGCTGGCCAATGGCTGGCCCCCTCCGCCCCGCCAGGAGGTGACCTGGGAGCTCGGCACCTGCCAAGACCTCTGTTGCTGTCACATTAGAAGGGGCCGCAGGAGGATCTGCCACCGAGAGCATCCCGCAGCCTGTCATTAAATATTGATAAAAGGCGAGAGGGGACAGCGCTATGCAAATTACGTATTGACCCGGCCAGGCAGGCTGAGATAATGAGGGGGGGCCTGGGCAGCACCCCTGCAGCAGGGGGGGGGCGGCCAGTGTCCCCGCTTCCGGGCCTCCCCCAGGGACACAGACCCCTGCTCCCCGGGATCCAAATTCTGGCTTTGCTGAATCCTTATTGTTCTTTTAAATTTATTTAAGATTTTATTATCCATTGTTTTTTATTTTTATTTATTTTAATTTTAATTATATATATATATTTTAAGATTTTATTCATTATTTTGAGAGAGGGGAAGGGAGAGCGGCAGGGAGGGAGAGAGACATCCATGTGTGGTTGCCTTTCACCTGCCTCCAGCTACAGACCTGGCTGGAGACCTGGCTTGCGACCTGGTTCTGTGCCCTGGCTGGGGATCGAACCAGCGACCTTGGGGTTCCCAGGCCGGCGCCTTATCCACTGTGCGACCAGCCAGGGCTCCACTTCTTTTTTTAATGGAAGCATTTGAGGTTTTTTTCACCCTAAAACAATTTGCCTGGTAAGTGTCTAAAACTTAGCAGCAACATGTCCAGGGTGGGGCAGAGAGAGGTTTACACTTGTCCGTATGGAAAATGATGCAACAATTAACAAATGACAAAAATAAGGTGTCGCGTGCACACGGTCGCCACGGCCTCAAAGCCCGGCTCGGGGAAAGAGCAGGAAGGCCACACCTTCGGGGACCAGGCGTTCCCGGCCCCCTCTGCGCCGGGAGGGCTCCTGCGACCCTTGAGAGGGCCGGACGGGGGTCGGCAGGGCGGCAGGGAGGCCCTTTCCGGACGTTCCCCAGGACCCAGTGGCTTTTCCCCACAGTGGTTTCAGGGGTGTCTCCCCGTGGCCAATGGCCTGCAGCTGGGTCTGCTTTCTGCTGGGGGGCCCTGAGCTGCTCTGGGGACCCCGGCTGCGGCAGTGGCGCGGTGACGGAGTGGGAAGCCACCCCCAGGCCTGGGGACCCTGCCTGCAGGGAAGGGACCCCGGGCATGAACGAGGGTTGAGCGGTTCTTGAGGGAGGCCCTGGGGACCCCAGGGTAGGAAGGGAACCCGCGGAGGACAGTGCAGACCTTCCACCCTCCAGGCCCCAAGCCCAGTCCCAGGGCGGTGGCTTTCTTGCCCCTGCCAGTCCCCCTGGGCGGTCAGGACACCCCACAGGGGCCCCAGACCCCCTGGCCCTGGAGTTTCCTGGGGTTCCTATCCAGCACCCCTCCAAATCCTGCTTCCTGGACTGTGGGCTCTGCTCCGCACGCCCCAGGCCCATCCCTGCTCCTGGGCCCCTGGTGCTGCGGCCCCTCGGGTGTGACGGGCACCCTCCCCGGGAGCCGCCACGGTGGAGCCCAGAGAGAGACTGGGGAGCAGGGGCTACTGGGAGGGGTGTCCTCTCGGTCACGCAGGACGCAAGGCACCCTCAGCCTGACATCCGCTTTGGCAGAGCTGTAATTAAAGTGCATTTGGGGGGCACTTCCTGTGTCTACTTAGACCTTGTTGGGTTTCTATGGAGATTCCTTCAGTCGCAGCAGGAGGTCCCACCGTCTGTGGGGCTGTGGCTGGAGGGGCAGGCGGCAGAGACCCCCTCTGAACCAGGTGGGCAGAGGGGCTCTGGGCTGGTCAGCGTTCTTGGGGACGGGGGTCCACCCTCACTGCCTCAGGGCCCCACCCAGCTCTCCGGAGGGGTGGCACCTGGCTGGGGAGAGCTGGAATTCAGTCTCCGCTTCCCTGCCCAGCTGCCCAGCTGCCCACCTGCCCCATGCAGAGCAGGCTGGGCCATCGCACACGGCCCAGCAGACACGGACCGTGGGGGTCTCAGCAGGGCGGTGGGCCTGAGGAGGCTCAGGCCTCTGGGGTGCCCGTCCTGGACACCGGGAGGCTGGCCCCCGACACGGTGTGGCACACGCCTCACAGGGCCAGGAAGCCGCACAGAGTCGGGGGGCCAGGACCAGAGGCAGACTGGCGACCCCCCAGCCTCCTCGCTGCCGCACCGTCCGTTCCGTCCCCAGCCGACCTCTGGCACCAGCTCCATTGTCCCACAGCCATCGAGGGACCAAGGGGAGCCCCCCCTCACGCCCCCCCCAGGCATCCGGTGACCCGGCCCAGCACCCTGACCCACTGTGGATGGTATGGGTCAGGGGACCCCACGAGCGGTGCCCCCGGAGGCCCCTCCAATGGCTTCAGATGGACGATCCAGGGGTCCTCTGGCCGGCAGACCCCAGGTGGGCACGGCCAGGGGCCGCCGAGGGGAGAGACCCCCACCCTGGCTGACCGAGAGGGGAAACCTTGAGGCTCACACCCGCCTTTTTGCCCAACACCTTCCCTGGTTCTCCTCCCGCTTCCAGAACTTTCTCCTGCCCCCCCACCGTACATGCCCACTCACCCCCTGCAGCCCAGACCTCGGCGCCCCCCTGGGGTCCAGCCCTCGGGGCAAAAACGTATCCCCGTGAGGTCCCGCCCCCCGCAGATGCCCCTGCCCGGACCCATCAGGAGCAGCGGGACCAGACCATCTGCCGCCTCATGGGGTGACGATGCCACCAGCACCCCAGGGTGCACAGGGAGGGCCCAGGGGTCGCTAGCCAGGCCCCTCATGGTTGCTGGGGGTCCACCTGGCTCGGGGAGCTGAGAGCCCTGCGGTCTGAGCACAGCCGGGGGGCGCAGGAGCCCCACCCCACCCCTGCTCAGGGCCCCCAGCTCAGCCTCGGGGTCCGGGAAGGCCGCCCCCCCAGAGGAAACTACAGGGAGAGGAGAAATCTGGGCCCCCCGCTAGGCCTCTGCTGCCTCTGCCCAGTGTCGGACCACCAGAGCCCCTCCCACCCCCTCCTGCTGTCACCACCCATCCTCCCTTCTGGGGTCACTGCTGCCCCGCAGGGCAGTTGCCTCAGGACAGCGTGGCCTCCTTGCCACAGTGACAGCACCAGGGGCCAAAAGTGCCCCCACACAAGCCCTCCCTGGGCCCACGCATGGGCGCACATGCACGCTGCACCGTGTGCACCGATATGTGTATGCGCACATCCACACATGCATGCACTGCATGTATGTACACAGATACATACGCACACATACATACACACATGTACTTGCACATCCACACACGTGGCTCCGCTCCCGGTCCGACACCCTGCTGGCCAGAGGGCACCCAGGACAGAGCCCCGGATGGGTGCCCAGCACCAGCCCCCACGCCGACCCTCCGTGTGACCTGCATGGGTCCCCTGCACGGGGGTCCCCACACGGGCTGGGGGAAGTTGGTGGCTGGGCACCCCAAGAGCCCACTTCCGGGGCAGCTGAGGGCACCGGGGCAGGCGGGGCGCGGGGGCAGGGCCTGAGACATTAACCTGCCCATCGCCACCCCGGACAGCCCCCTGCAGCGAGACAAAGGCCACCCGTCCTCGTCACACGCATAATTATCCCCCATGACTGCTGGGACCCCTGACAAATTAAATCTCTCTAGCGGCAAACTGTCAGCGGGAGCGGGAGCCCTGCCGGGCGGGCCGGCCTCCGTGTGAACCGCAACCGGGACACGGGAGCGACACGGAGCCCAGTGTTATCTTTCGGAGGGTTGGCTGCTCTACACGACTCGCGTCCCGCTGTTATCTGTGGCTGACAGGCGTGTCAAATAGGATTAGAAACCATTTCATGAAATGGAAACGCACAAGATTTAATGGAAAAACCAAAAGATGGCCCCAGACCCATTTTTCTTTCATCTTATTTCCCTCCAGGAGGCCCCCCGAAGCAGCGCCTGGGTGGCATCCCCCAGGACACCTCCCCCCACAGGAACAAAAGGCCCGTGGATCTGGGGACCCCGGTGGGGGGGTGTGAGGAGAAAGGCCCGGCCACCAGCCAGCCCGGAAGCCATTAGGCAATTGATCCGCCAGTGAAATTCACTTACCGGCTTTGCCGGGGCTAGAGTGCCACGCACGACTTAATCTTTTGCCCTGGAAGTCCATCCGGGCACCCTTGGGGGACGCCCTCCGAGCCCCAGGCCCAGAGCCACCCAGCTGGGCCCGCGAGAGCTGCCCTGGGCGACGCGGAGGGGGGCCCGCTGCCCTGCCGGCCCCTGGTGCTGACAGGAGCCAGGCCCCGCCTGCCCCCTGCCCAGCTCAGACCCCGCGTCTGGGATCGCCTCTCCCTCCACCAGCCTCCAGGTCCCGGCCTCCGCAGGGGCCCAGGGCCACCCACAGCCGGCGCCCGCCCGCCCCCAGGGCATCCCCCTTCCTGCACCAGGGACACCGGGCACCTTCGCTGCTGCAAAGCCCTCGGGGCCGAACCTGGGCTGCACGGGGCCTGGTCTCTGGCCGCCGGTGGCTGAGCTCCTGGGGGAAGGATCCGGTGCTGGAGGCCCGTGTGCTCCTGGCCTCCCTCCCGCCAGGTGCCAGAGCGCAGCGCCCGCCCTAGGAGCCTCGACCGGAGGCAAGAACTCGCCAGCTGCCCCCTGCTCTGCTCAGAGCGCAGACCCCTTCCCCGTGCGCTGTCCCCGCGGGGTCCTCCAGTGTCGGGGGCGGTGGGTGAGCTGGCATCCAGCCTTCTCAGCGCCGGGCAGCTGTCCCTCCCAGGCTCCCAGGCCGGGCACCGCCCCTCCTCCGTCCATCGGCCCCCCTGCTGCTGAGACGGGGGGTTCACACCCGCCTCAGCCGCCCCGGACACGTGGCCGGGTTATTGGGCATTAGAGACAAAACCCTATTTTAAAAATCAAACATTTAGGTGCAATTCCTTACACATTTTAGATCTTTTTTCATCCGTTTCTAAATAGCTCAAGGTCCTTGTGGAAAATCCAACCCAGACAGAAGAGGTGGCAGATGGCCCCGGTCTCTGGACCTCCGAGCCCCTGTGGTCCTTGCGCCCGGGACCCAGGGCTGTGTCCTCCCACAGGAGACATCGGGGCCATTGTTCTGTCCCTGAGCAGCACCGACACAAAGGACGGGGACGGGCTCTGTCCCCACTGACTCACAGCAGAGGCAGGAGCCCCGGGAGCCTGTGGGGAGGCCGGTCCATGGTCAGCCCCGGCCAGGGCCACAGTGACCGCTCTCCCAGCAGTAGGCGGACAACACGAAAGACAGCATGGGACCCTGCCGTGTCCCCACTGCGCAGCCGACAGGCTGGGGCCACAGGGAGCCCGGGGTGAGGAGGCCACACGTGCCGTCACACGTTGCACACACCTGGGGGCCATCTGCACATCCCTGTGGTCGGCGTGCCCGGAAACCGCAGGGCTGGGGGAGCGGAAGATGCGGAGCCCCCTGGAGACGCAGCTTCATTCCCGCCACTTGTCTGCTGCCCAATGTTTATGTAATTAGAGCTTCACAGACATGTGTCAGCCTGCGTGGCTTATGGTGCACCATGTGTGCGCACGCGTGCCCACAGGAAGCCCTCCCCCCCAGCTGCCTGGGCTCAGGGCCCCTCGGGCCGGGCGCTGGAGCTGCCCCTCTGCAGACCAGGGCCCCGCTGGCAAGGGCAACTGCCCTGCAGGGATTGGGGGGCCCTGCTCCCCCATGTCCCAGGTGCCGTGGTCTCCCCGCAAGTCCAGGGTTCTCAGCGCCCACAAACCTGAGGTCAGTGCTCAGCAAAAAGCCGCAGCCGGGAAAGCGGCCCTGCGGCCCGGTGGGGTCTTCCCCAAAGGCCAGGCCAGGACACACCGTCCTGCGTTCACTCAGCTCACGGCCCCCGATGGCGGCAGGTCCCCCGAGGGCTCCCCTACTGAGGGGGCTCTGGAGACAGGGTGCACGCAGGCCTCGCCCGAGTTTCCCCTGAGCACAGCCCCTCACACCCTCCCACCGGGGCCCGTTCAGGGGAGCGGGAGCAGCCCCCCAGGGCCGACCCCGTCTGCTGCGGGGTCCTGCCCCACACACACCGGTTCGCTCTGGGACTAGCACGGGCTCTGCCCAGCTCCGAGGCAGGGCAGCTCCAGCAGCCATTAGCCATAACTGCCCCCGGCCCCGGCCCCCGGCCCCCGGCCCCCAGCCCCGGCCCCCGGCCCCGGCCCCCGGCCCCCGGCCCCCGGC
The DNA here is from genome assembly GCA_004026585.1 of Noctilio leporinus. Lineage (NCBI taxonomy): Eukaryota > Metazoa > Chordata > Mammalia > Chiroptera > Noctilionidae > Noctilio > Noctilio leporinus. The sequence continues at coordinate 149,564 of PVIW01003093.1, read as the reverse complement.
CCCGGCTCCCGGCCCCCGGCCCCCGGCCCCCGGCCCCCGGCCCCCAGCCTCAGCAGAGAGAGGCGGCTTCAGGCAGGCGGCACCCCTGCCCGGGTTGCAGCAGCGGCTGCTCCGTGGCCCTGGTTCAGCCCGTCTCTGCCCTCTCTGCCCTCTCTGTGGAAAAGGGGGGCACGGAATGGCCGAGGCAGCACCCTGACACCTTGTGCACCCCCAACCCGCTCCACCACCACCCCCAGCCGCCATGGGTGCCACACTTCCCTACAACACCCTCCTCCATGCCCACCGGCACCTCTGCACCTCAGGGTGGGTCCTTCCACACAGTCCTCTGGCCTTGGACACCTGCGGGCTGAGCCCCTGTTCCCGTCTCAAGGAGAGAAACAGGCCGAAGCAGCCGTGGGACCCCAGCCCCTGGCAGGCAGCCCCTGGCAAGAGGAGGTTGGGAGGGGGAGTCGCAGGCACAGGAGGGCACCCGGGACACTATGGGGGGGCAGCCGGCGGCAGGCCAGATGGGGGGCTCAACCCACCCTGCAGACACCCCGGTCCGGCCCCACAAAACCCCCCACCCTCAATGACTGTGCGTGGCGCCCCACCCCTGGAGTCCCTGGGCGGGGGGCAGAGACAGAGGCGGCCCCCCGGAGCTCCTGCCCCGATCGGCCTCCAGGAACTGAGGACAAATCCCCCCCGCCGCCCCAGCCCACCCCAAACCAGCCTTTTGCCAAACACAGTCAATAAATTATTCAGTTTGCGAAATGCCATTATGTGTGAGTTTACTTAATTGAATAGAATAATTTATGGTAAAACCTGGGGAAAGAGAGATCGATGAGGAAGGAGCAGAAGAATGATGGAGTTTCAGCGAAGGCAATTGGATTTTTATCCCTCATTATAATCACGTTAAGGGGGAAACATCAACTTGGGTCAAAATCAATGTTTGCCGAGCGGCCGGCCTGTGAATTTCACCCGGAGGAGGCGAGGAGGCGGCCGTGTGCCCGTAATTCCTGCCGCACCGGCCCCAGGAACCACCGCTGGGTGTGGGTGCGAGGGTCCCCGCCCGCGGCGTCGCTGCTGATGATAGAAGATAATTTAAGAAGAGCCTGTTCCAGACGCGCGCGAGGCCGCGAACATGATTCAGGACCAGCTACGCGGCGGCTTCCCGACAAATCACCCAGGACAGATGGCGCCGGGCTCCCGCCCCCCCTGCAGGCCGGTGCCTGGGGGCCACACACCCAGGCCCGGCCAGGCTCCCAGAGCCCCAGCCGGCCCAGCCATGTCCACCTGGCCACCCTGCACCCCTGACCCCGGGACTGGCTCCCCAGCCCATGGAGGGCACCTCAGGGGGCAGCAGGGGCTCGGCCAGCTGCTGGCCACCGTGGGGTGCCAAGCTCAGTGTCCCCGCGTTCCGGGGGTCCCGGGTCACTGGTCCTGCAGAAATGCTTGTCCCTGGTTGTTCTCCTCTTGCTGAAAGGCCCCCGACCCGACCTGTTCTACTGGACACGGGTCCCATCTGTGTCTCGGGCCGGCGTGTGGACGCCTGCAACCCGTGCGGCCCGCAGAGAGGGTGTCTGGCTGCAGCCCTCAGGCTGGAGGGCAGCAGGCAGCGCCCAAGGCCCCGCAACAGCTCAGGGAGCCCGGGTCCCCAAGCTTCCTGCGCCTCCACTCTGGGGCCCCCGGAGCCCCCGGTGGTTCCTCTGGGCCCCCAACACAGGCTCCGTCAGCTCCAGGGAACCTGGGCCCATGTGCACACTCAGGGTCACCGCCCCTTAGAAAGCGGGGCTCAGGGAGGTTGAGGGACTTGCCCGAGGTCACACACCAGGCGGCAGGGCACGTCCGGACTGCCCACCCCGGTGCCCCCTCTCCGGGGACCCAGCCTCATCTGGAGTCCAGCCTTGTGCAATGTGAGGCCGACACAGAGCCAGGACCCGGGGCGCAGCCGCCACTTTAGGCTCCTTTGGGGACTCGGGACCTTTGTTCTGAACAGCAAGTGGCCGCCAGCCCTCGGCCTCACGGGCAGAGGACGGTATCAGGCCCCAAGGGCTGGGCCCCATCCGCCTCGTCTCGGCACCCGGCCCTGAGCCCAGGGCCCGGCAGCCCTGGGTGCCACCGGGTGCTGAGGCGATGGAACCAACAGAGGCGTCAGTGGACAGCGGACGGAACGAGAGGAGGGAGCACGGCGGGTGGGTGGGTGTGGGGGGACGTGGGGGCGCAGCTGCAGGCGGCAAGGGTCCTGCCCGTGCTGGGTCCAGCGAACGAGTGGCGAGGGGAGAACAGGAGGACAGTCGTGGGAACAGCACCCACCCCCCGCTGCACTGGAACGGGGGGCCCAGGCTCCACCCTTGCTCTCCTCCCAGTGTCGGGGGCGAAGCGCCTGCACCCCAGTCCGGGTCACCCCCTGGGACAACCCCTCCTGCAGCTCAGCTTCCCGTCCGAGCCATGAGCTGCTGGGTCAGCGGCAGCGGTGACCCCTCGCCCACCCTGCTCTCCCTCCAGGGATGGGACCCTTGGCACGCACGGAGCCGTCTGGTCCCCACAGCCAGACCCGCCAGGCAGCCGTGCGGTGGGGGCCCTGCCCACTGCCACCCCCGCCGCCGACACCCACAGCCAAGTCTCATGGGGTCGTGACGCTCCCGCCCGACGTCCACCCCGCCCAGGTGCTCCGTGGGGACACCTGTCCGGCAGGGACAAGCAGAGGTGGCCGGGGGTCTGGCACTCATAAAGGGGGCCCCGGTGGCTGCCCCCTGTCACATCCAAGGTCAGGAAATGGACAGAAATGCCCTGGAGGGAAGTTCCTGGTGTGACTCGTCCACTCAGGTGCCGGAAGCCCAGCAGACACGGGACGCGGGGGGATGCCTGGGCACCACCCACTGCGGGGCCCTGGGAAACGGGAGGGCAAATCTCGTGCGCTCATTGGGAACCCTGGGCTGGGGGGCTTGGCCCCTCGCGCCCCGGGCGCATCCGACGGGATTTCAGGACCCACACGCTAACAACCGGCTTCCAGGAGGCCTGCAGGCTCCGCCACTGGCTCTCGGGGGGCCGGCGGGAAGGTCCCGCGTGGCCTCCACCTCCGCACCTCCTGCTGCGTGAAGGACAGAGTCCAGGCTCAGCCCAAAGCTTCGGTCCGCAGTCGTCCGTGTCCCCTGGGCCGCCGGAGCCCTGAGGTGGAACGAGGTCCCAACACCACCGGCAGCCCTGCCGGCCAAGCTTGCGCCTCACCAGGCTCTGCCACCAGGCTCCCCGCACTGCACCCCGACCTGCGCTGGGCTGCGTCCTTGCCAGGTCTGTCCACGGTGCAGGGTCCACGCCACGCAGGGTGGTCTGTCGGGAGACCCGGAGCCTCGGGCTCCAGGGTCGCGCTGGCCCACGTCACAGTCACCGTGCAGCTCAGCACACAGGCAGCACCGGCCCCAAACCGGCCCAAAAGAGCAGGTCGGTCGCGAAACAACGTTCTCTGTGAGCAAGGGGGCCTCTGCCTGAGTGTGGCCCAGAGACGCCCCTTCCACCCTCCCCTCCCCGTCCCGGGACAGGAGGCCTGAGAGCCGGGGGACCCGGTCGGGGGAGGTGGTGAGGGAGACCTCAAGTGAGAGAGGGTGGCAGAGGAGAGGGGACCCTGCCTGGATCCTGTAGGTCCGGGGGTCCATGGGCCGGACGTGGGTGCGGGTGGAATCATAGATCTGGGGTCTGGGGCCCCAGTGTCCTGCGTGGACATGAATCACAGGCGGAGCAAGGTGGTCCTGGGGGAGAGTGTGGAGGGAGGAGGGTCCCCAAAGGGACAGAACAAGGACTGCCAGGGGGCTGAGGAGCCCCAGAGAGAGTTGGGGGAGAGCAGAGGCCCAGGTCCCGGAGGGGCGGCAGGTGGCCACCTTCACCTGCGCTGAGGGAGAGCAGCTGTCAGCCATCCGCCCTGCAGGGCTGCGGGCCCATTTGCAAGTCTGATCACCCTGCCTCCCTCCCCGGCGCCTGCGTTCACACCCCATATTTTGGCACCCAGAGCGGGCTGGCTGCCGCCTGGGGAGCTGCCATCTCTGAGCTCACGAGGGTGGCCCCTTTCGCCTCCCAACAGCACGGGAGGTTGTCCCAGCTCTGGCCAGCCCTGGGGGAGACGCTGGGGGCAGGGCCGGGGCAGCCCTGAGGGTCTGCGGGGAAGGTGGGGAGCAGGGCCTGGGCCAGATCCTGGAGCGGGAGGGGTGGAGCTCTTCCCCACCTCCACCTCCACCTCCCACAGCGCACAGTGGGACCGCACCCCATGCACGCCCGGGGCCCCCACCCCCCGCCCCCTGCCCCCGGCGGCCGCTCTCCCTGATCCAGGGCCCAGCTCTGGGGACAAAGGGCCTGGGAATCCTGTGCACTCGAGTACATGTACACATGCATGCACTTGACTACATGCATGAGAATGTGCGTGCAGGCACCTGCATGAGTATGGGAGTGTGTGTGCATCATGTGTGCCCCTGTGTGTGCATGCACGTGCACAAATACATGCGTACATGTGTGATTGGACATATGTGTGGTGGGTTGATAAACATGCATGTGTGGCTGCATGATCAAACATATGTGTTGGGTGTTGCTAAACACATGTGTGTGAACATGTGCATTGTGCATGTGTGTACACAGAGCACATGTACACACGTGTGCCTGAATGTGAGGAGCAAGTGCATGTACACGTGCATTGTGCATGTGTGTACCTGCATGTGACTGTGCGTGCACGTGTGTGTGTGTTGCATATATGTGCATCGTGTGTGTGCTGAGCACAAGTGCATACATGTGTTACTGTGCACACCAGGTCACGAGTCTGACCTCCGAGGGAGGCACGCTTCCCACCAAGGTCTGTTCCCTGTGGCTTATGAGCAAACTGCACGGCCTGACACACGTGTCTCCAGGACTAACCCCCCCCCCCCCCAGCATGGTGTGAAGTACAAAACCCCGTGTGCGGGGTCCTCCCCGCAGGCCCCACCCTGGGACGGGCTCAGCCCCACCCTGAGGACTCAGCCCTGCCCCAGACACACTGCCTGCCGGGCCTCGGAAGGAGCGTCCCCGGACTGTCCCTAAGGCTGCCTGTCCCCTCCCCAGGCCACCCCGGGGAGGGCTCCCTGGGGTGCTCAGGGCCACCGCAGTGTTTGCAGGGAACAATGACCTGCGTGTGGCAAGGTCGCGGCAGCCAGGTGGGCCCCAGGGCTGGTCGCAGGCTCCCCTCTACGGCCGCCGCCTCCAGACGGCCGCTGGCTTCTTGAGGTGCCTCCTCTCCAAGGGTGAGCCCGGCGGCAGCAAGTCACCCGCGCAGAGGGCAGTGTGCACGCGGGCAGGCCCCCTTCTCAGCCTCCGGGCGGCACTACCCGACCCTCAGGAGACCCTCCTGGCTGACGACCTGCCGCCGGCCCCTGCCCACCCCCCAGGCAGGGCCCTGCCCTCCACCCCAGTCCCAGCGTCCCTGTAGGAACAGCTGCCACGGGCACCCTGTTAGAGCCAGGCCCCGTGGGCACGCCCATCGCCCACTGAGGAGCCCCCAGGCAGTGGAGCCAGGGCCTGGGCTGCCGGGAAGGAAGCCGCAGGCTGCGGGGTCTGAGCGTGGCTTGGTGCAGCCCCCATCCGGGCCTCCGGCGGCCCCACGGGAGGGCCAGGCGCAGGGCAGCCCTGACGTTGGAAGAGGAGGTGTTTGCGAGACACACACGACACCCGCAAGGCGCCCCGAGAGCTGCCCGAACCGTCCTCAGACCCGAGATTCCACATCTGCCCTTGGGCGGGGTGCCGAGCCGGGCGTCAAACCCGGGCATTTCAGAGCTGAGCCCAGCGGCTGCTCTCAGAAGCAGAGTGGGGTGCCCGCCGGCCAGCACCCCCGATCCCGCCCACCGCGGCCGACAGCCGGCACCTCCTGTGCCCAGGAGCCTGGGCCTCCCTCGGCTGTCCCCCTGAGCTAAGCCCAGCCCAGCCTCAGAGGACTGTCCCCGGTAGGTTCCCCCGAAGCTGCACGTCCGGGCTCCTGGAGCAACAAAAGCCCAGGCCTGGCCCAGGGGCCGTCATCCGGGCTGGGCTGTAGATCACCCCTCCCACCCCGTTCGCCAGGGAGGCTCCCCCTGGGTCGTAAAGATGCCAGCAGCCCGGCGCCGGTGCCGACCGGCCCACAAATCAGCTGCCGGGGGCTCCGCTCGCCTGACGGCCCCGCCGGCCGCGAGAAATACGGCCCGACATCTGCGCTGCTGGAGGAGCCGGAGATTTACGCCGGACCAGGGACCAGATCCGATGTTTGGGGCCAGCCCGGCCGCAGCCAGGCCGTGCGCACCTCCCTCTGCAGGGGGAGACCAAGGCACAGGACGGGCACCTGCTCAGATCCAGGGTGCAGCGCCCCTCCAGGCTCCGTGCCCAGGGGTCCCGTCCACCCCCCACCCCTGTTCTCCCGGGTCCCTGCTCCCCGCTGTGCAGCCCTCGGCACGGGAGTGGGGTGGGGAGCCCTCAGAGCAGGTCCGTGTTATCCACCTGGACCGTGTGCTCCCGAGAGGCTGGGAACGTGGGCGCCCTTGGGGAGACGGGGCTGGGGCTGTTACTGGAGATGGAGGGCGGCAGGCAGGACAGGTGAGGGCCGGGCTGCTCCCAGAGCCCCTCCACTCAGGGGCCCAGGACTGCTCCCCACCCTGTCGCTGAGCCCGTCCCAGGGGTGCGAGGTGGGAGCCCGGGAAAGGCAGGGCAAGCAGCTGACGCACTTGGAAGAGGCCCAGCCAGGCTGGCGGAGACGGGGGGACGGACCCCATTCAGGACCGGGTCTGACGAGCACGTTAAACTGACTCTGGGGACCCGCAAGGGCTCCCAGGGGCCAGCGCTGGAGTGATTTGAGGGACAAAATTAAATGTTAAGTTATAATCCCATATACAACCACTACCTCGCGTGGGGCCCACGCGGGGCCTCTGGCTCCTGGTAACCCGCCTGCTGACTCCGGCCCTGTGACCATGGCCAGCCGGCCCCCCGCCCACCCTCGGGCAGCGGCTCCCGGCCCGGCCGCAGGGGCGTGGGAACTCCCTGCCCCGCACTCACGTGCTTCCTGTCCGTCTAAGGTTATTTTTAAAAGTTGGCTCTGAAACAGTCTATCGGGAAGCACTTCCGGTGGTAGGTGCTTTTCAGGAGGTGAAGGAGGGGGGAGGGGGAGGGGGAGGAGGAGGAGGAGGAGGAGGAGGGACAGAGGAAGACGCTCCTCCGTCGGGGCTCAAAGCAAGTCTCTGGCCTTTGTCAAGAAGGCCGGGAGGGCCTCTGGGGTGTAACCCCGTCAGAGGGCGCTTCGGGGAGCCTCCAGCTGCCCCCCACCCTGGACTGGCTCCCATCGGCCTGCCCTGTGCTCCCACCAGCCCGAGCACCAGACCTCACGGCCCCGGGGACACGCGTGGCCCTGCCCATCGGGTGGGGACACGTCTCCAGGCTGGGCTCAGGGTCCCAGCCACTCGCAGTCGGGGCACCGGGACTTCCAGGCTGCGGGTCCTGAGCGGAGCCGGGAGGAGCCCGCTGGGCTGCTGGCCGCCCCACCCCCAGCCCGGCCCTGCCCGCGGGAAGTGGCTTCCTGGCCAGCCCAGGGAACCCCTCCCTGCCCCCCAGCCCCCCAGCTTTCCTGTGTGGAAGGGGGGTCTGGGTCCCGCCTTGGGAAACACAATGTCTAGAGGGAGAAATCACCCTTCCAGCTTCCTGTTTGCTGGGCGCAGCCTCAGGGCCCAGCCCCAGGGCCCCTGGGCTCCCAGGCCCCCGTGGGGGCAGGGCAGGGTGGGGCTGCTGTCCCAGGAGTGGGGTGTCTCCACCCCTGAGCGCTCCGCAGCCCCCCACCGAGGGCCCCCAACCTCCCTGGGACCGTGGAGCTGGCGCCCTGAGACGGTGGGAAGGGCACCCCCAGGTGGCATGGACACCTGGCCGCTGGCGGGGCGGGGCCTGGAGGGAGGACAGAGGTGGAACAGGCCCACCACCCTCCACGGCCCTGGCCCTGGCCCTCAGGAAAGTGCCAGGTGTCTTGGGTGGGGGCAGGGCAGGTCGCTGTGCCCACCCTTGTGTTCACTCAGGACCCCTCCCTCGGGCTCCCCAGGCCACCCCTGCAGGGCTCAGGCCCAAACCCCACTCGGAAAGCTCCTTGCTGCCCCCTTGGGACCCCGCCACCCCCAGCTCCCTCCCTTATCCTGGGCAGGGGCAGCCGCATCCCTTCACCCACGTACAGCCCAGGGAGGGGGAGCCCCGGGAGGGGGAGACCCCGGGAGCCGGCAGGCGGAGCAGCTCTACCCGACACCCCAGCTCCTGCCTGTTCCCAGGCACCTGCTGGGCTCTGTCACTGGTCACCCAGCCGGCCGGACCCCCTACCTCCCCGCGAGGCCTCGCAGTGCGCAGGGCTGGGGGCGGGGGGCAGCGCTGGCCTGGACGCTGGTGGCTCAGGCCTGGGGAGCAGGGCGGCCGCCAGGGACAGGCCTGGGTGGGCTTGCGCCTCCGCTCCTGCTGCCCAGCCACCGCCCAGCCGCCGGCCCCACAGTGGGAGCCCCGTGTTCCCCAGGACGAGGGACGCCAGAGTGCCCGCTGGGGGTCTCAGTTTCCCCAGGTGGCAGCCAGCAGGAGGCCCACGGGGGCGCCACATGGGCTGCCTGGCCTCGGCCCCCCGCCGGGCCCCTCCGTCCCTCCGTCCCGTGACCGTCCTGGTCGTCCTGGTCGTCGGAGCTGCTGCGCTGCATCCCTGGCTGGACGGGCCCCTGGGGAGGAGCAGGCTCCGGGCCCTGCGGGGGAGCAGGGGGTGTCCTCTGCAGCAGGAAGAGACCCCCCAGCCCCTCGCAGCTGGTGAGGTGGGGCCGGGCATGCTGGGAGCAAGTCCACAGGCCCCGCAGGACAGAGGGGGTCCCCGGGCTGGGCAAGGTCAGACCCTGGGTCACAGCCAGCTGGACAGGTGGGCCCCAAACCCCCTGACTTGGTAGAATCCACTCAAGCCATTGCTGACACCCAGCCCTGCACCCCATGGGGGGTGTGCAGGGATGACTCAGGCCTCACCCCACCCCGAGTGCCCCCAAGTGGGGGACAGGCTGGACCACACACGTGTGATGTGGCAGATGAGGGCCTGGGGCAGCAGGGCCACCAAGGAGGGTCCCAGGCTGTGGGGGCCCTGAGGTGCCTGGTGCTGAGGGGCCGGACCCAGACCCAGGGTCAGAGCAGCCCAAGACCAGAGGACAGGGCAGGGGAGTCGCCCAGGTGCAGCCTTAAGACAACCTGGGGGGCAGGGATCAAACTTGGGGAGCAGCTGATCGCTGCCGTGGGGACACTCTGGGCACAAGGGCCCATAGGAGCCAGACGGAGACCAGGAGGCCACCAATGCCAGGTGAGGGACACCAGAGGCAATGACCTCAGTGGGCCCTGTTTCCTCCAAAGGGTCTGGGGCCTGTGCAGTCGACACACCAGGGGCCCAGTCCTCCAGGGGTGAGCCCCCCACCCCAGTCCCCAGAGGGGCCAGCTGTGCGGCGAGGTGCCGCTCCTGGCTCCAAGGGTCCGAAGCCTGGACGTGTCCAGGGTGGCCTCTGTCTACCTCCTGGAAAGGCAGTCAGAGGTGAGGGGGGCCAAGGGTCCCCAAGGGCACGCTGACCCTCACTCCGGACCCTCAGAGAGGGCAGGGTACCCAGCGACTCAGGAGCCACGTGAACAATCAACGCTTTTATTCACATAAAAATCACCGCAAGATGTCACCTGCACGTTTGTACAGAGAGGTGGCCGCCCCGGAAACACACACAGCGGTCAGAAAACTGCCCGTCGGGGCGGGAACACCTCGCACCGGCAGGCTCAGCCCTGGTCCCCTCCCTGCTCGGGGGTCCCCGAGAGAGACGCCTTCCGTAGAAAACCGTAAAAACGTAGACTGTTTGTGTCCGAGCTCCCGCTGCAAACACCGGGGTGTAGGCAAAACAATATAAAAATACAGACCTAACAGAACCTGTACAAAACCCCCACCCCCCCTTTTCTGTGTGGGGGGTGTTTTTTTGCATGTGGTTTTGGTCACAATTCCTGCCGTGGAAAAAGGCGCTGAGTGGTGTGGGCTGAGCCCCTCCCGCCCGCCCGCCCGAGACCCAGGCCCCAGCAGGTCTGGGCAGGGGACCCTGGCGCCGTGCGCAGGGAGCGGGGGGAGGCAAGTGAACCCTGAATGCTCAGAGGGACCTGGAGGCCAGGACACGGCCCTGCTGCGCAGCAGGCGGGTCCCAGCAAATGCGGCCACCGCCCAGGGGCCACGGCCACCCCCGCCGGGGCCCAGGCACGCTGGCTGCTGGCAGCTTGAGTTCTTAGCACCAAAGGTAAAAGGAAGAGAAGTCCTCGTCCTGGTTAAAGGCACTTGCGTTGCTGGCTGGGTGGACCAGGCACCCGTCCGCCCACCCACCCTCCGTCCACGCCGCTCCGTGTTCCGTCAGCTCCGCGGCCCCGGCCCCGCACCGCACCGTCTGCTCCCGCGTCCCCCGACCTCCGGCCACATCCGCCTCCCATCTGCGTCCCTTCCCCGCTGCCTGCACGTCCCGCCCCAACCCCGGTGTCCGGCCTCAGACGTCCACCTCCTGCGGCCCGGGGGCGGCGGCCGGGGCGGACACGCCGATGTCAAAGCAGGTGACCATCATGACGTGGGCCTTGCACAGGTTCACGTGCTGCTCCAGGGCGGCCGTCGCGTGCTCCAGCGCCGCCAGGTACTCCGCAGACTCGGGCTCCAGCGCAGGGTCCACCTCGACTGCGGGGTCAGCGGGCGGCAGGTCAGGCCGGGGGCGGCGGGCGCAGGAGGGGGGCGGCGGGCGCAGGAGGGGGGCGGCAGGCGCGGGGCGCGCGGTGGGCAAGGGGAGCCGGGGCTCCCGCACGCCTGGGCCCGGGGTGGGGGTCTCGGTGCCACGCAGGGCGGGGACTCACACTGCTCCAGCCAGCGGCCGGGCTCCAGCATCAGCCGGCCCTGCGTCGCCGCCAGCTCCAGGCAGAGCCCCTGGCGCTTGGCCCGCACGTCCCGCAGCTTCTGCTGCCGGCGCTCTGCCAGCCGCAGCTTCAGGCCCTGGGAGCAGGGGCGGCAGGGGGCTCAGGCACGAAGGACCCCAGGGCTCCCGGCGCCCCCGGCCCTGCCCGTGAGAGCTCCCTCCACCCCCCAGGCTAGGGCGGGTGCACAGTGGGGTGCTGAGGGGGCCCCACCTCGGGGGGTGGTCCCAAGCAGCCGCCAGTGCCTGTCTGAACCCTGGGCCCAGGACAGGGGGGCACAGTGGTGAGAACCCCCTTCTGGCGGGACATCAGAGAACAGGGGTGGCCTCAGGAGCCCCCCGCGAGCCGCCCACACTCTGCCCCAGGTGGGGACCGGGGCCACCATGGGCCCAGGGCCAGTTACCTTCTCTGCGTCCTGGGAGGGCTGTGGACGAGAGGGAGGGGAGGTCAGGGGGCTGCCCCCCCTCCCCTCCCGAGGGGCCCGCCTGCCCGCCAGGGCCCCGCCCCAGACCTGCGGGTCCTGCCCAGGCGGCGGGCGGTGCCGCTGCAGACGCTCCACGTCGTCGATCTCGTACACCTTGATCTCGAAGGGCTCCTTGAGTGAGGCGCCCAGGGGTGGGGGCAGGTCCACCCACTGCCCAGGCAGGCTGGGCTTGCGGCCCAGGGCAGCGGCGTCCGGCAGGGGCGTGGGGATCAGCCGCCTCCGCTGCAGACCTGGAGCAGAGCCGGGCCCGGTGACAGGCCGCTCCAGCCCCGGTCCCGACCAGGGGTCCTCGGGCCCCACACCACGCTGGCCCCGGCCCAGCACAGCCACCCTCACCAGCCGCACCGCGTCCCGCATCGCTGCCCTGCTTGGCCACGGCTGCCCCTCCGCCACCCTCTTCCCCCCATACCCGCCACCCCGCCACATGCCAATGGCCGGTCCCCCCAACCAACACAGCATGAGAGACAAGCCCACCCCAGCCAGGTCCCCAGAGACAGTCCAGGCCAGGGGCTTCCAGACAACCGGGCCCCCAAGCCAGGCCCGGGCAGGGCGGGACTGTTCCCGTCCACGGAAGGCGGCTCCCCTCCGGGTGAGCCCCGGTCGCGCCCCGCTTTGCCACCCACCTGCGGCCCTCCTCTTGGGCGACTTGAGGCTGCGGGCGCGGGAGCCCGGGGAGGCGGCCCCGCTGTCGCTGGGGGAGTCGGGCGCGGAGGAGGCGCTGCCGGTGGCCTCGCTGTCCCGCATCATGCTCTCGTAGCCGCTGCTGCCGCCGCTGTGGTAGAAGAGCGCCGTGCGGCCCATGGCGGGCGGCAGCTCCCCGCTCAGCACGCTGCTGTTGTCGCTGCTGCAGCGCTGCGGCCGCCGCGGGGCGGTCACCTTGCTGTAGGGGGAGGGCAGCGCGGGGCCCGGGGGCGGCCGCTCCTCGCCCACGTTCACCCCGCTGTCGTGGCCGCTGTCCGAGTCGCCCGAGCCCCAGGAGGGGCCGCCTCGGCCGGGGGCCCCGCTGGCCGCCAGCTCGTGGACGCGGCTGTGGGCGGCCCGCAGGGCCTGCTTGGTGCCCATGATGGTGCCCCGGCTGGCCCGGGCCCCCGTGCCGGGCATCACCCGGGGGGGCCCCCGGACACCCGACACTGGACCGCCAGGGGTCCTGCCTGCCACCGGGGCCAGAGGCTTCGCGGAAGCACCCAGGGCCCTTGACCCACCGCCGGCCAGGCTGCGGCCTTTGCCCCCACCCGCTGGGGACTTGGGGGCCCCCGCGCCCTTGGCAGGGCTGCCCCTACAGGCCGGCCCGGGCGCGGGGCTGGCGGGAGGCACTCCCAGCCTGGGCACGGCCCGCGCCGGCCTCCCAGCAGCCTCTCTGGGCACGGCCTTGCCACTGCCGTGCGCCAGCCCCGCGCACCGCTCTAGAGACCCGTGGGTGGCCGGTCGCTGTGCAGCCTCTGCCCTGGCGGCCTTCAGACTGGACGTGGCTCTGGGGGCAGAGTGGTCGGCCCGGCCAACAGGCCTGGCCTCGTCCTCCTCCAGGAAGAGGGCAGCAGCCCCGCTCCGGGTCAGGCCGCCGGCCGGGAGACACCCGGGCACTGGGCTGGTCTTGGGCTCCAAGCTGGACGTGCGCACGGGCGGGGTGGGGGGCGCTGACCCACCCGGCCTCAGGTACGGAACCCCCTTGGGAGCCACGTTCTTCTTGCTGCCGGAGGCGGCCTTTGGGCTGCCCAAGCAGGCGCCGGCCTCTGGCGGGACATCTCTGCAGGGCGTGGTGGGCGTGGGAGCCCCCCTCCGCAGGGGTGCGACCTGAGCCGCAGCCTCCGGCCTATGGGCCACGCTGGCTGCCACCTCACAGCCGTCCACCACCCTCCGGGCGCAAGGCAGCATCGGGGCCGGGCTAGGGGTCCTGCCGGCAGAGGACACCTGCCGTGGGCCACATTCATCTGCCCGGGGCAGCCAGGGGTCCCCCAACAGGCCTCCGGGGCCGGGCGGGCTCAGGGCCAGGTGAGGGCAGCCGGCGTGGCCGGCCGTTGAGGTAGTCCTGGGTCTCCGGGGGAGGCTGGAGTGGATGGTCTGCGGGGGCACTGGCCCCTGCGGCGAGGTGGCCGGGGGCTCCCTGCCCGGTTGGGCGGTGGCCACCGCGGCCACGGGGCCCGGACGGTCGCGCTCCAGGGAGGCGTCCGGGAGCGAAGGGCCCAGAGGGCCGGGGGCGGCCGGAGAGTCGGGACGGAAGGGGTCCGGGCGGGCCGGCTGGCGCGGCTGCAGGGCCGGCCCAGGCCTGTCGGGGGCGCAGCCGCTGGCCCCGCTGAGCCAGGAGCTGGCGGCCGGGCTGAGGGCCTGCGAGGTGTAGGCGTCGAACTCGTCGTTGATGCTGCTGATGATGCTCACGGGCCGAGAGCCGGACGCCAGGGCCCGCAGGGAGCAGTCGCTGCTGAAGCTGGCCAGGCTGGGGGGCCGCGCCCCCAGGGCCAGCTCCTCCACCACGGTGAACACCAGCTCGTCCTCCCCGCTCAGCCCCACGGGCTGCTGCAGCGTCACCGTGGTGGTCAGCACGCCCCGCTCCAGGCGGCCCCCCTGCCTGCTCACACCCACCGGGGGCCTCCGGGCCTCGCCGTCCGCGCCGCCCCCCTCGGGCTCCGCGGGGGCCCCGACCGCGTCCCGCAGCCCCGGCGGCCTCCCGCCCCCGCTGTCCCCGCCGCCCGGCACCAGCAGCTCAGCTCGGGGGCGGCCGTCGGGCTGGGAGGCGGCCCTGTGGGCGTCGGGGCCGGGGCTGCCTGCGGGCGGAGAGTCCGCAGCCGTCCTGGGGGCCACGGCCTCGGGCAGCGAGGGCTTCCTGCCACCCCCGGCCGCGCAGCCCGGGGCCGCCGGGGGTCCCTCGCAGCCCCCGATGCCCTCCAGCCGCTCCTGCAGCTCCGCGAAGGTGCTGCAGCGGAAGTGGTCGGCGTCCCGCGCGCCCCCCGAGGGCGGGCCGTGGCTCAGCGCAGGGACGATGGGCACAAACTCGGGGGGACCCTCGTTGTCCGTGAGCTCGCGGTCCGACAGCGCTGCCCCGCCGGGCCCCACGTAAATGACCGTGTCGCAGGACTGCTCGCTGCTGGACGAGTAGTCGGGGTCGCAGGGCGAGCGCGGGGCGCGGGGCGCGGGGCGCGGGGCCGCGGGGCGGGGCTGGCAGGGCGGCAGCGGCGGGGGGCGGCGGGCCCGGCCTTCCTCGCAGGAGCTGTCCCCGCCCGAGGAGCTGGAGGCGTGCTGGGGGCAGAGCAGGCCCGCGGTGAGCGCCGGTCCCGCCTCCTCCCGCCCCCCCAGGGAAGGACCCCAGGGAAGGACCCCAGGGAAGGTCAGGTCCGCGCAGCCACCGGTCCCGCCCCACGAGGTACTGGGACGACGCGGGTCTCAGGCGCAAAGCGCACGGAGCCCTCCCAGCACCCTCCCTGGAAACAGCACGGCCCGGGGACCCACCAGGCCTCTCTGACCACCCACGGCCCCTGGGCCAGGCAGAAGCCTGGTGACCGAAAGGCCCCCCCCGTGCACCTCCCGTTGTGCTGGGACATCAGGTGACCTTGGACGTGCCTCCCTGCCTCCTCTGGGCAGGATCAGGGGAGCGCAGGGCAGGTGGGGAGCCCCCAGCTCACCCAGCCTGCAGGGCAGAGGCCCCGGGAGGACGCACACCCCTGGGCCCTGGGGGGGGGCAGAGCCAGGACCCAACCTGGACCTTCCTCCTGCGCAGGCGGTGCATCCGGGCGGCCAGCTGTGCTGTGCTGAGCGTCTCCGCGTGCTGGGCCGGCATGTCCGAGACGTGGGCGATCATGGTGACATGGCAGGTGGCGGCCGCCAGGGCCTCCCGAAGCAGCAGGGTGAGCCTGTGCTCCCTGGAGGCCAAGGAGGGGGTCAGGCCCCTCACCGGGCCGGGGCATGTCTGCCGCCCACCGTGGGCCCCTGGGTGCCGGGACCGCCCCGCTGTCCTCGGTAGAGAAGCCCCGGCAGGCGGTAGAGAGACACGGAAACGGGGGCTCAGGGGCCCACACACTGGACCTGCCACCCTGCGCCAGGCTGGTCCCCAGAATCCACCCGGCCAGCGCCCACTGAGGAGCCCACCAGTCACCTGCAGGGCACATGCTTGGCTCCGCTGACCAGGGCCAAGATGATGTTGCCCAAAGCCGACAGGGACAGACCCGGGGGGCCCGGCGGGGGCTCCCCGACCCGGCCGGGTGCCCAGTTGCAGCTGCCCAGGTCGATGAGGTGCAGGCGGCTGCGGCCTCCGGACACTGAAACCACAGGGGGGCAGTGAGGGGTGGCCCCACAGCAGTGGCCCCGCCTCCCGGGCGCACCGCCACCTACTTGCCCCCTGGCCGCACTTCCCCACGCGGTACTGGTACACGTGCAGCGTGAAGAGCATGTGGCAGCCGCTCGGGGCGTCCTCAGGGCCGCTGCGGGCAGCCAGGGCTGCGTCCAGGTAGAAGGCCGCCTTCTCGGGGGTGGCCGCCCGCAGTTCACTCTGGTTCTGCAGCTGGGCCGGCGGAGGACACAGCGCTCAGGGGCTCCAGGCGGAGACAGCGCCCGTGCGGCCCCCGGCGCGCCAGCCCCGCCCCCGTGCCACGGCGGGGACCTTGGCGTACCTGCGCCCCGCAGGCGGGGTCCTCCCGCAGGAACACGCCCGGAGACTGGGCGTCCTGGAGGCTGGCGGAGGCCACGTGGGCCAGCAGGTCCCGCAGGCCCTGGTCCCGGCCGCTCACCTCCACGGCGGAGACTCGGACGGAGAAGCGGGTGCCCGTCCGCTCCCTGTGCTCTCCGAGGAGCCGGAAGAGCCAGGAGATGGCGCAGGGCGTGACGCCCAGGCTGCGGGGAGAGCTGTCCTTCCCGATCATGGTGTAAGACTTGCCTGCAGGCCACACGGGTGGTCAGGGCTCACCCCAGGCTCAGCGTGACCAGCCCCCCGCGTCTGCTGGGCCGGCAGCCACCTCAGGCCCCGCCCGGGGCTCCCAGGGGCCTCCTCTGACCTGCCCAGGACCTGCCGGGTCTCAGCTCCCACCTGCTGCCCATGGCCCCCCCGCCCCCCCAGAAACGGGCCGGGAGCTGCGAAGGACAAGGGGAGTGCTCACCCAGGCCCCTGTGGCCGAAGGAAAAAATGCAGCCATCCGCCCCGCTGACCACGGCCTGGAGCACGTCGGCCACCGTCCCTGAGCAGACCTCGGCCTGGAGGAGGGACAGTCAGGCGGGGGCCGGGGCCGGGGCGGACCCCAGGCCAGCTCACCAGGTGGCTGGGACCCAGGACGTACGGATCTCTACGTGCACATAGAACACGCAGGGACACGCCGGGACAGGACACGGATTTACACAGCACACACGGGAACCAGCCAGGCCCACGACGCATGGACGCAGCGGGACCCAGGGCACAGCACACGTGTGGTCCCCGCTGCACAGGACAGGGACCTCGTGTCCCCGGAGCTCCCTGGACACGTGGCCCGTGCAGACGCCTGGGGGGGGGTAGAGGGGGGCCCTGGCGCCCCCGCCAACTGCCACGCCCTCACCTGCTCTGCGTCCTGGGGGAACACGGCATCAAAGGCGAACATCTTCGGGACGGAGGTGGTGGCAGCGTGTCGGGGGCCGGTGCTGCCCGGGGGTCTGGAGGCCGGGTCGTACAGGGTCACCTGCTTCTTGCGGGGATCCACCTTCAGGAAGGACAAGGACTCGGCCGAGCGCTGGAGCCCCTGGGAGGGCCAGACCCGCAGCATGACCTTCACCTGGGGAGGCGGGTGGGGCAGGTCTGAGCAGCCGCCGCTCATGACAGGGCAGCGAAGCCGGAGCTGGGGCGGGAGGCCAGGCCTGGGCACAGGCGTCCTGCGGAAGGAATGCGGCCACCCTCGCCCCCGCCCCAGGCCCCAGCGGGTCCCCTATGAGGTCAGCAGGCAGGCGGCAACGGCCAGCCCGGGGGGAAGGCCGGCCATGGCGCGGCAAGTCGGCACTCGGCTGGGCAGGACAGCGGCGCAGCGGAGACGGGGCGGCGGCGGGGTGGGGGCGCTGCGGGGGGGCCCCCGTGCGCGGAGACGCAGAAGGATGGGGCTGCGCCCCGGGATCCCCACCTGCCCTCCGTCCGGGGTGGACCTAGGTGACCCCACAGGAAGGGGACCCCACAGCCGTGCGCAGAGCGTTTCCGGGCACCCCCCAACGTGCACCCACAGCTCTGCCGGCGTCCCAGGTGGAGCCGCCACGCAGCAGCTCCTGCAACAGGCCCACAGCGGAGAGGTGGGCTGTCCTGCCCTTGTCACCCAGCCCGGGGGGTCTCCCCAAACCCCAAACCTGAGGAGAGGGGGGAGGGCAGGGAGGCCCACAGAGGGGGCATTAGACACCCCCAGAGGAAGGTGCTGGCCGCGCCCCCCTGGACCCCACCTCCTGGACTCCACCTGCCGGAAGGGAAGGGGCTGCCTGGCCGGGAGCCGGGACCCCGTGGCAGAGGGTCACGGGGGGCCACGGCAGCCAGGGGCCTCGGGGGAGAAGCTCCAGGAACCCCGGATGCTGACCGAATCCCGGCCGCAGAACGCCAGAAGGACAAGCAGGGAAGAGAGACGGCGGTCCCGCTCGGAAGGAGGGGCTCCCCGGGGGCTCCCGGTGGGACAGGCTGGGGAGGCCCGGAGGCCAGGCGGGGCCGCGGGAAGGTGGCCAGGCAGCCTCTGCCCTCCCACAAAACACGGTCAGACACGAAAGTGTGCCCCCCCCCCCGCGAGACTCCACTTTCTGAGGTTGGTCCGGGAGGTGGGGGTGGGGCCCAGGAACAAAGACACCCCCACACCTGCACCAGAGCACCCGGGGGCGCGGCTCCTGTGAAGACCCGGGGGGCAGCGAGGGTCACAGGGGAGGCGCCACCCCAGCCACTGCCCCTCCCGGGAAAGGGCCCCGGACAGCTTCCCGGGCGGGACCCCTCTGTCCAGCTCCGGTTTCTTTGCCACAACGTAAACCAAACTATCCGGCTCGGAGGCGTATTTGTCACAGGCTTCATTGTAAGTGACGGATGCGTAACACCCGCAAAATTGGCTTCCCCTGGGCAGCACTGGAGGGGCACGCCCTCCCCGGCAGGGACAAGACCCTGGAGGCAGGAGCGCGTCCCATCCTGGGAGACCCGCAGGCCCCCGTGCTCCCCCCGCCAGCTCCACCAGCGCAGAACGGATTCTTTTATTCCCCGAACGGAACTATTTCATTTCCAAACACCCTTCCCAAGCTCGCCTGCCCTGCCGGTCATTTGGGGTCCTTTTTTCCAGCATGAACTCCCGGCCACCGTAAGAGCCTGCGGAGGAGGGAGGAGCGCCCCTGCCCGGAGGAGCCCTCGGGGCGCCCGGGCGGGTGGGCAGGGCCGGGCGGCTGTCCAGCTGCCCCCACCCGTCCCGGCTCCACGCCCAGGCCGCGGGAGTCCAGCCTTTGCCTCGGGGAAATGACAGCATCTTCAAGCGAGGCGGGAGGCAGGTCTCCCGGTAAATGTGCAGATCTTACAAAGCCTGGCTGGTTAGGAAAAGACCTATTTTGCATGAAAAAAGGGCTCCCACGCGGAAGCGGTGGCCCAGGCAGGAGGAGGAGGGGCGCACGGCGCCCCCCCCCCCCGCGGGACGTCTTTCTGCCACTGCGAGGGGATGAATTATCTTAAGTAGCACATTAATGTCAGGGATCGGCGTCATCTCCCCTCTTTTCTGTGACAATATTAAATGCCTTTCAGGAGGCATTTCTGATTGTGACGTTGGTGCAAATAACAGGCAGGGAGGGAACCGGGTGGCCCGGGGCAGGTGGAGAGTCACCCGCAGACAAGGCCGGACCCCACCCTGGGCGGGAGCCCAGCCCCAGGAGGAGCTGGGGGGGCTGCTGGCGCCCAAGTAACCTGGGGTGTGTCCCCAGCTGCCAGCCTGCCCCCACCCACCCGTCCGCAGGTGAAGCCTGGAGGACACAGGCCAAGGTGGAAGCCAGGCTGGGCTGCAGAAGGCCCCTCGCTTCCTGCCCTGGGCCAGGTGGGGCTGCGGCACCTGCACAAGCCCCCGGGGACGGGTGGGGGGCCTCCTCGGGGGAAAGGAGTCCAGCACACGAACGGGCCCGCAACCCAGGTCCGCCCAGGTCTGCCCACTCCGGGTCGGGACCACGGTCTCCGTGCCGCTACCAGCAGCCGGTTCAGCCCGCGGTCTCTGGGACAGCTGCAGGCGCCTGGGTGGCCAGGGGCCTCAGTTTCCCCATCTGAACGGACACTTGGTCCCCCGTTTCCCATGGTGGCTGCGGCTGGGATCCGCCTGAACCAGAGAGCCAGGGCCCCACCTGAGGGCAGCCCCCCCACAGTGAGCCCAGCACGCAGCCCAGGGACCCCGCCCAGGCCTGTCCCCCACCCCAGCCTCCCAGCCTTCCCGCGGCCGTGTGGAGCCAACCTGGGGGAAGGAAGCAGGGGTCTTCCCCTCCTACCCCCTCCCCGCACCTGCCCACACCCCGAGTCAGCGCAGGGCCTACCTTGCCCGCACTGCTGGGGTTGTCCTTGGCCTTGGCGGCGGCCCTGAGCAGGCAGGGGGGCAGCGGGGGAGGCCACAGCTGCAGGGCGGCGCTGAAGTCCGTGGGGCAGGCGGAGGCGCCGCGGGGGCTGGGGGCCGGCGGCGGGCGGGGCTTCTTGCGCTTGGAGGCCAGGCTGAGCTTCTGGACGGCCCTGCGGGGAGCGGGTCGCTCAGGGCCACTCCTGCCGCTGCTTCCGCCGGAACCGCAGCGGCGCAGCCCCGGCCTCGCGTCTCCCGGGCAGGTGGGACCCGGCGAGGGGCGGCTGAGCCTGGTCCCGGGGACAGACGGGGGCCCGCCCTTCCCCTTCCTCCCAACCTTCCCGCAGCCCCGACACGGGACACGCCGCCAGTCTCACAGTCGCTCTGTGCCTCAGTTTCCCCATCTGCAACACAGGCTGGCAAGACCCCCAGAGGCCCTGGTGGGGGTCCTGATGAGTCGGTGCATTCAAAGCACCTCCAAATGGGTGACGCCCCCACAAAAGGGCCGCAGGGAGGGGCTCGGCTCGGGGGAGGTCCTGCCCACCAGGGTCTCCCCGGCTTCCTGCAGGGCCTCGCCCTCTCCGCGCCTGCGTGTCCTGTGGGGACCACGGAGGGCCCCACCCTCCGGGCGCCGGGCCCCGTGCCGCTGCCCACGTGGCTGGCGTTTTGCTTAACTCATCTCATCTTTAACAGGACTTGTCTTTTAAGAGACCCCAGGGAGGCCTTTCCTCCCAGCGACGTGTCAGCGTGGAAAATAAAAGTAATCTACGGCGCGTGGCGGGTCCTTAATAGAGTGGTGGCAGGGCCACTGGGGACCCGGCAGGGCAGGGGGGGGCGAGGTCCCAGGAGCGAGTCCCACAGGCCCCCGGGAAGCAGGGGCGCCCTCGCCAGAGGGAGACTTTAACCGGACTCCTGCCAGAGACACCCCCACGGAAAAGCCCTTGTCCCCACCCGTCCCCCTGCCGGGAGCCTCACCAGAGCACGGGGTGGCTCTGGGAGGGGTGGGGCAGGGCCGTACCCCCAACCGCAGCAAGATGGGGGACAGCCAGCAGGGCAGGGCGGGACCAAGGAGACCAGGCCGTGGCCTCAGAGCTGCCCCACCCAGTGCCCAGCCCAGCTCCCTGCCGTGTCCCCCTGGCCACTGAGGTCCCTCCAAGCTTCCTGACAACCCCCTGGGGGAAGAAGCTGTGGTGGTAGGGGAGGGGTGCCCCTGCCTGGTGGGGCGGGCCGGCTGCAGGAGGGAGGGGGGTCTGGATCTGGCCTGCAAGGGTCAGGAGCCCTGCCTGCGAACAGGGTGGCAGTGCCTGGTCCTTGGGCCCATGGGCAGCAACAGGCTGACAGGGCAGCCGGCGGCCGGGCACAGGGGCACCCAGGCTCCGACGCTGGTTCCTTGCTCCCCAGGTTGCACAAGGTCAGCCAGGGGCCCCAAGGCCACATATGCGAAGCAAGACATCCTGAACCCACCCCCCACAAGCCTCGGGGGACACGGAGCCCAGAGAGGACCCCGGGCTGAGGGGGAGGTTTGGGGGGAGACGCAGGGGCCCTTGGGAGCTTTCCGCCCACACAGACGCAGGGCCGGAGCCCTCTGAAGTCGGGTGGCCCCTGGAGTCTGGACCGTTGCAGGCCAGGTGTCTCTGGCCCGACCTGACGCGGGGCACCCTCTCCCCACCCTGTCCTGATGTTGGCCAGACACGCGGGGCTGGCTGCCCCCGCCTCGACCCCTGGCCCTGCTTCCACGGGCTCCCCTTCTGGAGGGCTCGGGGTGCATCACCGGGTGGAGCCCCAGCATGTGGAGGCCCCTGTGAACCGGGGCAAACCTGTCAGCGCCTTGGCTGGTGCCTGGTGGGGTTCTGGGGGCCCCTGGGGGTCGATCTGCACTGCTCGCAGGGCCCCAGCCTTCGGGGGACCAGACGTGGCTCCTGAGCAGCTGGGGTAGAGACAGGGTGGTGATGACACCAGGCCTCGTGGAAACTAGGAGAACACGCGAGGCCATTTTCGGGACCATGAGTCCCCCTGCACAGCTGGGCCGGGGGGTGTGCGAGGGGACCTGCAGGGGTGAGGGGTGCAGGGAGGAGACACGCAGGGGCGCGTGAGCCGGCCTGAGTGTCTGACTCTGACGGGAACACTTGGAAAAGCAGGAACTCACTTGCAAAGGGAGACCTCCTCATGCTCAGGGAACACCTCCTCCAGGAAGCCTGCCCTCATGCCCCGCTCTGGGCTTCCTCAGACCCTGTGACTCCTGCCGCTGTTGGAACCCTCCCTGCCCGGAGACTTCGGGTCACATCGCTGTGGTCCCCTCACCCAGGTGGGGGCTCTAGAGGACAGGCATTTGCCCAGCCAGGCCTGGGACACGGGAAGATGGGGCTCAACCAGGAGTGAGGGGCGGCACAGGTGGGCTCCCAGTCCATCGGCCGGTGACCCACCTCGATCCCAGAGGCCTTTCCCAGGCTCGCCAGCCCTGGTCATTCACCCACGGAAACAGAACCGTTTCACCTTCCTACAAAGAAAAACCGCCTCTTCCAAAACAAAGGAACGTCACAGGCTTCGGCCCTGGTGGCCCCGAGGAGCACGGGCCTGCTCAGACCTGTGCACCCCGTCCCAGCGAGCCAGGGCTTCCCGACGGGCGGGGCGGTGACGCGCGAAGACCCGGCCACACCCGACACCCCCCCTGTGTCCCCCAGGAGCTGCCCTGCCGGCCCCGACAGCACAGGGCCTGCCCAAGGAGGACCTGGGCGACGGCTGCCGTTTTCCGTGCCACCCAGGGGCACCTCGGCCCCACTTTTCAAGCGACAGACTCCCCTCTGCAAAGCCCTCCTGCCCTGGACGCCCAGTTGCAGTTGCCTGGGTGCCTCTGGGCAGCACCCACCCTGGTCCTGGGCCTGGGCTAGAGACCAGGCCTGATGTTGTGGGGCCGCGTCCCCAGGCCTCTAGACGCAGGGGGGTGACCCCAGAAAGGCAGGCGGGAGAGAGTGGTAATGGGAGGGGGGGGTGTGTCCGCACGGCAGGAAGGACGAGAGAGGGGCTGGCAGGCAGGGGTGGGACGACTCAGGAAGGGTGGGGTGCGGTCTCCAGGGTGCTGGCTGCCTGGCCCCCCGGCCCAGCCTCTCCAGGCTCAGCTGCAGGGCCAGGCAGACCCAGCTGGGGGGACCCACGGGGAGCCCCAGCTCCTCACTGCGCACCGTTCCGCCTCCCCTTGGCAGGCTCCTACTCAACCCTCAACGCCCACCTCGTGGGCTCAGCGCAGTGGACGGACAGACACACGGACTTTACACACAGGCATGAGGCCGCTTCCACAGACACCCCCTCACCAGCTGAAACCCGCAGGGGTAGGGCTGGGCGTGAGCTGCCCCTCCAGTCCTGGGACCACGGGGCAGGGCTCGGGGGTGCCTCGGGGCGGGGTCCCCGCAGCTCCACATCCCCCGGGGACTCCGGACAAGCCCCTCCCCTCCCTGAGCCACAACCCCACAAACAAAGGAGGCGTCCAGCGGCAGAGCGCCCACTTCACCCGTGAGCCGCACCCCAAGGAGCAGCAGGTCCCGGCCCAAGTCAGCGGGATCCGGGGACCAGCGGCGCTCAGGGCAGAGGGCCACCCCGCGCTGGGCCCACCACCCTCCATGAAGCTGCGCCATCGGGCGTCCAGCAGGCGGGAGGAGCCTTGGCAGCCGGGCTCGCCCTCCCCGGTCACCAGAACACCTGCTTCCCAGTCCCGGTCCGCGTGCCTGTTGCCATGGCAACCTCCAAGGTCAGCGGCAGCCCTGCCAGGCTCCAGACAGAAGGCGGCAGCTGGCTCTGCGGGCGGCCGGGCTCCTGACCAACCGTGTGGCCCCCACACCCAGGGCCGGCTCCCCTTTCCAGAGTGTCTCTGGGGAGGACGGTCCACGGGGCCTGACAGCACGGCCGCTGCCCGCAGCCCCGGCAGAGACTAGCTGGGAGGGACATTCTCAGCGGCTGGGTCTGTGCCCCCCGCACCCAGGCACCCCTCCCCCGCCCCACCAGAGGGTCCCAGCTGCTTGCTCAGCTCCTAACTGGGGCACTTGTGACCTGCTCACCAGCTCTGCGCCCCAACAACCTGGTCACACACCCCACCCATCACCTCAAGTCAGGCCAGGGAGCCCCTGGACCCTGCAAGGCGCCAGCCCTACCGCCACGCGTGACTCCTGGACCAGCCTGTCGGCCTGATGGGACAGCGACCGGTGGCTGGGCCGCCACGCTGGCTCCTTACGGTGGCGCGAGGCCACTGCTGGAACCTGCAGCCGACCGGGGTCCTGGGGGTCCTGGGGGTCCAGCCGCGGCCCCGCTGCCCTCCTTCCACTCAGCTTAGCAGGGTCACGGCTCTCCCAGCAAGGCCCGCAGGCCAGGAGCCTGGAAGCCCAGATGCTGAGGTTTCCACGCTGTCGCGAACCACACACAGGCCCTGCGCGGAGGCCGGGGCACCTACCTGATGAAGAAGGAGGCTGTCGCGGACGGGCCTGGGGAGCCCCCAGCCGGGGTGCCCGAGGCTGAGGAGACCAGGGCCCCACCGCGGCCCCATATCTTTGACACACCATCAGGGCCCACGGCAGGGGGGCCATCTCGGACCGTGTCTGCCACTGCCACCGCGGCCACCGCTGCTTCCGCCTGCGGGGAAGGAAGGAGCCACGTGAGGGACAGGTGGACGCCCTCTGACGGGGCACCTGCCCGGCCACCCCCCGCCCGGCCAGCTCCCCGGGCCTGGCACACACAGCCTGTTGCTCTGCCGGGGGGCTGCCACGCCCGCCCCGGGGCCGGATACCCCATCCCCTCCCAGATCCAGTCCCAGAAACACGGTGGCCACCGTGGTCAGGACAGATGGACAGGGACCCCGCGTCCCTCTCCCCGGGGCTGTCCTGCTGGGAGGACCAGAAGCATAATTAGGGACGAAACCACAAGAATATCTGTCATGAGCGCTAATTGCCCCAGTCTGATCATGTACGTGGCTCCCAGTCTGAAATCCTACCCTGGCATTTCCCGCTAATTAGCTAAAATAAATCCCAGCAAGCAGGACAGCCTCGTAATGAAACGCAAATGTGATTTCGCCCTCCGGGATGGCGCCAGAGACTGGAGACCCAGCCGCCGCGCGTGGCGTTTCTGTGCACAGGTCCAGCCCCGGACCCCGGCCTCAGCCCGGCCTCCCCCAGCCAGCGCCGGCCCCAGGGGCCCCAGCTTCCAGGCTCCCCGGGGCCCTGGGCCTGGCCCAGGTGCTGGAAACATCACCACCTGCCGCCAGGACCTGGCCCGGACCCTGTGGGAGCCGCTCACGTGGCAGCCACGCCCTGGCCAGGCCGTGCCCTCCGGGCAGAAGGCAGAGCACCTCCGCAGAGGGAGTCACAGGCCCCAAGGGGAAAGTTCCGGAAGCCGGTCCTGCTCCCTCCGGCAGCACCGCTCCTCCCCGGGGTGGAAGCTCCAGCCCACCCGGCCTGACACCCAGCACCAGCTTCCAAACCCCCTCATAGGACGCAGAAGCCATGTCTGCAGAGGGGGTTCACAGGCTGGATGGAAGCCAAGCACCCCCACCAGGCCCCAGAGCACTGGCCGTGCCCCCAGGGCCCCGGGGAGGCTGGTAGCAGCCCAGGCTGTGCCGGCCAGGTCTTGCCACCCGCCCGGTCTCTCCCGGCCCCTGGCTGTACCCACCCCGGCCCTGCTCCCCATCCGAGCACCCGGGCCTCTTAGCTCCCCCAGTCTGCCTGGCTTAACGCGTCTCCCCTCAGTCTCCCATCTGCCCACTTTGATGGGCACCTAGAGCAGTGGGGCAGGACCCTCATGCCCGGCACCTAGAGGTGTCCCACCAGCCTGCCCTCCGGGGGCGCAGAGTCCGGTGGGGACACAGGCCGGGCCCTTGGCTGGGAAGGGGGCCGCACGGGGAGGGAGATGGGGCTGTGGGAGCAGAGGGGGACACGGCTCACGGCTCCTTCTGGAAGGAGGGTCAGCCAGGCGCAGACCTGGGCAGAGAACGGGAAGGAGCTCCTTTCTCACCACTTTGTCAGCGGAGAGGGTGGGGCTGGAAGGCGAGGTCGCCGGCGGCTGCGCTGCAGACAGAGCTGGCCGAGCTGAGACCAGGGGCACGAGCTGCAGCCCCCAGCCCGGAAGGGCCCTGGCACCTGCCCCACGGGAGCCCCTGCCCCGCGGCTGGAGCCCCTGGGTCCTGGTTCAGCAAGGCCAGCTGACAGCGGGATGGCGGGCTGCACCCCCAGGGCCCACACCCCACCAGCTCCAGGCCTGAAGTCCGCAGGGTCGCTCTGGGGCCGGAGGGCAGCCAGCAGCAGTGCCCCAGGCCAGACCGCCCTGCTTTCCTGCAGGAAGGGGCGGTGGAAGGGGCGCCCGCTGCATCTCGCAGGCATCTCAGCGCTCCCCGGGCGGGGGTGGCCCTGCTCAGCGGGCAGCACCAGGCACGAGGGCCCCCGAGACGGACCCTGCCCCCCGGAAGCTCTGCCTAGTCACCCACACGCCCCCGCCTGCAGGCGCCTCGTCCACCTGTCACAGAAGCGGCCTCGCTGCTGCTCACCCGGGAGAGGGGACCCTCCAGTCCATGGTGGGTAAACAGAGGCCCGAAGGGGAGGCACCAGCCATGGGTCACATCAGAGAGCTGAACCGGAACCCAAGCAAAGCTCCGTCCATACCCCACCATCCCAGCCACGCCCCCACCAGGGACCCTGCCAGCACCCGCACAGAGGTGGGCGCATAAGCAGGCTGGCAGGGGGGACCAGCAGGCGCCACATCCCCAAGCCTGTGCCATTCAACCTCTGAGGATGCAGGAAAACCCTGGGCCTCCACCAGAATGACCTCACTTCACACACAGCACCTCCTCCAGGAAGCCCTCCAACCCCCCTTTCCAGGCCCAGCCTTCACTGGCCCAGCCCTCAGGGCCGAGGAACCTTCTGCTCCAGGACCTCCCTGGGCTGTGAGCCTAGTGCCCACAGGACTCGGGAAGGTGGGCACAGGCCCCACTGTCACGCAGCCCCACCTGGCCTGTGCTGCCTCCAGCCTCCCGTGGGGTCAGGAGGCCAAAGTCTCAGTCCCAGGGCCTCTGGCTGTCAAATGAGCGTCTGACTGACACTGCCGGCATGGGGGAGATGTGCCACAGTTCACAGCTGTGTCCCGGGGGCTCGGGCCAGGCGGGGGACCTGCGGGGAGGGTCCCATGGCTGCCACCCAGCACCCTCAGGGCAGCCATGTGGGTGACAGGCCCAGCTCCCACGGGCACTGGACCCCGTCTGAGCAAGAGGTGGGCCGTCCTGATGAGCAGCCCCACGGCCAGAGCCTCCCGAGACACTCGGGAGCTGGCACGACCCAGAAAGGGCCGAGCCGTGCGTCACCCCCACAGGAAGGGGGCTGCGGCCTGAGAAGGGCCCAGGCTGGCTGAGGGCGGCTCCCCCGGGGGCCGCAGGGCCAGCCCCCCACCACAGCACCCAGGCTGCTCAGGCCCTTGGAGCTAGGGGTCCCCCCTCCAAACCCCACCCCTGCGGCCAGGCTCACACGCCCCTGCAGCACCCCTGCCCGTCCCGCCCGTCTCTCCGGGACCCCCACCGGGTGGGCTGCAGCCCCAGCCACCCGCCACCCGGACCCACGTCTGCCTGGACACAAGGTGCGCAGGGGCCACTGGCGGGCTGGGCCAGAGGTTCACAGACGTCCCTCCAGGCTGGAACGCTGCCCCACGCCCCACGTTCAGCGCTGCCCCACGCCCCACGTTCAGCGTTCCCGGGCCAACGCCAGGAATCAACGCCCTGGTTCAGGGGAAGTGACCTCATCTGAGCCCTCAAGTTCTATTTATGGTCCTAATAATCTCCCTATTGATCTCCAGCTCTGTCGTCTAATTATAAATCCATTCCCACCCGCACACAATCGATGGGTCCGTGAACCGGCGAGGGGGCCTAAGTGCCGCACTTCACGGCGCTGCCGCCTGCAGGCGTGGCCCCCGCCCACCTCCCTCCCGCGCCCCAGCGCCACCGGGCACTCGAGGCCCCGCAGGACGTGCCCTCGGGTCCCTCCCGCGAGAGGAGCCCTCGCCCAGCCCCGCAGCCTCTGCCGCCCGACGCAGACACGGGCCATTTCTGACACCCCCTGTGGGCCCGGGGGCACCTGCTCCCCAGCCCTTCAGCGCGGCCTCGGCACAGTCCCCCCGACGGGCGCAGCTCTCAGGCCAGGAAGCACTGGGGGTGCCGTGGGGACTGGCCTCCCTGCTCTTGGCCTCACCCCGGGAAGAATAAATTCGGGGGTAGGAAGCTGTGGGGCCGGCCCGGTGCACTGCCCGGTCCAGGACCTCTTCCCAGGGGCTCTCGGTGCAGCCCGACCCCCAGCCAACAAGCAGGCCCCAAGGACAGCAGTGGGTCGCGGGGCCCAACGCTCAGCAAGGGCAGGAGCTCATCAAAGGCCACGCAGGACATGTGTGTCCAGCCCCATCTCTGACCACAGAGGGGCCAGCAGGCCAGAGACGCTTGCCGGGCGGGCTGGGAGGCGTCTGAAAACGTACAAGCAAAAGTGTTTTCCCAGCCACCCACCCATGTCCCCTTGCCTGGGGCGTCTCCACCCACCCACGCCCACCTGTGAGGCACCTCCACCTGGGCCCACCCACGCCCACCTGTGGGGCACCTCCACCTGGGCCCAACCACGCCCACCTGTGGGGCACCTCCACCTGGGCCCACCCACGCCCACCTGTGGGGCACCTCCACCTGGGCACCCCCACAACCACCTGTGGGGCACCTCCACCTGGTCCCACCCCCACGCCCACCTGTGGGGCACCTCCATCTGGGCCCACCCACGCCCACCTGTGGGGCACCTCCACCTGGGCCACCCCCACGCCCACCTGTGGGGCACCTCCACCTGGGCCCACCCAGCCTGGTCTGTGGCCCCGACAGCTGCCTCCTGTCCCCTCCCCCAGGCCCACTTCCTGACAAGGCAAACCCCGTCCTGGACATGCTGGCCTCTCCGTCTCTGTTCTCAGCCGAGTGGACAGCGCACCTGCGGGCATGCTGCCCCCAGGGAAGGTCCCGGTCAGCACGCAGGCCAGGCAGTGGGCGTCCCGGGAAAGGCCTCCTGAGACAGCACAGCCCCTACCCAGCTCCTTCCTGGACACCCGCCCTCGCCTGATACTCCTTCTCCTAGACGGGAAACTAGGGGACCCAGAAGACACTTGGGAGAGGCCCCCACCAGCAAAGCTCCCCCCCCAGAGCTGGCTTCACCCTGGACCGTGGGGCTGAGGCCAGCTGAGGGCCCTCCGAGAAACCTGGCCAGGGCCGTGGCGCCCAGAACACCCGCTAGTGTCCTGGGCCGGTGCCACAGGGGCCATGCCTGCTGCTGTGGTGACCACCCGGGGGCCTTGTTGGGGACGATTCTGCAGCCACTGAAGAGGTGGCTCCTGGGCGCAGGCCAGGGAGGACGTGGGCACTGACGTCCCTACTCTCCCGGCTGCGACCCTGTCCACGGGGCAGGCGGGGGTCCCCTGAGGGCAGCCTGGCAGGACAGGCCGGGGACCTCGGAGGAGGAGGGGCCCCTGGGGAAGTGTCTCCTCCAGCCCTGACTCCGGAGGGCGGAAGTCTGACCTCATCCCCGGAACCCAGGACCCCACGGTGCCACGCGGGGTCGAGGAACAGAGGGGCCGCACCGTCCGACTGCACCTGCTGGCACCACACCCCCGAGACGTGCGAGTGGCCTTCGGGGAGCACGCCGTGGGCCTTCCGACGGCCTGGGGGCTTCCTCCAGCATCCACAGCCCCCATACGACCGGTGAGACGCGCACCCGCAGGAGGGAACCTGCTCTGACACAGCTGCCAACACCCGCCAGGGCCCAGAGGCGGCGGCCGCCCCACCGGGGACACTCACCAGGCACGAGGGTGGCAGGAAGCTGTTGACCCTGGAGACGCTCCACATGCCCTCCAGGCACTGCTGGGCCTGGATGGTGACCGTGCTCAGCGCCCCGCCCAGGCCGGCAGGGGCCACCGACACCTGCACGCTGGGCCCAGGGGGCCAGGCCAGCACCTTCCTCCGGTCGGGCCCCGCTCGGCCCAGCTGCCTCCCGGCCACGGGTGCATCCCTTGGGCCGGGGCCGGAGGGCGCGAGGCCGGGGCCTGCGGGACGGGCATCGGGGTCCTCCCGGCCGGCAGGCGCCTGCAGCAGCCGCAGCGCCTCCCGAGTGAGCTGGGTCAGGCGGGCGGCGCAGGCGTCACAAGGGCGCTCACCCTCCGGGCGGCAGGACGGCAGGGCCCCCGGCGCCGGGAGCTTGTCCAGGAGCAGAGACGAGAGGCAAGGGTCCTGGGGGAACACGGGACAGAGGAGGGGTCAGCGCCTCAACACCAGACCCCCGGCCCCTTCCTGCCCATCCCCACGCCCCGTACCCCAGGACTGGTGAATGCGCCCCCGGCCACCCCACCCCCCAGTGATTTCTGGAGCTGAACAGGGAGGCCTGCGCCGGCCCTGGCTCTGCCCGCTTCCCGCCCTCATCCCGGGGGGCCCTGCTGGGCGAGGTGTCTGCGCAGCACGCAGGCCCGTGAGCGGCGGGAGACCCTCCCCCGTCTCTGTGGAGCCCGCCAGCCGTGTCTGCACGGACACTGCCCGGGTGACCGGTGGGCCCCAGGCCGCTGTGCGGGGCAGCGGGCGGGCAGGAAGCAAGGCTCCAGGCTCCGCCCGCCACGGGCACAGACGCGGGCGAGGGCTCAGGAGAAGGTGGCAGGGCTCAGAGGCCGCACGGGAGGGCCGTCCCGCTACTGCCCGCAACGTGCCGGGCCCCTGGCAGGACGGCACCGCAAGGGGCAGGCTGAGCCCCGCAGCCCCTCGACGGAGGAGCCGCCCAACCAGCGATGGTCGTGACCACTCAGGACTCTGCCGGGGCCCCCAAAACAGCGGACCCCAAACACAGCCTGTGTCTGCGCTTCAGCCAGGTGGTCGCCCGGCCAGCCCGTACCCCTCCCAGGCCCCCGCGGGACCCCGGAACCCACTGTGAAGGGGCGCAGCCCGGGCCTTCCCCCGGCCAGCGGCCCAGGACTCAGCTGCTGGGGCCCTGCACCCCGCTGACCACAGGGGACTAGGGCCCCCAACCCCAGACACAACCGCTTCTCAGACGATCTGGACCTCAGGCACTGGCTCAGGTGCCCCGGGCTGGCCGACCGGAGCCCCAGGTGCCGGGGAGGCTCAGTGCAGGACCCCACAGTGGCCTTGCCCTGAGGGGACACGGCCGTCCGAGTGCCAGTGTCCCCAGCTCAGGGCAGCCTGTCCCCACACACACCAGGGAGGCCAGGTCACGAGACGGGGGACCCGGCCCGAGTCGGCTGCAGCCCCCAGGCCTCCGACCAGCCAGTTCCCGTCAGCAACGCCCTCCCTTCCGCGGCCCGGCCCGAGGAAACGCTCCGGGAACCCCCACTTGGGTTGGCACGAGCGCCTCAAATGGAATCCAGACGCCCTTTCCCCCCAGGCCTGTCCCTCCCGCCCCATTTTCCAGGCTCCGATGACGCTGGTTTTTCCACTGGGCAGGAGGCCATGCTCGTGGACGGGCAGGGGAGGAAGTGGCTGCCGGAGCCATTACCCCGACTTGAAAGGCTCCCGGCCCTGCCCCCTGCGGGCCCCAACTCCAGGCCCATTGTTCTGGGGCCTCTGCTGTCTTCAGGACCTCAGGCCTCTGGGGGAGCCCCAGCCCCCCGCATGGGCTGCACGGTGGAGGCAGGACGGGGGCAGGCACCAGGCCCTGCCCCCCAGCACAGCCCACCCAGCACCCCTCAGCCAGAGGGGAACCGGAAGCCAGTGCAGCCCCCCCTCCCCCCACAGCTACACCTGCCCAAGGACGGCACCCCCAGCTTTGTCCTCAGGAATTCAGACAGCAGCTGTCCTGGAGGCCTGGGCAGTGATCACCGAAGCCCTGGGGGTGGGCACTGTCACAAAGACCAGCCCAGGGCTGCGGGTCACCTGTCAGGGAGCCCCCAGCCCTTCTCCCCAACAGCCACCCGATCGGCCCCAGGAGGCCCCACCCAGGCATACCAGGGCCCCGCCCACCACTGAAGCCCACCCCTCGGCCCCAGCCCAGCTGCAGAGGGCCTGGCTGGGGGGTCCCTGTCTCCCACCTTGGCCTCAGGCCACACACAGGCCAGATAAGAGGCCCTGCCTGGGTGACCTCGGGGCCCCATTGAGGCTGACAGCCCCCACCCTGCACCTCCCCAGCGGGCCAGGCAGCCCCCCTGGGGCAGGGGCCCACCCCGAGGCCTCTCCAGCCTGCCTGACCAGCCGGGGGCCAGCCAGCTTCGGGCAGGACAGACCAGAGCCTGGCTCTCCACCCGGCAACCCGGCCCAGCACGCAGGGAGGGGGGCTTCCTCCCAGGGTCTGGCCTGGCCACACCTAGGATGGGTGAGGGGCAACAGCCTTCCACGCCACCCACCGCTTCTCCGGCCTCTGTACCACCCACTGGGGAGGCCCACGGGCAGCCCACCCATTCCCGGAGGCCTGGTCTCTCCCAGCCACAGGAGGTGGGGTGGGGGCCCTCAGGCCCTGGTGTCAGCAGTGTTAGTCCTGAAGGCCCGGCCCTCGCCCCGCCCGTCACCCACCCCGCCCTCTGGAGCCGGCACCTCCACGGTCATTACCCTGCTGCAAAATATTACTTTTAATTTCTTCACTGTGGTCTAATTGAACAGATAGTTTACTGGCACTTGGAAAACGTTTTTCTTCATTGGATTCAATTCAGCGTTGCAGCCTGTCGGGCCACCCGGGTCTTACGGAGACCCCCTACCTTGCAAATGACTCCCCGTTCTTCACGGCATTTCTGGGGGCCCTAGGCTGCTTTCAGTCATCGGTTCCCTTCCCTGCGCCAGGGACAAGCTGCCCGCTGGCCCCTCCAGGGGACTGGCCTCCCTGCCCAGGCCCACCAGGCCCATCCCGGGGGCAGGACAGGAGCTGGCCAGACCCCCAAGTGAGGCCACCCCAGGAGGGAGCGGGAGGAGCCTGCTCCCCAACTCAGAGAAGCCCCAAGACTTCAGGGCTGTGAGATGACTTTCTCTGAGTCCCCGTCACCCCATCTTTAGAAAGGGGCTCCAACACCCCCTGGCCATACCACCGGGAGGCCAAAGTGGACCAGGTGCCCAGCCTGGAGGACGCCCTGAGCCCAGGGGCTCCCCTCCCTGGCCGCCATGCATGTGTGGGGCCCTGGCTGACAGCCCCCCGTCTGCCTCATCCCCTCCCGGCAGGCAGTGACCCCAGCAGCCACTGTTTCCGGAGTTGACAACAGGTCCAGGAAGGAAGCCAGGCCACTGGGCCAGGTCCCACCCCACGGGCTGTGCTGTCCAGACCGAGGACATTCCAATGTCGCGTGCAGCTGAGCGGGGCCAGGGGAGGCCAGGGATCAGGGCTGTTTTCCAGCGGACGCCACCGTGCTGGCCACCTGGCTGCCTGGGCCCCCTCCCTCCAGGCACCGCACCGAGGGCCCGACTTGCAGCCCAAGGCCCTGCCCACCGGCCCACACCCGCTGGTTCCACGGGGAGCCCTGGGGACCTGCAGCCGGAACCCTTGTCCCCCAGCCAGCACTCTGGGGACCAGTCCAGCTGCTTTGGTCCGAAGGCCCATTAGGGCCCAGGCTCCCGTCTCTGTCGGGGGAGGGGAGGGGGGCGGGGTCACAGCCAGGCCCCCAGCACCGACCTGCGCCTGCCAGGCACCAGCTCCCTGAGGCTCCTTGTCTCTCTCAATAGCCTCCCTGTCTTCAGCCCAGCGTCCTGCAGGGCCCCTGGGGGCTGAAGCCGGACCAGCAAGACGGCCCTTGCTGGGTGGGGGTGGTGGGGAAGCAGGTCCAACCGCACACTGAGCGGGAGCTGGGCATGCTTCAGGGTCCCGGGCTCCCCCAGACACGCGTCACTCCAGCTCTGTGGGTGCTGGCTGCCGCCCCCAGGCAGGGCCCCTCAGTCCCTCATCTGATCAAGGGCCACAGCGCCTGTCCGCACCCCTCACCCAGCAGGGAAGACACTCCAGACAGGCACCTCCAGGCTCCTGCAGCACCCCGTGCTGGCCCGCAAGTCTGGGGCTCCATGTGTGGCAGGCGCAGGAACGGGTGGGGAACAAGGCCAGGAGGGCTAGTGCAGCCGTCCCGCAGGCCCAGCCCAGATGGCTGCCCAGCGCCCCTCGGGTTTGGATAGGCCAGGTTTGGGGGGCTGGTGGGGGGTCCAAGAGGCAGAGGGGAGGGGGTGGGCAGGGCAGCCCAGGACCGGACATTAGGGAGGGGCTGAGCCGGCAGCCCACACCCATGAGCAGGACACGAGGCCAGGCTGGTGCCGGCACGTCCCCCTGGACGCCCAGGGCCGGAGGTGAGCGTGGGACAGCGTGAGGACATCCCTCTGAGACTGGACGCGCTGGCCAGGGGGTCACAGAGGGCAGCCTGGCACTGGGCCAAGCAGGACCATACATCCGCCAACCCGGGGTGCCTGGCTGCACCCCACACAGCCGCAGCTGCGCTCCTGGAGCCAGAACCACCTCCACTGCGCCCCGGCAGCTCCCACACCCCTCCTCTGCTCAGACGGGGGTCCAGGGGCGCCAGCCCAGCTGGGTCCCATCCCCCACGGCTGTGCTCACCCCCAAAACAGAACCGGCAAAGGGACGAGATGAGCCCAACGTGTCCATTTCTCCATCACCAGACACGGGGACGGAGGGGACGGACCAGCCTGTGGTTCACCTCAAGAGGCTGGGGGCTGGCTGGGGTCTCCCAGGCTGGATGGGAAGCCAGGCCTGACGGGCCCCCTCTCTCCCCGCTGGGTTCAGTCCCCCAAAGTGGCCTGGGAGCCTGGGAGCCTTGCAGACAGTTCCCTTCCCTGAGTCATCCGGTCCCCTGCCAGCGGGAGCCGCCCCTTCACACCTCCCTGGCTGCCTCTGGAGCCGCCAACACCTGGCCCAGCTGGGGACCGGGTGCCCCACCCTCCAGAGCCACCATAGCCCCGGTGCAGGGTGGTCCCCAAACAGGTGGCACTCAGGCCACCACGATCCTGGCCTCATGCCACAAATGGCCACCGTGGACCACAGCTGTCAACACGGCAGAACCAGGACCACACCATCCCACACCGGAGCTGTGGACGGAGCCCGGAAGGCTTCCTGGGACAGTGACCGGGCAATGGAGTGCTGGCAGGATGGCCACCCCCCAACCAGGCCCCAGAGGCCGGAGGAGGGTCTTCGGGCCTCCAGCCCTAGAGCCAGGCCCTGCCACCAAGCTGTGTGCTGGACAGGAGGCCCCACCTCCCAGCAGCCGTCAGACCCCTTGTCCAGCAGGTGGGAAACGCGGACAAAGGACTGGGCCGCATGGTGGTCAGCGGCGGGGAGAACAAGACCCCTGTCCGCGCGAGGGCACTGCAAGAACAAGATGAGAATTGATCACTTCCCTCCGGGGAAACTGGGTGCTAATCAATCCATAATCAGTTCTGCACCTGTATTGACACCTTGAGCATCAGATGTCCCAACGGCAAGGGTCTCTGGAGAAGCTGTCGCCTATGTCACCTGTGTCATAACATGTCCAGGTGGCCGGTCCCCAAGCAGGGACCCCCGTGCTCTGTGGGGGTGTCACCTCATGGTGGGGGAGGGCGCATCAGCCCAGCAGTCCCGGGCGGACACAGCGCGAGGGAGGAAGAGCCTGGCCCTCGGCTGTTCACAGGTGCGGCCGGGTGGCCTGGACCCGGCGCTGCCCTGGTGCCAGGACAGGGGGCAGCCAGGGACCCAGGCTGTGATTCAGGCAGGGACGGGGACCAAGGACTGCCAAGGGGTGCCTGTGGCAAACCGCCTTCCCGCCCAGCGACGGAAAAACGCCCTTGGCCTGGCCGGCCAGGCTGGGATGGGGCCAGGGACCCTCCGGCTGGCGCCCTGGTTCGGCGAATCCCTCTGGCAGCCCTGAGGCTGGGCAGCGAGGGGTGGGCAGGCGACGGGGGCTGGCGGGGGGGCTACAGCGAAAGTCTGCAGGTTCCAACTCGGGGGCAGGAAGGACAGTGTCCCTCCCCCACACTCCGGGGCATCAGAGCCCAGGAAGGAGGCGGAACACAGCCCTGTGGTGAACAGGGTCCTGGGCAGAGGCCTGGTCACCCTCACTGCCCAGATGGGGAAACCAAGGCAGGGACGGGAGGCGAAGGCACAGGTGCTGAGACGCCAACCACTGCACCCAAGCCCCTCGTCCCGGCCACCAGAGAGCCGTCACAGCCGTGACCCCTGAGGCCCAGGCCCCCCAGCAGGGTCCTGTCCGCTGGGAGGGGGGTGGGCAAGGCGGCATGGGCCCCGCAGGCCACAGAGGCCCCCCTCCATCCCCACCCCAGCCTGGAACCCAGCAGGCCCCCAGGACCAAGCGGAAAACGAAAAACGCAGGCAACTCTGTAAACTGCCAAGTGAGGTGAGGCTCCCCTGGTGAAGAGCAGCCCCTCCCAAACCGGAAGCGGAAGCAGCCACAGACCCCCCACCTTCGCCAAGGGGGACCTGCTTCCCTCAAAAAGCAGGAGCAGGGGGAGGGGCTGCAGAGCAGGACGACACCTGGACCCCGGCTGGCTGGGCCAGCGGCTGCTGGGTGCCGGAGGAGGCAGAGGAGGGACCCTGAGGGGCACCCTGGGTCCAGTGCTGCCTGCGGCCAAGGCCAGGCGTGGCTCCAGGGCTCCCCGCGGGGCATCTGCAGAGAGAGACCTGCCTAGAGGACCCTGGATTTCACCAGCGACTGGTGTGGCGGGCAGCTCTCTCCACCAGGACCCTGCCCACTCGCAACCAGCAGGTCACGGGCGGGTGCCACCAGGCAGAGCCCGGCTCAGTCCTGAGCCGGCCTGAAGGGCAGCAGGTGGCGCTGAGACTGTCCAGCCCCGAGGGCAGAAGGTCCGCTGGTGTCTGTCCAACCAGACGCAGACCAGCCGGGCGGTGAGCTGGGCACGCGGCACTCGGCTCAGGGCAGCAGGGGCCGGGTCCAGCCACACCCGGGACAGGACAGGGTCCCCTCCCTTTGCCGCAGCGAGTGCCCAGGGCAGAAGCCAGACTCATACCCGCCCCCGGGGGACACGGCCTCCCAGCAGAGCTATGTTTGGGTTCCGTGGGGTCACCCGGACACCAGGGACACCTCCAGAGACTGCAGGTCAGGCCTCCTACCGGAAGGGCTTCCTCTGGAGACCCCCGCCTTCCCAGGCCTTGCAGACTTCCAGGGGGCATTGTTCCCTGAACAATGGTCCCAGCTCCGTCCAAGGCCCAGGCCCAGGCCAGCCCATGGGCTGGAGGACACCCCCACCCCTGGCTGGCATCTTGGCAGCTGGGACCAAAGCCTGGGAATCCCGGGCCCAGCCACTCTGAGCCCAGACCCATGGCCTCTGCCTCAGGGGGCCCAGCCAGGGCTGTGTCCTCCCCCCATTCTTACCCCTGATGTGAGGGGGCCCCTCCCCCACAGCTGCAGGCCCACCGGCTGGTCTTTCAAGCCCTCTGACGGGTGCACAGTCTCCAGAAGTGGGGCTGGAAGCCACGTGCCCCAAGGCAGTGACACCCCAAATAGCCTCTGGCCGCTGGGAGGCAGGAGGGCCCTGCCCTGGGCAGAGTCCCTGCCATTTACCCCCTTGGGGGCTCCCCCACCCCAAACCCGTCTGTGGCTCCAGCTGTGGGGCAGCCCTGGCAGACACACCCACCCAACCCCTTCCGATCCCACCGCCCCAACTCGGGCTCCCAGTTACAGACGAGGAAACTGAGGCCCAGAGAGGGAGAGGGACTGGGGAAGGGTCACCTACCCGGAGTGGCGTCCCGGATCCGCTGACCAGCTTCCAGGCCTGTCGCCTGAGCTCGGAGAGCTTCGTGTGGCAGTGGCGGCACCAGCTGCCCCCGCCGGCCGAGGGGCCCTGCTCTGCGCCTGCCCCGGCGCCCTCGGGCGCAGGGCGGCTGCCGCACGGGTCCTGCTCGGGAGCGGCGGGCAGCCTCCTGCGGGGCGGTACCTCCAGGAGCGGCGGCGGCTCCCGGGCCAGGCCGCCCTCGGCCACCTGCGGGAAGAAGCGGGGACGGGAGGGGACAGTGAGCCTAGGCCGCGGCGGCACCGGGGACTCCGGACCTGAGCGCGTCGCGGTCCCCGGAGTTGACACACTCGGCAAAGTCCGGAGCGAAGGGCGCGAACCTGCCCCCACACT
Organism: Noctilio leporinus; assembly: GCA_004026585.1. NCBI lineage: Eukaryota > Metazoa > Chordata > Mammalia > Chiroptera > Noctilionidae > Noctilio > Noctilio leporinus. The sequence continues at coordinate 111,613 of PVIW01003093.1, read as the reverse complement.
CCCCTCCCACCCTCGGGCGCTGCAGCTCCAGTGCCCCCTGGCCGGCGACCGGGCGGCCCCGCGCTCCCTCCAGACCCGGGCCCCGAGGGGCACCGCGCACCCCGCGACCGTCTCGGCGTCTAGAGCCGGTCCCGCGCCGCCCGCCGCCGCTCCGAGCCCCGCGCCGCGTACCGCGGGGGGCGCCGCGCACAGGGGGGCGCCGCGGCTGCCCATGGCCCAGACGCAGGAAGGGCGGGGCGGGAGCTCGGGGGCCGCGCCGGCGGTCCCGGGCGCCGCAGCTACGTGATGCGGCCCAGGCGCGACCCCATGGCCCCACCGGCCGCTGCGAAGTTGGTGGCGCGGGCGAGCGAGTGGCCCGGAGCGCGCGGGCGACGGCCAGCGTGTCCCGGGCGGGGCGGGGCTGGGCCGGTGGGGCGGGGCGCCGCGGACCGCCCCGCCCCAGCCCTCCGCGCCGCGGGGCTTTGCGGAGGGGACCAGCCCAGCGGCGCGCCCCTCCCACTCCGAAGACCCCAACTTGAGAGGCGAGTCCAATCCGAGGGGGCGGGGGCCGCTTTGAAACGCTCGCGCATGCGCCGTCCCGCCTGCGTGCCGGGACCCCGGGTCTGCGAGTCTCCGGGGGGCGCCCGCCCAGCCTCCCCTACCCGCGCGGGAGGCAGGCTCCGGAGGGGAAGGTCCCGCCCAGCGTCCCTCGGCGAGGCGGGACGGGAAAGGGGCCGCGCCGCAGCCCCAAACTCCGGGTCGCTTTTCCGCGCAAGTCCAGCGCACGCCGCGTCTGCCCACCTTGGGGCCGGGCCCGCGCGTGGGCGACTCCGCGCTCGGCTGCCCCGAACGTGCAGGGCCCTGGCCGTGTCTGTGGCTCGGCGAGCCCGCGAGCGGCACGCGTGCCTTGGCAGCGGCGCGGGTGCACGCGGTGCGCGCCGAGTGCCGCAGGGGCGGGCGGAGGTGGCGCGGCCGCTCGGGGTGTGCGCGGGACCTGTTGTCGGCCGGCCGGGCAGATGGGAACTTCGCTCCGGAATTAAGGGCCTGTTTGCCTCCGGCTGGGAGGTCGCCCGCCCCCCTCCGCCCGGCCAGTTGCTCCCGCTCCAGCCTAAGCCCTAAGAGCCGCTGCTAACCAAGGCGGCCGATTCTGGATCTCGGTTCCGAGCCAGCGCCAGACCCGGGTCCAGCGGGGCGGGCGCGGCCTCCCGCCTTTCCTTGGCGGCAGCGACCCCTGGTGGCCACCGCGCGCCCAGCGCCTGGAGAGATCCTGCGCCCCGCGTCCCGAGCGAGGAGGCGCGGCCCGGGGGCCAGAAGGAGCTAAGCCGGGGGCCGGCTGGCGGGCTGCGGTCCAGGCGGAGACCGCCACCCGCAGCGCCCCGCGCACACACGGAGACCCTCAAAGCTACCTTCTCCGTTACATTTTTCCCAGCTCCCTTTAACTTGTAAAGTTCTCCCCATCCATGCGTGCACTCCCCCAGTCTGCCTGCCCCTGGCTTTCCGACTCGTTTCTGATCTGCAACGTGGCGGGGTGAGGGGAATAAAATGGGCAGGGGCTCCCCATTTTCACTCTGCGGTCCCACAGCCCCCAGGAGTCCCGTTCCACCTCCCATCTGACTCATCACAGCCCCCTGGAGGAAAACGGGTATCAGCCCCATTCTGCATCTGGGTACCCCGGGACACCACAGATGCCACCTCTCCCCATTCCCTGCAGACAGCACCGCCCCAGCCCCTCAACTGATTTGCCCCCCCCCCCCCCCCCCCCCCCCCCCCCCGCCACACACACCCGGGGCCCGGGAAGCGGGGCTGTGCCGCACAAACACTCATTACCCACAGGCGCCGACACGGAGCCCCGGTCGACGCCCAGCGCCAGCCACACCCGCAACTTAGGTCGTGCGCACGACTGCGACTGCGGCACTTTGGAAAGCGCACACTCACCCCCACAGCCGGGTCCCCGGGGGGACTGAGACACGACCCAGCAGATCCTGGAAGTAGGCATGGGACCTGGAGTCGCCCAGGGACTCAGACTCAGTCACGAGACCCCACTCCTTGTCTCGCCCTCCCCATCAAGGCGTGCTTGGGACCCGGGGTCCCTGCGCCGCGCTCTCCTCCCAGGCCGATTGCCTCCAGGTCAGGACGCGCGCAGCCTTTAGGGGAGAAGGAGATGGGGCGGCGCTAGTGGGGGAAGTGAGCCAGCGAGCCTCTGGCCTGGGCTGCTGGGCTCTGCTCAGAACCCGCGCTTCCATCCCGGCGCGGCACCCTGAGCTGCAGGAGACGCGCGGCAAAGTCGCGGGACAGCGCCTCTGCCGCCAACCGGGTCCCGCCGCTCGGCCCTCACCTTGGCTCTCCGCCGCAGGAGGTGGCTGGTGAAGCCCAGGATGATCTCCGAATCCAGGCAGAGCGCCCCCATCTCCAGCAGGCTGGGCGCCTTGCTGGGCGCGCCGCGGGGCGGCTCCGGGGACCCGGGCAGCGCCATGAGGAGCCCAGCGCGGGGAGCGGCTCCAAGCTCCTCCGCCGCCGCCGCCGCCTCCCCGCCCGCGCGCTCCCTGGCCGCGTGCCCGCCGCGGCCGCGCCCCGCACGGCGCACGGCAACCCGCCAGGCCCCCAATCCTCCGCGGCCCGCGCCCGCGGCACCTGCGCTCGCTTCGCGCCGCGCGCCCCCGCGCTCCGGCCCCGCCCGTCCGCGCAGACAGCGCCCCCTCCGCTCCAGCGGCGAGCCAGACTCCCCGACGCGCGGCCCGGAGGAGGTGTGGCGGGAGGGGACAAGGGCCCCACTCGCTGTGGGTTGGCACCCCCCTGCCTTCCGTGCTCTGCCTGGTGCTCTGGCCAGAGGGACGGGAAGGGGCCGTGCGGAGCTGGACTCCGAGGATCCTCCGCTGAGAGGGGACATATCGCAGCCCCTCCCGTCCAGTCGGTCCGGGGGACTCCGCGCTTTGGGGTCCCAGCCCCTGGAGACCTGTACAGAGCACAGCGGCCTTGAGCTCCGCACTCCGTGCGCGGTCCAGGGCGCTCCTCGTTAGCCCCCGTCCCACGCCCCAGCGGCGGCCTATGGACCCCCAAGGCCCACCCGCCAGGACCCCGGAGCCTCACAAGGGGGTCTCTGCCCCTCTCTACGCCGCCACCCCAAAACCCTGGTTCCACCGCCACTTGCAGCCTTCCCTGTCCCCGATCGGACCCCTCAGGTGGCTCCAGCGACTCCCCGAGGCCTCAGGGTTCAGGCTAGTCCCCTGGCGCGGGCGAATCATGGTGGGAATCTGGCGGGGGCGCACCTCCCGGATACAAACTCAGCCCAGATCCCTCGCTCCTGCTGTGCGCGGCCCCGGTCTTCCGTGCTGGAGGGCGCCCCCTGCCTGGGGAGAGTGGAGCAGAGAGTAAGAGTCGCCCTAAATCCGCTGGGCTCGCGGGGAAGGCTTTGGGAGTTAAGGGGGTGCCAGGGAGCACTGCCCAGGAGAGGGGCGGAGCACGGGACCTGGCCGGTGAGGCCACGGCGAGGCGAAGGTGGAAGAAGGGAAGCCCGGGCGCCGGAGCGCGGGGCCCGAGCGCAGGAACCGTGAGCAGAAGGCAGGACCGGGCAGCTTGGCTGGGGTGCCAGGGCCCGGGGCACCCTGCGCCCTCTCCGCCTCACGGGAAGGACAGGGAACCCCCACCAACCCCCACTCACCGGCTCCCTCTCCTGACGCCCCCAAGCGGCAGCTGGAGGTATTGGGTTCACCCACCTGCCCCCCACCCATTCCTTATAAACTCAAGATCACAGGGTCCCCAGCCAGGCCTGGGATCAGGAGACGGACGCTGGGGGAAGCTGCCCCCACCCGCCCCACGGCTGCTCCTGGCCTGGGGCAGACGTCAGGCCAGCCTCAAGGGGACCCAGAGTCGGTCCCTGCCCCTCCTCCCTGTCCCTTTCCGGGCTCCCTGGGCTCCCGCAGGGATTGGGAGGAGGCGGGACTCCAGCGGGGGCGCCTGGAGAGCCCCCACCCTCCTGCCTCCACACCGGCAGGACCCTTCAAGCTCTGCCCTGACCCTCCCTCCTCCCCCTCAAGCCCCTGGGCCCAGGGGTGGGCTCCCTCCTGTGGACCACGGTCTTCCTCGAGGAGGCCGCCACTACCTCAGTGGATTGATTAAAGTCTTCATGGACATTTTTCACATTTAATTTACCAGGCACACGGCGGCTGGAACTGTCCCCAGGGAAATCTAGGCCAAGGGAGGGCAGCAGAGACCCTGCGCCCTGCGTGCAGCTCAGACAGCGTTCATCGCTGGATGCGGCCTCTAATCAGATGGGGGGCAATCTGTCAGGAAGGTGGGGGGACGCTGGGAGGGGTGGTCCGGCTTCCTGCACCAGGCGTGGGAGACCTGAGACCTCACACCACCCTCTCACCCCCGGCCTGCTGGGGGCATTGGGAGGCCCCCACGTGCACACACCCCAGGGACAGAGCAGCCCCCCCTGGGGCCACCCCAGCCAGGGTCCTGGAGCCCGGCCAGCCTTTCCAGCCAGCAGACCGGAGAGCTGGGAGGCACCCCACCAGGGCCCCAGGTGCACGTGGAGATGAGCACCTGTCAGCTGTCATTACGGTGAGGGTGGGCCAGCCGGTAGGGACATGGACAACGAACGTGACACTTCATCCTCGGTGACAGTGGACGCAGATCAAAATGGGGGACCCTTGGAAAGTCTCCCCAGGCCCAACGTGGAGGGCCGCGGGGCTTGTGTCTACATGGAGCATCTCGGCCCAGAGGGGCCTGGGCCTTCCCTCCGGGAAAGAGGTGGGCTCAGGCCGGGGCTCAGCTTCCACTTGGCTTCCTCCTGGGTGCTTCTGCCTGTTGTGGGGCTTCTCGTGAGGAAATGAAAGCTTGGGTGACTAAGCCCCGCTCTGTCTCCTCCCAGAGTGGGGAGACCCTCCCCACATCAAAGGGGACCAGGGGCCACCCACACTTCCCCAGATCCGCTCAGCTGGCCGGGGTCCCGCCTCGCACCACTGCCAGAGGCTGGGCCCGGTGGCGTGGGGAGGGTGCACAGGGCAGACGCAGGTGACAGTGACAGTGACGACAGCCCAGCCTCTCTGGGAGGGAAGCCCATTGTGGTCGCCGCAGGGGGCGGTCCTGTCACTGCACCCACCCTTCCGCTGCGCGTCTGCTGCCGGGGTCCCATCTATCAGGTGAGCAAACGCTGGCGTTTCCTATGGACCCCTCGACAAAAGTCACTCCATGTCACAACAGCGCCAGGTCGGGGCTATCATGGTCCCGGTGCTACTGTCGAGGAAACTGAGGCACAGTGAGGTGAAATGACGCGCCAGTCGGCCCGGCGCACGGGCACCGAGTCTGTGCCGGGAACCACTCCCCGCGTCCTCCCGCGCGGGGCAGAGGCGGGTGCGGGTGAGCGCTCGTCCCGTGGAGAGACCGGCTGAGGACCGCCGGGAGCGCTCCGCCCTCTGCCCGCCGGCGGGGTGCAGGGGACCCCGGCCCCGGGCTCTCCAAGCGCCGCGGGTAGCGTGGCTTCAGCACCTCGGCCAGCGCCCCGAGGCCTCCGCCCCCGCGCCTCCTTCCCTGGCTGCCCCGCTGCTCGGTTCCCTGGTCCCGGAGCCGCCTGGGCTCCCGCTTGCTCGATCCGCCCCCGCCCCGTCCTGCCCATCGGGACCTCCCGACCCCGTGCCTGTCCCTACGTCCAGAGGCCGCGCCCTTCCCGCCGCCCGCGGCTCTCGCTGCCCCGCCGCCCCGGCGTCCACGGCGCCCCCTGGGGTCCGGTCTCCGCACTGCAGCAGGGCCGCTCTGCACGCACCTTGGGGTCCCACGGGGCCTGCGCACCCGGCCGGGGAGCCCAGGGCCCCGCGGGCCTCCTCCCTGGACCCCAGCCACCCGCCTCCTTGCTGTCCCTAACCCTGCCCAGCAGCCCCTCTGGGGGTGCTGCCGCTGCCCTCTGAGGGGCGCTGTCCCCCCGCCCTGGCCGTGGCGGCCCTTCTCCCGGGCACCTCTGCCGGACCTGCCGGACGTCCCTCCTCTCCTGGGTACTGTCCGCCACCCGGTCGGAGTGCCAGCTGTCTCCCCGGACGCCGGCACGGCGCCGACACCCGCCGCTGTTCAGTGAAGTCCAGGCACAGGGAACCCCAGGCACACACTCCCTTGCCGGGTTCTTTGGGGGCGGCTCTCATTTCAGGGGCTCCTGCGCTCTGCACCGCCACCAAATCCCAGGCTCCCAGGCTGGATCTCCGCGCTGGCTCCCTCCTCCCCTCGCACCCAGAGCAGGGCCGCAGTGCCCCAGCCTGCCCGTGGGGGACGGGACCAGGGCCCCCAGCCGGCGACCCGCCCGCGCACGCCTCCTGGCGCACAGGGACGCCTCCTGCTTCTGCGCCTTCCCAGCCCCTGAGAGGAGCGCAGGTGGCTGGGTTGTCCCCCAACCCCTTCGCTGGGACGGCCGACTCTGGCCCTCCCCCCGCTGCCCGGGCGCCCGGCCCTGGTGCACGGCTCCCAGGCGGGACCTCCCGCTCTGTCTGGGTGCGTCCCCTCACCCGCTTCTCCTCGAGTGTCCAGCTGAGTCCTGTCCACGCCCCCAACACCCAAGCTCTTAAGGGGCGCAGGTTCTCTTTGCCTGGACTTCTCCCTCACAGCTAGTCAACTCAACTTCAGGCCAAAGTCAGTACCACCTCTTCCAGGAAGGCGCCCGGACCCAGTCCCGGTACCCCGGCCGTGCCCCGCACATTGCTGCGCCCCCGTGCGCAGATTGGACTCACCTCCGGGAGCCCAGAGCTCTGCTGGGGCCAAGCGGTCCTGGGTGGCAGTGCCGTGTAAAGAAGGCAGGCAGTCCGGCGGGGTGGCCGGCAGGTAGCAGGAGCAGACCCCCTCCACCCCGTGAAGGTCCAGACAGGATGAGCCCCGACCCCGGGGCGACCTGGAATGGGGACACGTCCAACTATTGCCAGCAGGTGGCGCAGCTTGGCCACAGTCCCGGGTCCAAGGGAAAGGAAACGCTCACCTGGCTCAGTTCCCCTCTAACGCAGACGGGGAAACTGAGGCCCGAGAGGGGCAGGGCTCGCCTTAGACCTCGGGGAGTGAGGGGTGTGTCAAGAGGCCCTGCCAGCCCTGCGGCCTCCCTGCCCCACCCCGCAGGCCCGGCTTCCTCCTCCCTCCTCCCGCCCCCCCCCCCCCCCCCCCCCCCCCCCCCCCCCCCCCCCCCGGCCCCGCGCGCCCCAGTCCCGGCTGTGGCCAGGCAGCCAGCCCGGCCCAGGGCCCCGGAGCGGGAGTCCAGGCCTGCGCCGTCATCTGGGAAGCTGGGAAAAGCCCTCAGGGCGGCTGCGTCACAACCCTGCCAGCGCACCAGAAAGGGCCTCGGCTTCCCAGGGATCCTTCGGGGGGTTTTCCGTGCAAAACACCCCACCAGCCTCCAGCGCAGCGGCGGAGTCCGGCTCAGCGCTGTCTGCAGAGACCCGAGCTGGGCATGCAGGTGGCTTCGCGGAGCCAGCGGTGTGCGCGCGGGTGTGGCTGTGCCTTAACCGGCATCGCCGCGGCGCACAGAGAAGGGCCCCTGAGTTGCTCGCCTGCGGCGTGAGCGGGGGACAGGGCGGGCGGCGGGAGAGCAGCCACCGGCTCCCAGAGCCTCCAGCCCCGCAGCCCACGGGGCGCGCGGCACCTCCACGCTCGCTCCGCTCGGTCCGGGAGGCTCCGCAGAAAAGAAAAGACTGAGTTCCGTGAACTTAAGCGCAGACGCAATTCGGAGAACAACAAGAAAAATGCTTGGAAAAATAACAATATAGAAATAAAATTCTAGGGAAGGGTGGAAAGATAAAGTCAAGGCAAATTTCCAGAGAGTGGAGGGGGGAAAAAAAAAAGAAAATAAGATGGAGAAGAAAATGATTACAGGATAAGAGTGGGAAGTTTAATGTCTGAACAAAGCGAATGAAACAAAATGTGAGTGAGGAAATCAGGCGAAACCGTACAACCGGAACTCATGACAGGATCTTCAGTACCTGGCAGGAAACACACACACACACAATGTCTTCGTGACAGTTTCAACCCAGACCAGGAACAAACAGAAGATAGTAAAGCTTATCCGGGTGACTTGCCCAGCAAAGGGCAGGTGTTGGCTAGTTTCAAACAGTAACGATGGGTGATGGAAGCTAGTGGGGCCAAGTTTCCAAAACTGAGGACGTTGGTCGCCCAGCTAGGATTCCATACCCAGCCAAACTATCCATCGGGCTTTAAGGATGAAAAAGGGGAGGAAATAATTACTTTAAGTATTTCAACACATTTAGAAGAGATTTAAACTCTCATCAGAGCATGGTGCTATTTACAATGATTAGAAAATGATGCAAATTTTAAAATATGGCAACTATTTTTTAATTAAAAAGCTCTACTGAGCCCTGGCTGGTGGCTCAGTGGATAAGGCGCCAGCCTGCCAACCCAAAGGTCGCTGGTTCGATTCCCAGCCAGGGCACATAACCAGGCTGCAAGCCAGGTCTCCAGGATTGAAACTACTTTTTAAGATTTTATTTATTTATTTCTAGAGCAAGGGGAAGGGAGGGAGAAAGAGAGGGAGAGAAACATCCATGTGTGGTTGCCTCTTGCATGGCCCCCCCACCAGAAACCCAGCCCACAACCCAGGCCTGTGCCCTGACTAGGAATCAAACCGGTGACCCCTTGGTTCACAGGCCTGTGCTCAGTCCACTGAGCCACACCAGCCAGGGCTGAAACTACTTTTGTGACTATACTTTAGTAGATTCAAGAAGATGTAAGAATGTTTGAATCCATTAAGGTTTAGAAACTGTAAAATAAACCCCATTCAACTTTCACAGATGGAAAATATAATCTGCAGGATGAAAATTACACTGATAGTATCAATAGCAAATTAGACACTGCAGAAAAACCATTAAATGGAATTCCTAGAAACTACTCAAAATGAAACAGAGAAAACAGAGGACTATAAACAAAGAATCGAGCTTCCAGGAGCCGTGGAAACTAGGAACATGGAGCAAATAAACCCCGAAATAAGGAGAAGGGAAATGACAGATCAGAGTGAAGATCAATTGAGCGGAAAACAGAAGAATAATAGAGAAAATCAACCCAGCCAAAAGCTGGTTCTTTCAGATCTATGAAACTCTAGTCAGGCTGAGAAAACACAAACCATATTATTAAGAATATTAAGAATATTAAGAATTAAGAATTAAGAATAGGAGGTATAACTCTGGCCAGCTCAGAATATTAGAGCATTGCCCCAATGCACCAAGGTTGTGGGTTGGTTCTCTGGGCAGGACACATACAAGAAGCAACCAATAAATGCATGAATAAGTGAGAGAACACATTAAGGTTTCTCTCTTTCTCTAAAATTAATAAACACACAATAAATTATTTTTAAGAATAAGAGCTGAGCCCTGGCTGGTATGGCTCAGTCAATTGAGCACCAGCCTGTGAACTGAAGGTTTGCTGGTTTGATTCCCAGCCAGGGCACAGGCCTGGGTTTCAGGCCAAGTCCCCAGTTGGGGGTGCACGAGAAAAATCTCTAAAATAAATAGAGATTTATCTCTCTAAAAATAAATAATTTTTTTTTTTTAAAGAATAAGAGATGGAACATGGCCACAGAGTCGGTAGATATTAAAAGACTCGTAATGGAGTGTTCTGCATAACTTTATATGAATAAACCTGACAACTCAGATTAAGTAAACAAACCTCTTGAAATATACAAACTAGTGAAATTCACCTGAGAAGAAATAAATAACCTGAGTAGTCCTACATCTATTAAATATGCTGAGTTTTTTTTTGTTTTTTGTTTTTTGTTTTTTATTTACTATTTCCAGAGAGAGAGGAAGGGAGAGAGGCAGAGAGAGAGAGAGAGACATCAATGTATGGTTGCCATTCACCTGCCTCCAGCCATGGACCTGGCTGGGGACCTGGTTTGCAACTTGGTTATGTGCCCTGGCTGGGAATCGAACCAGCGACCTTTGGATTCGCAGGCCGGTGCCTTATCCACTGAGTCACCAGCCAGGGTTAAATATGCTGAGTTTTCAAAAAGATTTTATTTGTTTTTAGAGAGAGGGGACGAGGGGAGGAAGAGGGAGAGACACTCCCACCAGGAACTGCTGCCTCTCTGGGTGCCCCCTGAGCCAGGGCTGACGCTGCTGACTTGTAGTTGAAAACATTCCATCAAGAAAACTCCGGGTGGGGGCGGGGCAGGGACGTGGGGAAGGGAAGGAGGATCCCAAAGAGTCTCCCTGGTTTCTCAGCTGTGTGCCGGCTTCATGGGTGTATGCACACTTGAAACGTGTACACCTTATCTCTCTGTGAACTGAGAAAAGAAAGAGAAGGGTCACCCCCAAAGACCGGGGGGCTTCGGGAAAGCTTGCTTGTCCGTGTCCCCCCATCCATGTGCCCCCCATCTCTCAGAACCACGGCACATACTCCAACAGCCAGCCCTCCTGGGCCCCAGGGCCCTCCCAGCGTGGACGGGCTGATGTGCTGGGCTGACCCTGTCCCTGGGGGCACGCAGAAGGGACCGTGGGGACCTGAGCCCTCACAGGAGGCCCGGGGGTTGGGCACAGACGCCCTGGCGGGACTCAGAGTTCTCCGAAAGCCCCGGCTGAGGCATGTCTCCCCTTCCTCCACCCCTTTCTTGGGCCTCCGCCTCCGCCTCAGGCCCCTGTGTGTCTGTCTGCCCCCTGGACTGGGGCTGGATGCAGGTCCCGGCCCGTCAACTCCCCTAAGACCGGCCTCTGGGCTCCTCACCAGCCCTCCGGTGACTCAGCCACGTGCTGGAGAACACGGCAGACTCCAAATTCTGGTTTAGCTACTTTACTAAAGACCAAAATAACAGCAGCTTGGAAGGGACAGGTTTATTTCTCTTGTGGAAAAGACAGGCCGTCCAAGGCACCGGGCAGCGTGTGTCCTGGGCTGGGCTGGGTGGGGTGACCGCCTGTCTCAGTCTGCCCAGGACAGGACAGAGGGGGCTCCCAGGATGCAAGACAGTCCCAGGCGGACTGAGCTGTTCAGGCTCCTCCCGGGAGCCCTGCCCCTGCCTAGCCAGAGGCTGGGCAGGTCTGCAGCCTGGTGCGGGGCGTCCCAGAACTGGCAGGAGGGAGGGGCAGGCCAGGCCTCCGTGCTCACTGAGCGCAGGGCGGAGCCCCGCACCAGTGTCTGGGGGTTGGCGGCACCACCTCAGTGGACCCCCAGGGAGCACCATGAGGCTGGCACCACGGCTCTTTGCGGGAGAGAAATGGGTGCTCTGAGGGGGTGACAGTGACCCCGTCACCTGCTGGTAGGCGGCAGCGCTGGGCTTTGAACCCCCATTGTCTCTCGGTCTGTGTCATAAGTCGGGGCACAGGGTGGGGAGCTGTAGGCAGAGAAGGGTCCCCTGTCGCTCCAAGCCAAACCCTCCAACATCACCCCTGGTGGGGACCAGCGCCTCCAGCTGGGCATGGGAGCGAGCCAGCCAGGGGGCCCAGAAGAGGCTGCCAGGAAAGGGCCTAGGGAGCGGGTCCCCTCCCCACCTGCTCCTAAGGCCCCTCTCAGGGAGGTGGGAGAGGGCTGGCGGGGTCCTAGAGCCCTTCCCCGGGAGGGGACACAGGTGGCAGGGGTGAGGGGCCCTGGAGGCCACAGTGCCCGAGGCGGGGCTAAGCCAGGCCCATCCCTACCCTGTGGGAGAGACGGCGGTGACGGAGCCCTGAGGAGGCACAGCAGCTGAGGACACGGCCAAGCGCTGGAAAAGGTGTTTATTCCCATCAACAATAACACGCACATCCACAGCGGACAACAGGACCCCGGCACAGGGTGGGACCCCCGGGGCCGCCAGCCCAAGCACCACTCCTTGAGCCGCAGGGCCCGGCGATGGCTCAGGGGTGCCTGTGGAACGAAGCCCCACAGCGGCGGGCAGGGGCAGTGCCACGGCTAAGACAGCACTCCCCTCAGACCACGGGCGGCCCGGCTGACACCAGCACTCGCACGGCCCGCGCAGGGGAGCTTGCCGGGAAGGGGGGAAGGTTCCCACCAAGGGTTGACCCTCCTGCAGGAACACAGTCCCCGACCCGTGCTGGGCAGCAAGGGGCCACGCAGGCCTGGGCTGGGCCCACAGCCCCGCTCCCTGCGCCCCTGACTCTTCACCCCTCCTCGCACCACCCTGGGGCTCAGGGCAGGTCACAGGCCCAAGGCCACTGGATGGGCCTATCCGACCCACACGCAGGAGGCCCTGCCGCTCTCCTCAGCACCGAGCCAAGGGGGCAAGGCCCTGAAGGGACCCCTTCTCCCCAGAGGGCGCAGCCAGTCCAAAGGCGCAGGGCAGGTCAGCCTCAAGTGGCCTCAAGTGGCCAGCAGCGGCCTTGCCCTGGTGGGAGGTGGGAACGGAGTGACCCTTCGCTGGCCCAGCGCCCTGAGAGCGCACGGGGAGGGCCCCAGGCAGGCCCGCACGCCCTGTCCGTGTGCCAGGGTCCCTCCTTCATCCGCAGGCTCCCGCGAACCCTGCGCCGGCCCCGCAGGCCCTCTGGGAAGTGCGGCTCCTGCAGTCCCGGTCTCAGTCCCTCCCGCAGGCCGGCCGCAGACCAGCTCCCGCCCGGAGCCGCGGCTGCGCGACATACAGGGCGCGCGCCCTCTCCCCGGGGCCCAGCACCGGGTCCCCGCCGGGAATTCCGCGGAGTTTCGAGCAGGTCGGGGCCCTCCGGGCGCTGGAGGGTGGCGCCACGCCAGGCGCGTGGTGACCGGGTCTGGGAAGGCCGCCCACGCCGGGCGCCCCAGCGGTCGGGCGCCCCAGCGGTCAGGCGCTCCGCCTTGCCCAGTCCGGCCACCTCCCTGCAGGTGCGTCCCGGACGGGGCGGGTCCTCCGCCGCCTGATCCCGAGCTGGACCCGCACGTGGGGCGCCCCGTCGGGTCGCTGCCGGTGCCGCGCCGCCGCCAGGCCCGCCGGGTCTAGTGGTCCTAAACATTTCACAATTGCGCTACAGAACTGTTGAACTGTTAAGAACCACTGAACCCGGCGCGCGAGTCCGCGGCCGCCGAGCTGCGCAGAGAAGAGCCGGCTCCGGAGTCCTGCCCCGCGTCCCGTGCCCTGTGCCCCGAGCCCCGCGTCCCGTGCCCCGCGCCCCGCGCCCCGCGCCCCGCGCCGCGGTCCCCCGGCCCGCCGCGGTCCCGAGATGCGCGCCGACGCCCGCTGCCCGTCGCTGGGCCCGCGGCTCCTGGGGCCCGCGGTGCGTCCGTCGGCGCAGCCCGTGTGGCGGCGCCTTTTAAGCCGGAGGCCGCCCGCCCCGCCGCGGAGCGCGCCCGCCGCGCTGGCCCGACCGGTTCTTCCGGGCAGGCGGCTCCGGCCCGGGGGTCGGGCGGCCGTCCGTCCTCCGCCGGTACCTGCGGGCGCGCCCCTGCGGGGGTGGCCCTGACTCACTCGCGGTGCGCGGCCGCGCCCGGCGCCCCCGGCGCCCCCGTCCGCCCCAACCTGGGGGCCGCACCCCTCCGCCCGGCCTGGGACGCGCCGGCTGGCCTGGCAGCGCTGGGTGAGACCCGCACGCCCACCGCTGTCCCCGCTCCACCGGCAGCTGGCGGGAGGCGAGCAAAGAGAAAGCGAAACCGGAGGCCGGGAGGACGGGGCAGGTCTCCGCCCGGGTCTTCCCAGGGTGGGTGGCAGCCGCAGCCCCAACCAGGGGCTCTCAGGAAGCCGTGCCCTGCCCGCGACCCCTCATAGGGCCCAGCCCTCACCCCCGGAACCCCCGGCAGTGACGGCTCCCTGCCCGCTCGCCTGCGGCCTGCCACCTGGTCACCTAGAATGTCAGCGGAGCTGCCCTGCGGCGCGCAGGGCTCCTGACGCTGGGGGTTGGAGCTCCAGGAAAGAGACCATCGGGAGGGAGGCAGGGTCATGATCGTGCACCCCAGACCAGGGTGACTACACTGGGGAAACTGAGGCCCAGACAGGGGCAGCAACTTCCTGGAGGCTGCAGTGACATTGGTGGAGCTGGGCCTCCATGCCCAGGTCGGGGCCTGAGTGTGGGGGTGCTCCGGTGCTGGGACAGCGGTGGGTGTGACGGTGACAGGGGGGCACAACCCAGAAGAGGACGTTGCCCCCCCACCCACATCCCCACCTCCTGGGGTGGAAGCCCCACCTCTCTTGTCCCCAGACCAAGGCAGATCCCTACACACTGTCATTGTCTCCAGCACCGGAGGGGACAGGGAGAAGGAAGATGGGACAGGTACCTGCAGCTAGAGGCACTGAGGTGGGACCAGAGGGGAACTTCCTAGCAGGGGGGAGACGTTGGTTCTCTGTAGCTGGATGGGAGTAGCTTGGGGGAGGCTGAGTGCACGATGGAAAACCCCGGGCACCCTGGCCTGACAGATCTCCCGGAGATCACCTGGCGTCTTGTGATTCAGGAAGAGTCAAAACCCCACCCAGCGTGAAATTACTGGGTGTGAGCTTGTGGGGGAGCCTGGTTCCAAGCAGACCCTGAGGGGCCCGGCCCCCAGCCAGGCCAGGTCTGGCTCCTGCGTCCCACAGCCCCACAGCGCGTCTCCTGCTGGCACCACCTTCCCCAGGGCTGGCCGGCGGCTGCCCAGCAGGAACCCTGAGCACAGCTGTCCGGCGGGATGAGTCAGGGCCCCGTGGGGGTGCACAGGGCATCGTGACCTGGGCTGGGGGGTTCCCCCCAACACGGCCAGTAGCCTCAGGGCCCAGGGTGCCAGCCTCACCTCAGAGGACCTCCCCTCACCCACTAGCACAAGACAGCCCGAGAGCTTTGCAGACATGTGCCCAGTCCGCAGCGCTGCACCCCCGGCCTGTGGGGGACCCGAGCCCCGCCCTGGTGGGGAGCACCCCCCTCTGCCACTGGCGGAACCCACTCTGCCCTCAGTGACCCACTTGGGGGAAGGCCAACTCAGCAGCTCGCCCTCTGTGGGACTCGCAGGGCACAGTGGGTGTTCCCAGGCCGGCAGGGTACCCCCCTCTGACACAGGGCCCTGCCCCGGCAGGCTGGCACCTGCTCCGGGCGCGGCTGTCACAGACGAGAGTGGGGGCCCGGGAGCCCTGCTGGGTGCGTCGTGGCATCCAGTCCCCCGACCCCTCCTCCCTGCCACCCCCACACCCCACTCATCGGGGCTGAGGCAGAGGCTGCCAGGACCCACCACGCTCCTGCAGTGCCATCTGGTTGTGCAAGGCCCTGGCACATCGGGGACTGGGTGAGAACCTGGAAGGCTGCCAGCTGGGGCCTGGGAACCGGGCTAAGAGGCCCGCGGGAGAGGGTGGGGCTGCCCCCGCCTGGCCCACCTGGGGGAGGCCCCGTCTGCATGGTGGGTGCCAAGGGCCAGCTCTGGGGCCACTCCTGGGCCTGATATCGCCAGTGTCTACAGGGCCCAGGCCCTGGGCCCAGGGGGCAGGCGGACAGATGGGAGCCCCCCTATGGGCCCAGCGGGATAAGATGCTGGGGACCTGGAAGGAGGACGCCTCCCTGCCCCACCCTGCCGCCAGCCCCTCAGGCCCAGCAAGGCAGGTGTGGGAATGTGAGGGGAGGCCGGAGGGAGTCCCTGGGCAGCCCAGGCCCGAGTCTCATGGTGGGTCTCTGACATGGCCGTCACCCCCAGGGGCCTGGGCCTGGCTCACAGGGGTCCTGAGTCAGGGCCCTGGCAGATCCCAACTGGAACGAGACCTTGGAAACCTGAGGCAGCTGGGAGGGACTGTGAATTCAGAGAGGGGTGCCTGCCAGGAGATTTTCACAGGAGCAGATGTGGGTGAGGGGCTGCCTGGAGGAGGTGGCTCGGAGACTCAGGACCGAGAAGGATTCTGACAGAGATGGGGCAGAGGTTGTCTGGAGGAGGGAGACAGGCAGCGGGGGCGGGGGCAGCTTGCCCTTTGCTGCAGGGGCCTGCTGCCTGGGGAAACGCTGGCTGAGTGTCCCTAACCCCTGGGGCGCTGGAGTCACCGCCCTTTGAACCAGAGACTGGGCCAGACCCCCCCCCCCCATACCCACAGTCCTGGGACCCACACAGACCCACTGGAATAAGGCTTTGGGACCTGGGGAGGGAGAGGCCCCAGGCAAATTTTATTGTCATTCTGCCCAACAAAGATGTTCAGGCTGTGCCTTGGAAACAGCATGCAATCGATCAGAGCCAGGGGTGGGGTGCCTGAGATCCACCCAGCAGGTCGCAGCAGGAAGGAATGGCTGATGCCGCAGCAAGACAGCTTCAGGTTAGACACCAGGCAGCACTTCCTGAAGCAAGAGGTCTCCTGAGGCCCAGGGCAGACGCACAAGCCCAGGCACCTGTCCGTGGGGCCCAACCTTCCACAGGGGAGGGACCCAAGGACCAGACAAGTGCGGCCAGCCTTGAGAACCTTCCAGAAGACCAGAGCATGGAGTGGGGGTGGGGGTGGGGGTGGGGGTGGCAGCTGGGGCCGCGCCAACCCAGCCTGGGAAGTAGGTGGGGGTGCCCCAGCCTGTGGGCCCTGCGGTGGGGTCTCAGGGGGCAGGGACCCCACAGAGATGCTCGAGGAGCTTCCTGGCCATGGCTGGGGCTCGCCAGTGCCTCAGGGGGCAGCCAACAGGGCCATATCCAGGTCTGGAGCGGTCCTTCCTTCAGGAAGCCCTTCCTGATTGCGCCCATCTGCCTCCAGCACTTTCAGCTTCCCCTACAGGGTGAGTCACCCGCAGAAGGGGCTCTGGCCCAGGGCCGCAGGTCTCTGTGGACTCGCCCCAGGGCACCTTCCCAAGAGGGCAGTGGGGATGGGATCCAGCCCTGTAGGGCTGGCAGCATCCGCCCTGCGTGGGGGCACTTACCGGACCTGGGGCCCCACCCTGGAGACTCTGCAGAAGGGTCACCACTTCCGGGTTCCCAGCAGCTTCTGCCTGTAAGCAGAGCCCACAGGGCCACTGACCAGCAGCTCAGCCTCTGCTCCACCTTCCCCGTCCGGGTCACCCCCTGCCTCCTCCCACCCACGCACACGGACCCCACATCTCCACTCCCCTCCCTGCAGCTCTAGGCCCAGGGAGGGGCCAGGACCAGAGGACGGGCAGCCCCTCGGCTCCAAGTGTGAAGTGTGCTCCCCGGGAGGAAGTGCGTACTTGCGGGAGGGGCAGAGGAAGGGGAGCTTGTGGTGAGGGCAGGGAGGCCTTCCTGGAGGAGGCCGAGGCTCGGGAGAGGGCAGGGCGCCCTGGTGGTACTCACAACTTGCAGGGCACTGCGCCCATCGTAGCCCAGCTGCCCCATGTCGACCCCTGCCTGCCACCAGGCCCGCAGGCCTTCGATGTCCGCCTTGGAGGCCAGCCTGGGAGGGACGCCAACGAGGGGGAGCAGTCAGGGCCTGCCCACCGGCCTGCCCGGGGCCCCCGCGGCCCCCCCAAAGCCCGCCCCAGCTGCTCGGGGCCCCGGGCAGGAGCGCAAGAGTGGGGCGGGCTGGAGCCTGGTTTCGCCCAGTGGGTGCGACTGTGACTCAGGTCAAGGGTGAGCGTGCACACACTCACACGCACACACAAGCATGCACACGCGTGGGCATGCACGTACAGGCGCACACACACCCGCCTGCTGACGGCTGCCTGCCAGTTTCACATTTCACAACAGCGCTCCCGGGGCGGGGCGCCGGGGGCCGGGGAGTCTGGGAAGACCAGTGGCTCAAGGAGGGGCCGGGGGTGGTCCTGGCAGGGAGACGGGCCAGGCCTGCCCACCCTGGAGAAGGAGGCTGTGCATGGGCGGAGGGCACCTCCCAGGGCAGCCCTGAGCCGGAAGTCCCCTCACAGCCAAGGCCGGTGATGCGGGCAGGGCCCCGAGGGTCAGCCAAGCCCCTTCCTCCGGGGCCCCCATCACCCCTGCGAGCCCTCTTGCCCTTCTCCTCTGACAGCAGCAGTCAGGTCGGCCGGCAGGACGTGACCCCACACCCCCAGGACTGGGAAGATCAGGGCTGGAGGGAGAGGCCCGGGCTCCTGGGGTCCTTCCGCCCCGCAACCTAGGTGGGGGGAGGGCCTCCGGGGCCAAGTGAGGCTCTGTTGGTACCAAGCGTGGGGATGGGATGGGGTCAGTCAATTCCAGGGTCTTCTTCCTGCCCCCCTCGCCCTCAGCCATTCACCCTGAGATCCGCATTGGCCCCGACGCCCTGGGCCCAGGGCTCTGGTTCCAGGGACACCCACCCGCCCACTTCCGGCACCCCCATGGGCCTCTGCCCTCCTGTCTTCTCTGCTGCCCACCTCACTGTCCCCTCCACCGCCCTCAGACCAGCGCAGGAAGCCCAGGCTGGGCACGGGAGGCAGCACCACCATGGGGAGGGGCCCAGCGGATGGAGAGGGAGGCTGAGCTCTGCGGCCTGCCCGCCCTCTGTCCAGCCACAGCCGGCACCCTCCCGGACCTCCAGGGCCCGCCCCTCCCGGTGCCCCTCCAAGGCCTTCCTGGGCGCTCACCCAGGGCAGCCACGAGCTCCAAGTCACGTTGGCCATGGGCGGCCCTGCCTCAGAAGCCCCCACCCCAACCAGCCAGCCCCCCTGCAGGTCCAGCGCCCTTCCTGGGGGTCCCTGGAAGAGCAGGTACCCCTGCAGCCCTCACCTGCACATCCTGGTCCCGGCATCCTCCAGCTCCAGAGTGGACAGGTGGGCCCCGGCACCCCGAAGGAGCCTGATGACACTCAGGTGCCTGTGTGGGAAAGGGCCTGCTGACTGCCCACCCCTGCAGCCTTGCTCAGCACGGCAGGGCCACCCAGGACCAGGAGCCCACCTGGCCCAAGCCAGAGCCCCACACCTTCCACATGTCCGGGACATCTGGTTCCACAGGGTGGGCCCACTCTGGGGCCCCCTAGCACCCGGCCCCAAGCCAGGGTGTCAGTGAGCCCTGGCCAGGATACTCCTCCATGCTTCCCCCGGGGCCTCCCCAGCCTGTCCTGGGGGCTGTGGCACTCCGGTGAGGACCTGGGGACAGCCTAGCCTGGAGCACAGTCCCCCTCTGCACACGCGAGCCCCGGCCAGAGCTGGGCCTGGGGAGACTGAGTCCATCGGGCCCAGACTCTGCCCTTGGGGGTGGAGAGGGGCTGAGACCTGGGCAGGTAAACATGAGCCCTGGTGTCAGGCTGGCCCAGCACAGGGCCTGGCTTTCTGCAGGTGTCCAGAGGCCGCCTCACCTGGGCCAAGCTGGGGTGAGCGGCCACAGAGGAGGTGGGGTGAGGCTGGGGTTTGGCAAGGCCACACGGCAGTGGGGGACCCAGACTCTGGCCAGGGAACTAACTCTCCCCCTTCCCCACACTGTCAGAGTGGACCCCATGGCCACCTCACCTTTCGGAAGGCTGGGGAGGAAGGTGGGACCCCCGGACCTTGCTCCCCACCCCACCATCAGAGTCCCCCAGTCACCCCGGGGCTCAGTAGGGTCGAGGAGGGGGAGGAGGACCGGAGCCATGGGTCTGGCATGAGGGCGGGTCCAGGTGGGGTGAGCTCACCCGCTACCTGCCCACACCCCGGGATGCACCCTTCACCAAGGACAATGCACCCCAGACCCGGGCTCCCAGGGGAGGTGGCCCAGGTCCCTCGCCCCAAGGCTCAGAGCACCCCGTTCCTGGAATAACCCACGGTCCTGCAGGCCACGTGCCCCACCCCTGCCCCTGGGAGGAGCGCTGAGGGCCGCTGTGGACTCTATGCAAGACCAGCTCTGCCCTGGGGAACCGGCTGACGGGCAACGCTGAGGGGGCCCCTCCCAACACACTCGTGTCCACTCGTGTGCACACACCTGCGCGCAGCTCTATCGGTGACGATGCTCTGGGCACACGCACAGGCCGCGGGCCAGAGACGCCCCGCTGGGGGCCCTCTCCCACTGCCCTGCAGGCAGAGCCTGTCCCTGCGGGCGCCCGGGCACACCCAGCCGACGTCCCGACGTCCCGACGCCCCAACGCCCCGTCCTGGACGGCCTGCCTTACACTTGACCCCCCTGGAACTGGCTTCGCTCCGTGGCCCCTCCCACGGGTGGTCATAGAGACGTGGGGAGCAAATGGCAGATGCCTTGGGCTTTGCTCTTGTTTCTCCAGGGTCTTTTGGAGGAGGACCTACCTGCCTCAGCTCCAGGGTCACCTCCTCCCGGAAGCCCTCCCAGGCCAGGGGTCAGGGGGAAGCTGGTGTCACCCCCGCCCAGCTCTGTGCTGGAAGCTGGGTGGCTGCAGCAGACCTGCAGCCCCTCCAGGCATCTCGGTCCCGGCCCCAGGCGGTGCCCCTGGTACCTGCCCCTCACTGCCAGCCGCAGTGGGCTGAGGCCGTCCTCATCCTGGGCATTCACGTCCGCCCCCCTCTGCAGCAGCATGGTGACCACCTTGGTGTGCCCCCTCCGGGCGGCCACGTGCAGTGGAGTTTGACCGTTGAAGTTCTGCAGGCTCAGGTCCCTGCCCTGGAGTGAGGCCAGGACATGGGCTCCACTGAGTACAGGCTGGGGGGGGTCGGGTCGACCGCAGCGAAGGGACCGGCGGGGTCGGGGTGCAAGCCAAGGGTGGGGCTCAGCACAGCCACTGTGCCCCCTTCGCTGCACTGAGGCCCCACGCTGGCTGACCAGCCGTGGGCCAGGGCACAGGGCGTTAGCCGGCCGCTGTGGACGTGATGCCCCCAGCCTGGCGGGGCCGGGGCGGGTCCCCCAGGGGGAGGGCTCACCTGCTCCGCCAGCTCCTGCAGTCTCTCCAGGTCGCCGGTGTGGGCCAGGACACAGGCCAGCCAGGGGGCCAGGGCATCTTGGATGGCAGCGTCAGCCTCCTGGGGGGGGGGGCAGCACCCTGGGACCAGGCCTCTCCCTGGGCTCCTCACACCCCCCAGAGCAAAGTCCAGGGCAGGAGGCTGCCCCCGGGCTCTGTCCTCAGCAGCTGTGTGGCCAGGGCCTGACACCCACCCCCGGAGACCCTTCCTCCATCTGTCTGCACACCTTCAAGGACATTCAAGGACATGGGACAAAGCCACCACAGGGCACGGACGTGGGGGAGCAAAGGAAAGAATGGCAGGCCCCCCGAAAAAAACCCTGTTCCACATGTCCCCAAAGCCCTCCAGCACCAAGAATGTGCAGGGTGTCTAGGAAATACCCAAAATGCCAGGAGGCTGGAGTCCCCACAGAGGCCCCCAAGGCAGCCCCATCCCGACACCCGGGGCGGACGGACCACAAAGCTGCAGACCACCAAAAACAGGGCACGCACGCCCCAGCCTCTCAGCTGACCATGGCCCGCCCCCACCTGGGCCGCAGCGAACTCCACGGCAGGGCGTCCCATCCCTGCTGTGCCCAGGGGAAACTGGGGTACGGGGCATGACCTGGGGTGACCCTGGACACAGGGCTGTGTGGCCTGTCTGCCCCACGCCAGGTCTGCATGCTTCGCCCAGAGGCCAGGTGGGCACGTCATGGGCAGCGGGAGGCCCCACTCAGCCCTGCAGGCCCGGCCCAGTCTAAACCCCCAGCCCCAGACTCTGAAGCCCACCCGTGGGTTTTCAGCCCCTTTGTGGGTCGGGGCGGCCTGACAGGGAAGTGGAAGGGGCTGGAGCCTACACGCTCCCCCCCACAAAGCCCTGGAGTCCAGGGTCTGGGAGACCCCTAAGCAGGCAGCCCCTGCTTCCAGCACCCAGGCCCAGAGGACCCCGCCTCACAGGCAACTTCGTGCCCAGGGCCAGGGCAGGAGCTGACAGCCAGCCCGACATGGTCCCCAGCTGCCCCGAGGAGTGACCGGCTGTGTCCTGCCCCCTGCAAAGGCTCCCGCAGACGGTCCTGTCCCCTCCTTCACTGCTCCCTGAACCCCTGCCAGCCCTCCCATTACGGACCTGGGCCAGACTCGGGTGGGCCCAGCCTGGAACCAGGTGGCCCAGGCCAGGACCAGGTGGTTTCCTGCCGAGACCTGGAACCGCAATGGCCATGGCGGGCGTCCGGCACATCCCACAGCACCTGCCCCCGCACTGGGCAGTACCTGGATCGTGGTGAAGAGCTTGGCCATCCCGAGCGCCTGCGTGCTGCTCTGAAGGGAGGGCAGTGTCATCTCTCCCCGCAGGTCCCTGGCCAGCAGCTGGAAAGGGAGCACAGGGGCCCCAGGGGGACACACGGTGAGGGCCCGGATGCCCTGCCCTGACGGCCCGTGGCTCAGGCTCCATCCTTCAGGCCTGAGCCTGGTCCCGGCTGGACCTGCAGCTGCCCCCGTCGCCACACCTAGCAGCTCAGGTCCCCAGAGCCCCCCTGGCCTCTGCCCACTCGGGGGGCGGGGCTGGCTGTGTCTCAGGCCTGCCTGGGAAGCCTGGGGAAAGTGGGGAACCTCAGGTGTCCCAGGCTGGGGCTCCCAAGAAGGTGAAAGGACAAGTGGCGTCTAAGCTCAGGGTTGGCCAAGGGGGCAGGAGCGTGGGGCCCCGAGCTGGGCTTGCAGCCTGGGGCACCCCGTGCCCCTGCCCCTTCCCCAACGGTGCTCACTGCCACCCCCCGTCACCCCCTGCCCACCCTCAGGACCCCCGGACAAGCCCGAGCCCTGGCCACGGCCTGAGGGGCTCGCACCTCCTTCCGGTCGTCCAGGCTCAGCCCCGGCCGGCCCAGCACGTAGGACAGCTTGGCCAGGGCGGCCTCCGACGTCATGTCGAAGCCGGAGATGATGTTCTTGCTCGCCGCAGCCTGTGGGGACGCGCGCGGGGCTCAGCGGACGCTGGTCCTCGGGCCGCCAGCCCTGGACCCCCCCAGCCCCTCCCGGGCTCGGTGCCTGCCCCCACCAAGCTGGTGGCGTAGTCGGAGGTCACGGAGCCTTTCAGGCACTGGCTGCAGTTGAGGATGAGGAGCCCTCGGTCGCCCGCCGCCCGCAGCTCCTGCAGCAGGTCCGGCTTGCTGGGCCCGTTCCCGGAGCCGAAGGTCTCCATGACGACCCCCTTCAGCGGGGGCTGCAGGAAGGCCCGAACCTGCGGGCCGGGGGGCAACGGTGAGGCCGAGGTCTCCTGCCCCAGCCAGGGACCCGCAGGCCTGTCCTGCGCCTGAGCCGGCGGCTGCCAGGAGGCTGGACGCTCAGCAGGACGCAGGGAGCGGCTTGGTGGGGAGCAAGTGCCCCAGGGGAGCTCCTGTCCCGCTCAGTGTCAGGTTGGGGGGGGGGGGGGCAGGTGGCCAGAGCGCTGTGGAAAGAGGTCAGAGGCCGTGGGAGCGGCCACCCCACCCCCTTCGCTGCCGCAGCCCAGGGTGGGCCCCCAAGGGCCTTGCGGCTCAACCCAGGCGCAGGGCTCCCGGGTACAAGTTCACGTGCAGGAAAGTGAGGGCCTGACGCCTCCAAGGAGGGGAGGAGGGTGCAATCCCCCCACCCCGAGACCCTTGCCGGTTCCCGGCACAAGGCGCCCTGTGTGGTCACTCTCCTCGTGCCTGGGCCCGAGGTGGCCTCCAGTGACGGGAAGGGGGAGCACAGGTGGGGGCAGGACCGAAAGGCAGGCAGGGCCCCACCCGCTGGTGCGGGGAGGGGAACCGAGGGGGCACGCTGGGGCGAGGTTGGGGCACGGCCCTACCAGGGAGGCGGGGATGCCGGGGTAGAAGCGCAGCACGGCCACGTCCTTCTCCATGTTGCTGTGCACCGCCAGCTTCGCCGTCCCTCGGGCTTTCCGCACCAGCTCCCGGTTGACTGCGAGGACAGGGGGACCGGGTGGGCCCTCTTTCCGGCCAAGACCCCAGCCCAGTGCCCCCAGACCACCCCGCGCCACCTGGACTCCGGCGTTGCCAGAGCTCCAAGCCCTCTCCCAGCCACCCCCCTCCCGCTCGGAGCCCTGGGCTCACAAAAGCTCTGGCCTGCGCCAGGCTCTCTGCGGGGCACGGGGGACCCCCAAAGACAGAGGCCTGCCGGGCCCGTGGGCTGCACAGATGGTGCTGGAGGAAGGGTGCGCAAAGCAGGCCTGGGATGAGTGAACGAACGGATGAGTCTTCTGGGCCCCTCAGATTTGGGGAAAGAAAGCTTCTCTCTGACCCACCCCGAGGTCTCAGAGGCCCACCATGCCCACCCGTCCCCCACGCCAGGTGGGCCCCAGCCCTGTGGGTGAAGGGAAGCAAATACTCAGGGGCAGTACCCCTGGGGCCCGCTATGCAGAGGAGCCCCCAGAGAATCAGTCTCTCCAGTCTGAACATTAGGGGCAGAGGCAGGGCGGCCAGGGCTCAGGATTCCCGCCTGACCCCCTCCACCCCGTGGGGGTGGAAGCCTGTGGGCTCCCTGCTGCATCTGCCAGAGCAGTCACATGAGATAATCATCTGGGGAACATGGGGACACCACCGCCCTTGCCCAGGGCTGGAGAGGGTGGACAGCAGGGAGGAGGGGCCAGCATCTCTTCAGCAGATACGTGGTGGCGGGTCAGGGGCTAACACGGAGGAGAGTTGCATCTGCAGGGGATTTACAACAGTGACAAACAGGACCTGCGAGCCCACGGGCTGTCCTCTGCCCAGCCAGGTACCCCACGACCAGAGTGGAGCAAGGGGAGGAGGGACAGTGGCCGGAGCCTGAGGTCAGGGCTTCCAAAGAGGCACGTGGTCTCCTGGGGGCTGGTGTGGACCCCGCCCGGCTCGGCCACCAGGCAGGGCAGGGCCATGCGCCCTCCTGAGCCCCACCCACACCCTTCTCTGCAGGGCCCTCACGAGGGCAGTAACCCCCAGAGAGGGGGCCCGGCGGTGGTTTCACCCTACTAGCCCAGGCGTCTCCCGGCCTCCAGGGCCCCTCCCCCGGGGCCCGGCCTCCTGCCACACCCCGGCCGGCGGGATCCGCGTTTCTCAACTGCAGCTGCCTCACCTGCCCGGCCCGGGTGGGCCGGTTCTACACCCGCTCAGCACCCCGGCCAGGGGAAGCCATCAGGGGCTCATGGGCCTGGGGTCCAGGGGGGCCTCAGCCCTACACCCGCCAAGGAGAGTCCCTGGGCCGGTGGCCGTCCCGGGCTGGGCCAGCCACAGCCAGAGGCCCTGGGATCCAGGGAAACCCTCCCTCCTGCCAAGGGGAAGCCTCAGAGACCGTAGTCAGGTGCTCAGATAAGGTGACGCAGTCCCCACAGGGGAGGGGCCCACTCCTCCCTGGGCTGTCCTGGGGTGGCCCACACAGGGCAGGAGGGGCTGAGTGCCACCGCCCAGCGTGGGCAGTGAAGCCATCCACCAACACCGGCACATGTGCCCCCTCCTCCAGGAGCCTCTGGGCGCCATCGAGCATGGGTGCTTTACACCCACTCGATACGTAGTGTTGTGGGCCTCACACCCACTGGAAGGCACCAGGGAAGCAGGCTGGGTGGGCCAGGGCTGGGGACGCAGCGTCAGAGCAGGGCCAAGCTGACAACGCCCCGCGTGGCCCTTCCCTCTGCACCTTGGCCCCCCACTCTGGGGTCTCCCCCTGTCCCAGCCACCTTGGCCCCATGATCCCCTGGCAGGAGCCAGGCAGCTAACAGGGCCCACCAGTTGCTGGGTCTCCATCCTGCCACTGTGTGTCCTGACAGGATCTGAAGGCTTTGAGCACCCACATGGCCCTGCGACCAGCCCGCCCCACCAGGAGGTGCTTGTCCCTTCACCTGCTGTACCCCAAGACCTCCAGAGACGCTTCTGTAGCTCGCCCCTGGGAACAGCCCCTTCCAGACCCGAGCAGGCTCCACCCTGGCCCAGGCAGAAGTGCCGCCTAGGTCCCGTGGGTCCCGCAGCAGCGGTCCCACCCTGAGCAAGGCATCCAGGCCCCAGACTCTCCCACAGGGAGGCCAGCTGGCCAGGCCCACACCCTGCCCACCACTGGTCCCAGACCCTGTCCCAGGGACCCACAGCTGGGGCTGGGGTGCGGGGTGGGGCAGGCACAGGGGCTCCAGGGTCCCTGGCTCAGCCAGGAAATGAAAGGACACAGGCCGTGCTTAGGGTCGCCCTTCCACACAACACACCCAGGCCAGGTGGGCGGCATGACCGCTGGAGCACATGGAAAACCTGCCTTTCCCTGGGAGGGGCTGCCAGCATGCTGGGCAGGAGTTGGAGGAGCTGGCCGTGCCCACCTCGAGGCCTGAGTGGTTCAGGGGGCAAGGCGGAGCCAGGGTCAGTGGGGGGCAGCTCAGGGTGCAGAAACAGGGGTGGCTCTGAATCAGACAAGGCCTGGGCTAGGGGTCCAGCAGCCTGGCCCAAAGCAGCTCCCACGCCCAGGGCAAGGGGGCCCTCCCCAGGGTGGTTTCAGGACACATCATCTGTGGAGACACAGGGGTGCCGGGCTGCCGCCAGGCCCACAAAACAGAGAAGGAAGGTCTCATGGCAGCAACCGCACTTCCGGGACCAAGGGTGTGGCACAGTCACTGAGAGGCTCCTTGGGCCACGGGACCCGAGCAGACACATGGGGACAAGCCCCCCAGACCTGCTCCTCCTCTAGGTTGCCCCCTGGCCCGAGCTGGGGTACCCTTTGGGGCCTCCCACCCTCTCTGAGAACCCTGGTGCAGGGGAGCCCCCCAGCCCTGCAGTCCAGGGACCTGCGGCACCTCGCGGCTGGCCCGATCCCACCGCTCACCAGTGACATCAGCACCCATGACAGCCAGGGGCGGCAGGTTTGGGGAGCAGAAGGCCTCGAACCTGCGCGAGTCCACCTTCGTCACGCGGGCGCCCCGGAACAGCTGGTTCTGGAAGAACAGGCAGACCTGCAGGAGGAGAGGGGCCCCAAAGTGAGACCCGCTGCAGTGCCCTTCCGTGAGGACCCCGCCTGGCCTGGTGAGGGGCCCGTCTCGTCAGTGAGTCCTGCGCCAGGGCAGATGTTGAGGACGGACAGCGTTGGCTCGGAACTGCGCCAGGACACCTGTTCCTGTGCACACATACATGCATGTAACAGAACTGCGTGTAACCTGGCAGGAAACACCATGGGCCGAGGCAGCAGCCCCGGGAGGGAACTGTGGGTGACTGCACCCTTTTGCTTTGTTTCCCAGCTCTTTCCTCTGCCACGTGTGCGTCCCTTACAGGGTGAAGGGCGGGTCTCGAGAGCCCCCAGCCCTGCCTGCGGCTGGGTCAGGTACCTCGGGGATCTCGTACTGGCCGGCCATGAGCAGGGCTCCCAGCAGGTTCTCCCGGCCGTCGTTCCACAGGGTGTGGATGGGCACCTAGGAGGGGCCGCAGATGGGAGCTGAGGCCCTGCCTGCAGCCCCCTGCGGGTCTGGGCAGGAGGAAGGCTGGAGCGGGGGAGAGGGGCTGGTGGGCCCTGCCCCAGGACAGTGGCCCATACCCCTCCCCACTCCCCCCATGGGTCCCCACACTGGGAGGATCTCACTACGGGTCTCCTGCCCACCGACCCACTGGGACCAACTGTCCGGGGGACCACAGTGACGCCAGCCCAGGCAGGGCAGCTGGCCACGTGGAAGCCACCCGGGAGCTGCAGGGCAGAGCCAGAGGCCAACACCTGACCCCACCACTTCCCCCTCCGGCTGCAGGCGGAGGCTGGGGGCTACCTGGACCTCACCCGGGCATCACCTGGGCCCCGGTGAGGATGACAGGTTTCCGGAGGTTCTCCAGCATGAAGGCCAGCATGGAGGCTCCGAAGGCCATGGTGTCGGTACCGTGAATGACCACGAAGCCCTGGAACTGCTCGTAGTTCCTCTGTGGGGAGCAAACGTCAGGCCCGAGAGCAGGTCTTCCACAGGGAAAGGGAAGGACAGGGCCCCACATGTAGATGCGGGGGGGGGGGCTGGGCCCGGCGGCACCCCAGTCACTGAAGACCGTCTCGGCTCCCCCTGCCCCAGGTAGCCCCCAACCCCCAGTGTGAGCCCCCTGCCTGACCGCGTGCTGAGTGTCTGTGGCCTTGCCCCTAGGACGCAGATCCCCTGCCAGACTTCCTGGAGGAATCACCCCAGGTGACGCCCAGTGAGGACTCCCAAGAACACCGGTCAGCCAGAGCCCCGCTCCGTGGTGCAGAGAGGCCCCCGAGGGACAGGCCCCGGGGGCAGCAGCCACCGTGGGGAGAGTGAGCCCGAGGCCCGTGGTCCAGCGGGCAGGCCAGATGAGGAACCGCACTGTGCAGGAGGCACAGCTGGTGCTGGGGGCCGCCCGTGACCTGGCTAGGCGGGCAGGGTGCTGCAGGGGTGCCGGAGAAGGACCCTTCCCCACACAGCCCTCCCGGGCAGGCTGGCCAGTTCCACAGGAATGAGGGTGGCTGCAGGGACTTCCTCCAGCCACCGCCTCCTGGAGGGCCGTCAAGACTGCCTTTGGCCTGGTTGTGAGGGGCGTAGTTGTGGGAGCTGAGGGGCCCAGCCCCTGCTGTGGGACCATTCTGCAGGCCTGTGAGCGGTGGGGCTGCAGGGCCGAGCCACCACCGGTTGGAGCGCCACTTGCTGGCCACACAGGGCTGGGCTCAGCTCCCCACCCAGCCCAGAACACTACCCGCTGCGGCCAGGTCTGCAGACCTGCCGGTGCAGCAAAGCTCTCAGGCACCTCGAGGAGGGAGACTGCCCGGATGACGGCAACAGACACGCCCATGGTGGCCAGAGGCTCCATTCAGGGACACGAGGGCCCGGCCCAGGGCCACCACTGCCCCAGATGCTCCCAGCGTAGGGGACACGGTGAGGCCCCAGGCAGAATGGGGCCAGGGAGTGGCTGTGGCCGAGGGAAGGGAGCCTACGGGGTGAGCCTCTGGAGAGCGGGTGAGAAATGGGTCTGGAGGATGGGGGCCCACCCGCCAGCCTGGGGAGCTGGGGCCAGGACTGTGCAGGCAGAGGCGGGGGGAGCAGGGAGGAAGCGGTGGAGGCGGAGGGACCGGCATGCACGCTCAGTGCGGTGAGCCAGACACCCCGTCGCGGGGCTCCGCACCCTTTCTGGACCCTAAATCCACTAAGGCCGAGGCTCCAGGGTGGGCACGGGCGGGACAGAGGGGACCGGCCAGGGGCGGAGGTTCTCGGCCTGCGGGAAGCAGCGCGCATACCAGCCCAGGGCGCTACGCGGGACCAGCCGGCTGCAGCTCAGCCCAGGCCGCTGTCCGCAGTCCCCTCTCCCCGGAAGGACGGGCCCTCACGGCCCACCCTCCCCTTGCCGGGGAAGCGGGGCTGTAGAGGTCCTGCCGCTGAGGTGTCACCCAGGGCCTGGCTGGCGCTCTGCCGAAGCCGCAGACCCTTCCAGGGACCCCAGAGCGCCACATGCTGGCCAGGCAGGGATGCACAGCCCCGCCCACACCCATCCCCCCCCCCCGGCTGCGGCCCCCCCCCCCCCCCCCCCCCCCCCCCCCCCCGGGCCCCCCCCCCCCCCCCCCCCCCCCCCCCCCCCCCCGCCCCCCCATGCACTGGGGCCCCGCCCACACACCCAGTCCCGCCCACGTGCTGCGGCCCCGCCCACCATCCAGCTCCGCCCACAGCCCAGTCCCGCCCACTTCTGCGGCCCCGCCCGACCCCGCAGCCTCGGCCAGGGTGTCCCCGCCACCCGCACTGTCCAGCTACCTCAATGGTCTGCGCGATGCGAATCCACTCGGTGATGGTCATGTCACTGGAGTCGAAGAGGGGCTGACACTCCAGCACCGTGTAGATGATCCTCTGGTCGGGACTGGCCGGCCTGCGGGAGGCGGGAGGGCGGCTCCCACTCGGACCCCTCCTCCCTCGGCCCACCCGCGTCCCCCTGCCCCGCTGGCCCCTGGGTCCCTGGGCTCTGCGCATCGGCACGTCCTTGCCGTCCTGAGCACAGGTCGGCCCCCTGCCACCAGGAGTCCCCAGGCGCAGGGCCTGTGCTGGCCGCTGGCTGAGCGGGCCGAGGACCGGTGCGGTCACCTGGGCCCAGCCCTGGCTGAGCCGGGAGTGGCCGCCACGGGGTGGCTGGCAGGACGGAGGCCAGGGACGCGAGGGGGACTCCCACGCAGCCTGCCAGCGCGGCGCCAGGGCTGAGAGCCTAAGCAGAGGACCCCAGTGCTCGTGAGAGGGACTTTGGTCAGTTCTAGAGCCCTGGAGGTGGATGTTCAAGGGCTCTCCTGGGAGCCTGCCCGGCGGCCCACCTGCGGGGACAGTGGCCCTTGATCCCGCCTGAGACCCCAGCGGACACTCACG
This sequence comes from Noctilio leporinus, assembly GCA_004026585.1. Classification (NCBI taxonomy): domain Eukaryota; kingdom Metazoa; phylum Chordata; class Mammalia; order Chiroptera; family Noctilionidae; genus Noctilio; species Noctilio leporinus. Next base: position 81,788 of record PVIW01003093.1, on the reverse strand, counting down.
GCAACACCAGGGTGTCCTTGGGGAGTCCAGAGGTCCGGGCGTACTCCTCATCATGGAAGGAGGGCAGTGCCCTCAGAACAGCCGTCAGGCCCTTCCCGGGGACCAGCACTGCGGGCAGGACAGCAGTCAGGGACCGGCAGCCACCCCTGGCTCCACTCGCTGGGCACTGACTCTGGCAGCCAGGCCTGTGGGGAGGTCAGTCAGAGGTGGGCAGCTGCCACAGGCCCGTGTCCAGGTGAGCCCGCACCCCCAGCCTTTTCACGCACCCAGCTCCTCAGAGCGCCCCGGACATGCTGTTCGCTCTGCCGGGAAGTCCTCAACCCCTGTCCTATTCTGACCTGTCAGGTGCCTCACCCCCGCTCAGGGCACCACCTCCAGGAAGCCCTTCTCGATAGCCGGGCTCTGGTGCCCTCCACAGCCCTGGCTCCCTTGCGGGACTGTGTGTGGCCCCTCCAGGGCGCAGCCCCAGTCCTCTGCCCACAGCGTCCCTGTCCCAGAAACTGGCCCAGAAACTGGCCCCTGCGGAGGTCGGCTCTGAGCAAACCCTGAAGGCTCACAGGCGGGTCTCCTGGAAACAGGGATCCCTCGCACTGGCTCCCAGATGGTTGCTGCCTTGGGGGTCCCGGCCTTCCGCCGCACGTGCTCCCTCCCAGCACCGTGCCCTTGAGCAGGAGGCTGGCTGCCCACCCAGGTTCTGTACTTGGTGGTGCTGGGCACTCGGTACAGCAGTGAGGACAAGGCCCCCCCATCGAGAAGCATCCGTGGCTGAATAACGTCTGGACCAGGGTCACTCCTGGGCCACAGGCTTGCCCCCTGTCCCAGCTTATTTAAGTTTATGTATTATTTTTAAGTACTTTATTAAAAATATTGTATTTATTATTTTTAGAGAGAAGGGCAGGGACGGAGGAAGAAAGGAAGAGAAACATCCATGTGTGGTTGCCTTTCACCTGCCTCCAGCCACAGACCTGGCTGGAGACCTGGCTTGCAACCTGGTTATGTGCCCTGGCTGGGAACCGAACCAGGACCTTTGGGTTCGCAGGCCGGTGCCTTCCCCACTGAGCAGTACCACCCTGGGCTAAGATGAAACCATTTTAAAGGGCATTTGCAAGTCCAGGTTCCCAAGCTGAGCAAACAGACCGAAAGTAACCACGCTGGATGGTGTGACATTAAAACCTGTATTGAAAGCCAGTCACGGCCGGGAGTCCCGTCCCAGGCCAGCAGCTTCCTTGACGAAGGTCAGTGTTCACCTGAATGGAGCCTGGTGTGCCCGCGTCCCGGACGGCGCGCCCGTGAAGTGGCCGCATCTCCTTCCCCAGCCCTCGGGCTCACCCGCCAGCACCGGGGCACGGGACCCTCCTCTCCCCTTGTCCCCCAACCAAGGGCTCCATGTGCCGGAAGTGTGAACTGTCCAACCCCATGTAGAAGACGTGTGTGTGTCTGTTTTACTTTTTATCCAACCCCAGAGGTCTCCCCGCTTTGCCTTCCCCCTGGTCTACCACCCATGGGGTCAGGTAATCCAACCCCTCTACGTCCTCCGCTTGGACTTCAGGGCGTGAACGAGGCGCAGCTGCCCCTCCCGGGAGCGGTTTCCCAGCCTGTGGCGTTTTGCTTCCCGGCAGTTGTCCAACAAACTCTCCTAAGACTTTTCTGAAGCTGCGCCTTCTCCCGCCCACAGCTACTCTCATCGGTTGCAGAAGTTAAAAAGGGGGAAAGATTTCAAGGTAGCTTCATTGAAAGATTCATTTTAAAGGACTGGGAAATGCGAAAAAGGGAAGAGGTGCCTATGACCAGGAAAGTGAGGCAGATGAGTCCTGCCCTCCCCCACACCGTCAGGAGGCCACCCTGTCAGCTGGGCTCGGGTCACCGTCACCCTCCCACGTCTTCCCCCAGGGCTGAGCCCCACCCGCCCCCAGCTGTCACCGGAGGAGCCTTTCTCAAGGCCAAGGCTGGTGTCCAGGGTGTGGACTCACCCCCTGGCCAGCCCCTGGAAGGGGACTCTCCCAGAGAACTGTGGGAGTCAGAAAGGACCCCCCAAGAGGCGCCTCCATGGTACATGGATTGCTTTGAGCTGATGGTAACTTCAGCAGCAGGCTCAAGAGGGGCCTCCAACCCCCCTTTAATGACCCGGAAAATTTTAAATTAGGGGCCCTGGTAAGGAATTCGGGAGATCACCTCAGGACCTGCCTATGGGACAGGACCAGTTCCCATTCACTAAACACCTGCCCCTCCCTCCGCGACCCTCTGAAGCCCTCAGGCGGCTCACCTGTGCCTAGCTCAGGTCTGGAAACTCCCCTTCCCCTTGACCTTGGAACCTCTAGGTGCATGTGTGGGGGGTCCCCCACATATATATGTGCTAAATACACTTATTTTCCCTTGTGAAAAGCAAACATGTGTCTGGGTTTTGTGACATTCTTGGCTTTATCCTTCTAAATAAATATCCATTTTCACACCTGACTTTTGCCAACTGTTTTGCCAACTTGTCCCTCACCTGAGGACATTCTTATTGATTTCAGAGAGAGGGGGAGAAATATCCGTTGGTTGCTTCCCGTAAACACCCTTGTTAGGATACAGGTGCAGACAACTGCAAACAGCAGGTATCTTTGAACTTGAGTTGCACCTGGACCTCAGGTAAAATGCTAGCAGCCACGTTTACCTATCTAACCTGGCGGGAATTCAATCATGGAATCCCATGTAAATGAAGGACTGGCTCCATGAGAGGACGCTCTTAACACTCCCTTACTGATGGAATTTGGGTGAAGAAACAACTGTCCTTCACCCAGGCATCTGTGAGGACATCCTCGTGAAAGCCCCAGCCCGGTGAGGTCAGGGGGAAGACGGCCACTCCAAGGGTCACTTCCTTGCCCCACCCTGTTCTCCCTGCTCCCCTCTTTCCTTCCCCCAGTAAACTGTCTCTGGAGTGATTTCTCCCAGCAAGGCTGACCTTACAGCCCTGGCTGGGGATCGAACCTGCAACCTTCTGGTTTATGGGACGATGCTCCAACCAACCGAGCCACGCTGGCCAGGGGAAAACTGTTACTCCTAACAAGGAGCCCCAGGCTCCAGGCCCCGAAAATCCAGGCATCCCCGAGGCTGCCCTTCCCGGGCCCTGGGCTCCGCGCTGGGGGAACTGCGTCCGGCTGCTTGTCTATGAGGGGCACCCAGGGCCCCTGGGACGTCCTGTGGCCTAGGCCTCACGAACGTGAGCTGAAGAGTGTGGAACTGTGCTCATGAAGGTCCAGGCCAGGGACACAGGTGCCACATCACAGCCACCAAGGGTCACTGCCGGGGCCCTCCCTTGGCCTCCCAGCAGGAAGCTCTGCCCCCCACCCCCCGCGGGCAGGGAGTCCTCTGGGGTGCTGCCTGGCCTGTCGCCAGGGCGCCTGGATTCATGCTGCCCGTTGACCTGTGATACCTTCGATCAACTCCGGGAGGGGTGACCCACCTCAGCCATGCCAGGCTGTTAACCACTGTTAGGGAGGCCTGAGTCCAGAGTTCACGACCCTCGCTGGCCTCACAGTGGCAGGGGCTCCTGAGTCTGGCCCCATCTGGCTTCTTCCCCAGCCTGGGTGCTGCCCTTATCCTCAAACACAAAAGGTCCACAACATCCTTGAAGACTGAGCACCAGACACCCCCCAGGGCTGGCCCAAGGGCTGGCCCTCGTGTCCCTCAGGGTCAGGTGTCCCTGGCACCCAGCCCCCCTGCTTCTTCTCTCCCAGGGGCAGCCGGGGCCTGGTCTCAGCTCTCTTCCTCCTTCATCCCCTGATGCTTCACCCCGGGCCACCTCCCGGTGGTGGGGGAGGGCCAGACAGTGAGACCGGGTCCCAGGAGCCCTGGTGCCTGGCGGCTGGTTCCTGTTGGAGGCAGCGCCCTCCACAAGGAGCCAGAGCTGCTGCTGTGACCCCAGCGGACAAGGAGGCCCTGCCAAGCATGGGGGCACCTCCTCCGGGACCCCAGGACTCAGAAACCAGCAGCCCCTCCAGCTGGGCAGGCGGACTGCTCTGAGCCTGCTGGCCAGGCCCCTTGCCTCCCCAGGTCACGCTGGCCTCTGGGTAGACACCTGCTGACTTGGCTTCCCGGGCCTGATGATTGCAGTGGCCCAGGCAGGCTCCCAGGGACCCGAGCACCCTGGCCCATGCCCCTGCTCTCCAAAGCTCAGGCCTCTGGGTCACCTTCTAGATGTGTGGCCTTTGTGGCCTCCCAGGGACAAGCAGAGCCACAGGGCTGAGGATAGGTACGATGGGGCACAACGTGGGGGGATGGGAGCAGGGCCAGAGCCCACCTTCCTCTGTCACCTGGACCCTTGGGCACAATGTGCTGCACCCATGGAACTGCAATTGAACCTATGCCAAGGCTGGAGGGGCTGGGCTGGCAGGGTGGTCAGGGCCCCGATGGAGCCTGCAAGCCAGCCTTTGAGGGAGCAGCTGCCCCGTCCCTTCCGCAGCCCTGCTCCCCGCCTGGGTCCCACCCTTCCTGACACAGGCGCAGGGTGGCCACTGCCCCCGTGACCAGTTCCTTACTCCTGTGCTGCTGGTTTAAAGTGAGCCCCCTGCCCCCTGCCAGGGCCACGCTGAGGGACCAGCAGGCCACTTGGTGTAGTGCCACTTGGACCTGCCCGGCTTTCACCACCGGCAGGCTGTCTGGATCGGAACCATGAGACACAGCAGTGGAGGGCAGGCTCCTGGCAGCCCGGGGCAGCCACCGGCCGGGATGTGGGGAACCCTGTCCCCACGGTCCGGAGAGGCTCACGAGTGTCTGTGACCTGACCAGTGGGTGTGGGGGGTGCAGTAACAGGGACAGGATGGAGAAGGGCAGTCAGAAGCAGGGGGTGAGCCGCCGCTTCCGCGGAAAGGAGCTGGGAAGGAGGAAGGGACGGTCAGTGGCCCAAGGACTGGCAAGCGCGGAGGGGAGAGTTGGGTCCCAGGGTGGCGGGGGCTGGAGCGGCTAGTGATGAGGCTGGGAGGCGGGTGGGAGAGGGTCGGAGTGGGAGGACAGCCCAGGGCCAGGGTCGCGGCTGCCCCAGTGTGACCTGCAGCTGGGAGCAGGGAGCTGGGGAGGAAGGAGGTGCCGGCGAAGGGCCAGCGCCCACAGGGAGCCCCTCCAGGGGCCGCTAACTTGCCGGCAGCGAAGAGCAGAACGGAGGCTCAAGAATGAGGATGAGGTTGGTCCTGCCCCTGGGAGGGCAGGCAGCTCACACATCACAGAGCTGGGGAAGCCCTGCGAGAGGGACCTGCTGTCCTGGGACAATTCTCTTCCCAGCCCTGGGGAGCCCCAGGCTCCCCAGACTGAGTCCCACCCTGAAGGCGCCCCTGCTCCAGTGGCCTGGCACTGGGTGCCCCCACACCACCCCCGGACCCTCACACCCCTCAGAGCGCAGGGCCGGTGCCACGGAGGCAGAGAAAACAAGGTGCCCCTGAAAGTGAGCTCGTCCCCACGGTGTCAGATGGCGGAGCCAGGCACTTGGAACAGGAAATGGGTGCACAAGGGGCGCCCGCCGCTAGTGAGGGGGCCGTGGGTCCCTCAACACCTGCCTGCCCGCTTGTTGGTCGGGGAAGGGGCGAGACCGCGCTCACTTCCACGCCCGACGGTTCTAAGTGCTGGCGCCCCGCCTCCCTGTCCTGCGCGCTTGGCGGCCTCGGACAAGGGACATCGCAAGGCCACCCCGCGCACCCGGCCGCCAACTCACCGCCGCCCTGGCTCCGCATCCCGATGGTGCCGCCGGTGTAGATGGCCAGCAGCCGCCGCTCGGGCCCCAACGCGCGCGCCATCTCGGGTCAAGGGCCGTGGGGAGCACGGAGCGGAGGCGGCGTGGGGCGCCCCGGGCACTTGCGGAGCTGTGCCGACTGCGGAAGCCGGGGAGCTAAAGCCGGCGGGCTGGGCGGGGCCGGACCCGCCCCAAGGCGAGGGGGGCGGGGTGGGGCAGCCCCCAGCACGGGGAGGGGACACTGCCCAGGGGCGCCCCGCGGGGCCTTCCGGGATCTCGGCTGCCCCGCCCGCGCTTTCATCGCAGGCGAAGACCACGTGCCTCGCGCGCCCTCGCGGGGCCCCGGTGCCCGTTCACAGGGCCCCACGCCACCTCCGTCTGGGCGCCGGCGCCCCGGGCATCGTGGGGGCCCATGTGCCCGAGAGAACGCGTCGTGTCCGGAGAGCCGCCTGTGTCGCAATCGCTTCCGAGGAACTCACTTTGGTAACACAAACAGGCTCTTCTCCGCTCGGCGATCGGCTCTGCCCGGTGCGTTGGGGCTGCAGACCAGGGCGTGCCCCCCCCCCCCCAACAAGTCTCCGCCGGCCTCCCGCCCCGCCGCCGCCGAGTCTACCTCTGCGCAGGGTCACCGCTCACATCCCCCGGACTAGGACCCGCGCTCGCCAACAGCCTCCGCGCCATCCCGCCGGTGCGGCCAACCTTCACCTCCAATCTCGGTGGCCCCTGAGCGCTGGGCTGGGGCCACCGGGTGCCAAAGGCCCGCAGGGCGGGTCCCCACCACCGACTGCGGGAACCAGGCGTCTGGGCAGCGCTGCGGTGCCCGCGTCTTTACAGCTTTGTGTATCAAAAGACAGTCAACAGAGTGGGGGGAAAACACTTCAAATGTTTACGATGGTAACTGTTTTTCCGCAATAAAATTAATGGGCAAAATAGACGAAGAAGAAAGTGTTCACCAACATGACAAAGGACTTGTGTCCTGAAAGAACTCTTGTCAGTGCACAACGGGGCGGGGGCAGAGCGGTGGGGCCCCAGCAGGGCCGGGCAGCGCACCCCTGGGCTGGTGGCCCGTCTGCAGGTTCAGCGTGAGGGCGGCCGTGCTCAGCGGGCTGGGAGCCCAGCGCCCCGTCAGTCCCTTTGGAAAATGTGCTGGTTTTACGTGCAGTTAAACCGCCACCTGCCAGGTGACCCAGTATTTCCACCTCTCAGGCACTGACCCGACAGAAATGGAAACACCTGTCCATAAGGATGTTCCTGGCAGCTGGGTCCACTGGGCCCGGCTGAACACGGCGCAACGTCCTTCGGCAGGAGAACGGGTAAGAGCGACGCTCGGGAACCCGGTGAGCACAAGTGGGCGCCACGAAGGAGCCCGTGCTGCCAGGGCCCACACCTGGGGGCCCGCGAGAGGGCAGGGTGCCGGCCCCCCAGGGACGGCTCAGCTGGCGGGCATCGCGCCAACATGGGCTGCACGCACGCTCAGGTGCCCCGGAGTCACCGACGTGCGGTGCAGACCTCGGACCACCTGAAAGGGGTGGCCCTTCGACCCAGGGCCACGTGAAGCAGGAGCCTCTAAGGTTTCTATTACACTAAGTCACTCTGGAACAAGCTTAGCCCCTGACACACACACCTTCTCCCCCCAACATCAAGTTCTCCCTGCTGTGTGGTTCGCAAGCTCCCAGGAGGCCAGCCCTGCAGTTCCAAGGGACGAGGGCTAGGTGGCAGCACGTCCCCATCACGGACCCCACCCTGCTGACCAGGACAAGCTCCTGCCCTGGGCAGCTGAAACCCAAGCGGAAGAGGAGCCTGTTCTGAAGCAGGTTCCGCCTGGGAAATGCTGGGTCAGAGGCTCTGGGGTTTCCCACTCCAGTCTTCGAGGGCAGCCCTTCGCCTGGCCACACCCTCTGCTTCTGTTTACAATGACTTTTCCCCTTTGCCTTAAAATCACCCTCCCCAGGCCCTGGCTGGTGGGGCTCAGCGGATTGAGCTCCGGCCTGCAGGCCAAGGGTCGCCGGTTCGATTCCCAGTCCTGGGTTGCGGGCCAGGTCCCCAAATTGGAGGAGCACCAGAAGCAACGGGCCATTCAAGTTTCTCCCTCCCTTCCCCTCTCTCTAAAAGTGAATCAAACCTTTTTAAAATACCCCCTCCAGTTCATTCTAAAGTAACTACCCTGATTCAAACCGGGCACAGGGTACAAGTAGGGTGTGCTGGGCACCCACCCGCATGGGTGCATCCGCTCACCCCGAGCTCTGGTTTCGGGGCTCTCCCTGCCGGGGCCGGTTCAGGGCCTGTGCTGAGGCACAGCAGGGGCAGCTGCGCCTGGGAATGAGCCTGACCTCTTGGGGTGCTGAGCCAGCAGCGAGCTGCTGTGGACTCAAGCCGATGCCCAGACCACACAACCTGAGGCATTCCACCTGCCTGGGTCTCTTCTCAAATTCAAAAAATATGTATTTTATTTTGTACAGGAGAGCAAGAAAGGGAGAAAGAGAGGGAGAGACACATTACTGTGTGGTTGCCTCTCACGTGCCTCCTCCTGGGGACCCAGCCTGCAGCCCAGGCCTGTGCTCTGACTGGGAATCGAACTGGCAATTCGAACTGGGAATCGAACCCTTTGGTTCACAGGCTAGAGCTCAGTCCACTGAGCCACACCAGCCAGGGGTCTTCTTGGTTTTTTTGTTTGTTTTTTAAAGATTTTATTTATTATTTTTGGAAAGAGGGGAAGGGAGAGAGGCAGAAAGGGAGAGAAACCCATGTGTGGTTGCCTGTCACCTGCCTCCAGCCAGACACGTGGCTGGAGACCTGGCTTGCAACCTGGTTATGTGCCCTGGCTGGGAATCGAACCAGCGACCTTTGGGTTTGCAGGCCGGCGCCTTATCCACTGTGCTACCAGCCAGGGCATCTTGGGATTTTTAACGTTCCTTCTGCAACCTAGCACATTCTCAATTGTACGTGCATTCTTTTACTTTTTAACTTTTTAAAAGCATATACTGTATTAAAGAGCAACTGTTTCACTGCTTGTACCACACAACAAAAATAAGGGGCTTTAGAAAGGGAATTTCTCCCCTGGCGGGTGTGGCTCAGTGGACTGAGCTCTGGCCTGCAGTCACCAGTTTGATTCCTGGTCAGCTCACATGCCTGGGTTGCAGGCCAGGTCCCCACTTGGGTGAGGCCGATGGATGTTTCTCTTCCTCCTTCTCCCTTCCTTCCCCTCAATCTAAAAATATATGTATTTTAAAAGGAACTTACGCACATAAAAGAAGTCCATCTGGAGGCAGGTGGTTGGGGATGGGCTGGGGGATGGCACCAGAACCCAGACTCTGCCACTGTTTACGGGTGGCTTCCACTAGTGAGGTCCTCCCATGGCAGAAGACTGCTGCTGAAGCTCCAGCCATCATGTCTGTGTTCCAGGGAAGCAACAGGAAAGGTGTCTCAAGAACAAGGGCCCACACCCCATCTCCATCCAGATGGCCAAGGTTATTACTGAGAACATTGTCTCCCACTTTTCTCTGCTCCAATCCATGCAGACACACCGTGCATGTGTGTTGTGTGTTGTGTGCACATGTGTGGTGGTGGTGGTGGGGTGTTAATGATTTTTAAATGAGACACTAGGGACATTTCCACCTCTTCTCTTTCCAACCACTGCCCCGAGGAACCTGCAAGGCGGCAGCAGCTCCCACACCACCCTGTTCCCATCCCGCATGGACATGTGACCCTGGGCAGGTAGCGCTGCAACTTGTACTGCCGCACACAGGGCACGCGTGCTCACACGGCAACACGGGGTGGCGGAGGGGCCTGCTTTCTGTTCTCACAGCTGTGGCCACACCTGCGACTTTTCCAGCCACACCAGGTCTTCTCCACCCCCCGCCCCCTCCGCAAAGCTGCGGCCCTTTTCAATCGCGGCCGCCTGCCTGGGCAGGAGGCTCACTCGTTTTCCGTGCCTTTCCTACTAGCGAACTGCGGCGTTTTCGGGTCTCCTGGCCCATAGAGTGTGCTCTTCTCTGGACCCTCGAGCGTATTTACGTATTTATGTCCTGTTTTGTTCCCTTGTTGCTCTTCTCTGGGGTACGTGGGCGCAGGCTTCCGTTCCGTCCCCGTCACCTGCATCACCAGCACCCGCCACGACCGTCTGCTTGTGGCGTCTCCGCCCGCACGTCTTGTCACCAGTCCAGGTCCACGTTCCCCCGCACGCTGGCTCCCAGCCTGGTTAACAGGCCCCCGGCTCCTACAGAACTCCAGCCTGGGCATCGATACCCACCCACGTACATTGCAAGGTATTTTTATTGAACTCCAAAGCTACCTCGTAGGGATTCTAGTTGGAATTGTATTCATTTGTGTATTAACCTGACCCTTTTTATGGCACACCATCTCCCGTGTACGCTTTCCCATCTGGCTTCGTCTCAGCAAGAGGTTTCCTTGCGGGGGGGGGGGGGGAGGAGGCCTACACGCTTATTCTGAAGCCCTTCCCACCTCACACAGAGTATTGTTTGGGTTCTCACTGCCCTGCTGGAGACAGGGGGTGACCCCCGTGCCTTGAGCGTGTGCTCAGGGGCCTTGCCCACAGCCCGCTGACTTACACAGGGTGAGGGGCGCTGACCTGCTCACGCAGTCAAAACTCCGCACGTGACTTAGGCTCCCCCAGGACTTAGCTGACCCCAGTCCTTAGGGAACAGGCTCCAGGCTCCCTCTCCATCCCTGCAGGTCCCAGACACCGAGGAGGCTCACACTGTGCCTCACAGCTGCTCAGGAGGTTGTCCCTCAGCACCTGCGGACTTCCAGTCATGGACGGAAAACCAGTGCAGGTGTTTCCAGAAATAACCTGCACGTATGTGGCCTGCGGTGCTCAGGAACCCACTGCGTCCCTCACGGCAGAGGCCCCACAGGGACCCTCTGAAAAGCCTGCTTTCGAGGCCAGCCCCCGGCTGTGTGGCATCAGCCTGCTGTGTGGCACCTGGGGAGTGACCTCCTGGTACCCACCTGCCGCCCTCTGGCCTGTTCCCCGTGCTGACGGACAGACGGACGGCATCTGCTCGCTGCTGCACCCCCACTATGAGGGCTCTGGCCTGCCGTCCCGGGGGAGCAGCGAGCCTGGAGGGGGTCTTGAGGACCCTGGCACCCGGCTCGCATGCTGCTTGGGCTTCCTCATGAGCCCGGGGCAACAGGCCCCTGACCCCAACCTGCCCCCGCAGGGCGAGCCCCACCCGCCTCTCGTCCCATGGCTCCTGGTCTGTTCTGCAGGGAGCTGCCTTTTAAAAAGCCAGTTTTACACATTCGGGTGTTTTAGGATAAAGCACATTTCGGTTCTCTGACTAAACATGGTCAGAAACAGGACTTGGTCCAATGCTTTATTGTCTAACAGGTACACTAGTTGCCAGGTACTCTCTCTGATTTCCAAACTCTGGACTAAGAATTGTAACTTAAGTAAAAACCTAAAGTATAAAAAACTGAACTTGGTTTTACCAAAATTAGATTTTTCCCTCATGAGAAAGAATCAGAACGTTCCACATGGTTGGACGAGCGCAGCCCTGGCCGCGTGGCGGGTGGGGTGGGCACGCTCGTGCGCAGCCACCGTGACAGGCAGGAGGCACAGTGCCCTGGCCCCAGGGATCGCCCTGGGCGAGCTCACAGTGCTCTTGGCTCTCGGTCCCAGTGAGGCCACACGAGTCACCCCCAAGTGCTCAACACAGCAACCTTCTGTTCTAGAAAACACGTGGCCTTCAAGCCCTTCCCGCTGTCCAGCCACCGCCAGAGACAGGGGCCAGGGTGCAGACGCCCGCCGGGGCAGGGACGGGCGGGACTGGACGCTGAGGCGCAGGCTCGGGTCCGCAGGTGGGGCTGCTGGGGGCACCGCTAGGGGCTGAGCACGGTCGGCCTGTGCAGCTGGTAGAGAGCGGTGTTCTTCCCTCTGCCCTCTGCCCGTTCCGCCTGCTCCATGAGCAGCCTCGGGTCCACCTAGGGGCACAGGAGGGCTGTCAGGCTCGGTGTTGGGCGTCAAGTGAAACGATGAACACAGAACATTACACGCACAAGTGCTGAGTTTCCCAAACACTGTCACTGGAAGGGTCCACTGCTCACAACACTTAACCCTACGGGTCTGGTCACTCGTCTCTCAGTCCCTTGAAGACCACGTGACCCTACTTAGCCTTCCCTGCACCTTCGACACAGCATGTAGGTCTTCTACAGCGTCCACCTCGGAACACACTTCTGCTCGGAGCTCTGGACACCGGCCGCCTGCAGCACAGGCAGCTGGCACCGGCAGGGCTGTCACAGTGAAGCTGGCTCCAGGACTGGTCACATGGGCGTGGGAAGGGCAGCCAGCCAGGAGCACAGGGCAGGTGTGTCCGCAGAGCAGCCTTCCGCCTGGGACTGGGAGGACACCCTAACGGGGCACTCGAAGGATGAGGAGCTGCCAGGGGGGGATTCGTTGCTTCATTTCTAAGGACCACCCAGGCCCTAGAACTAAAGCTTTTGAGTTTCCCCTGGGTTCCCTTCCCTGAAACCCTACTGCACTCAGTTTTCTAAACCTCACAGACAGGAAATGCGGAGGTGCCCTTGTCCACAACAGCCATGGGCTCAACTGTGTCCGCAACACAAGGCTGAGGCCCAACCCCCAACGAGAAGCTACCAGGTCACGAGGGTGGGACCCCAGGACAGGTGACGGCTCCCTACGAGGAGGAGACCAGCGCCCTCTTCCCCACGCAACACAACAGTGGCTGTCTACAAGCCACGCGGCGCCCCAGACGCCCACTGCTTCAGCCACCAGGGCACGGGTGCTGCTGACGGCCCAGCAGGGGGACAGCTGGCACACCTCGAAGCAGGAATCCCTGCCTGCCTCGGCCGATCCCACAAAGCCCGGGCGCTGACGTCCACCCCAAGTGTGACCAGGGCGCGCGCTTCTGAAACAGCCTGTCCTGTCTGCGACGCCCTCAGCGGCCAGCCCACCCCTGCTGCCCTGGGCACTGCTGACTGCCTCCAGCCATGCACTCACCTGGTTCCACTCGTATGGCTTTTCATGCCACGTGGGGACAATTCTCTCTCTTGGTTTCAACTGACAGAACAAACTACAATTTTAAAAAGAGAATTAAATCATCCCAACATGTCAGTAACTGAGAAGAGTGCTGCAGTTTTCTAGAACTATTCAGTCCTATGCACGTTCCCCTCAGGATTGTAACGACGTGTGTTTGAAAGGTCATAATGGAGCCTAGTTCCAGCTGGAGGGCCCTTGAGCCCAGGTGCCCCAGAAACAGACCCACAGTGGAGGGTGTCCCTCAGCCACCACAGGACCCAGTCCTGAGCTGTTCTGGGAAGCGGAGCCGGGGACCTGAAGTCATCTGCTCCTGAGCCGCCGGCAAGGGTGGGCACCTCGCCACCTCCTCAGCAAACTCAGCGCTGGCGTCACCCGCTGCCCGGGTCAGGCCCTCGGGCCATCTGCCCTGCACAGACACACCTCAAAGGTCACGCAGCGGCACGAAGGTTACACAGAAGCGTCCTCATGGTGGAAAGGGAAGGGAGGAAACCAAACTGAGCTTTTCCCACCACCAACTGCACAAGACAGCTTTGCACGCGGAATCCCCTTGGACGTAAAGTGCTGATACAACTAAGAGAAACCACCCCCCAGAATGCATGTGCGGGGAGCAGAGAGCCACCAGGGCCACCTGCTCTCGCGCAACTCCAAATGGCAGCAGCTCAGGACACTGTCCCGGGAAGCAGGGACCTGCCAGCAGCCCCGGAGCTGTGCGAGGCAGCGGGCTGCAGGCATAAAAGGCGCGGCAGCCTCTGCTCCCGGCGACCCTGGGCCTGGGCCGTCCCAACCGTGCGGGCCCTTGGGCCTGGCCTGGCCATGGAGTCCAGCCGGCAGTGGCAGCCAGGGTTCTCATTGCCACCCCACCCTGGGAGCCTCCACAGAGGCCGCGCTCAGCCTGCAGACCCCTCCCTGCTGGCACCTGACTGTCGCTCACGATGGTGGCCCCATGCCCTGCCCGACCTCTCGGAAAGGGTCCGCTTGTCCCACTTTCCTCGAATTAGCCCACGTGAGGGAGCCTGCGAGCTCCTCCCTGGGCCTCTGGGCTCCCAGGGCAAAGGCCACGGCTGTGCAGGGGCTGCTGCCTGCACCTGGCACCCCACAGCAGCCCTGGGGTGTCTCCTGAGCCCCACCCAGGGCAGACAGCTGGGGGTGGGGGCAGGGCACGGCCAGGGCATCCCACACTCACCCGAGAAGTTTCTGGCGGGCGTTATCCTGTAGCTGAGCGATTCTCTCCGGCCCCAGGTGCCTGGACCCGTTGGGTCCGTCGCAGACCAGCTTGTTAATAGCAGCCCTGAGAACGTTAACCTGTAGTAAACGGCAACAGAAACACGCCCACGGGTGTGCACTTCCGCCACATCCGAGCGATCAGCAGCAGCTGGAGCTCATGGCCGCCGTCAATATGGCCTCTAAGCAAAGTTTTAAACACAGGTCACGTCCATCACCACTATCGTAACTTAAGAAACGGCAACAAAGGAAGAAAAATTAGATCAGCCAAGAAAGGGTCTTTGTGGTCAGGCCGCCTTTCTGCACCTGGTCAGCCACTGGACCACATGCCCCTTTCTGCACCTGGTCAGCCACTGGACCACATGCCCCTCTTTCTGCACCTGGTCAGCCACTGGACCACATGCCCCTCTTTCTGCACCTGGTCAGCCACTGGACCACATGCCCCTCTTTCTGCACCTGGTCAGCCACTGGACC
>PVIW01003093.1:0-67274 GCA_004026585.1 Noctilio leporinus | reverse complement strand
GGCAGACGGAGAGACAGGGCGCCCTGGTGCTGCCTGGAGCCCCTACCCCAACCCTACGGCACAGCTGTCACGGCTCAGGATCCAACCAGGCGCACTGTGAGGGCTAAACTCCAGTTCCAACTCCCGTCTTCTTCCTTTTCCCTCGTTTTAAGTATATTTTATTGATCATGCTCTTAGTTTCTTTTCCATTTGCTCTCCTCTACCCAGTACCCCGCTTCCACCAGCAGTCCCATGCCCCTCAGTTCACGTCCACGGGTCATGTGTACAAGTACTTTGGCCTCACCCCTTCCTATGATATTCTTAACTTCCCCCCATCTTGCACCCACCAGCTATGCTTCCTAACCCCTGCACAATTTCCCTGTTTGTCTCCCTTCCCCCTCCCAGCTGATAACCCTCCATGTCCCCGTACCCATGACTTTGTTCTTATTCTGGTTGTTTGCTTAGTTTATTTTTATTTCTTTAAGATTCCGTTGTTCATAGTTGTGAGTTTGTTATTTTAACACTTTATTATTTTTAGAGAGAAGGGAAAGGAGAGAGGCAGAGAGGGAGAGAGACATCCATGTATGGTTGCCTTTCACCTGCCTCCAGCTACGGACCTGGCTGGAGACCTGCTTATGTGCCCTGGCTGGGATCGAACCAGGGACCTTTGGGTTCACAAGCCAATGCCTTATCCACTGTGCCACCAGACAGAGCCTAGTTTGTTGCTATTTTAACATTCATAGTTTTGATCCTCTTTTTCTTAAATAAGTCCCTTTGACATTTCATATAATAAGGGCTAACTGATAATGAACTCCTTTAGCTTTACTTTGGGAAGCATTTTACCTGCCCTTCCATTCTGAATGACAGCTTTGCTGGGTAGAGTCACCTTGGTTGTAGGTCCCTGCTTTTCATCACTTGCAATACTTCTTGCCAGTCCCTGCCTGCCTGCAAAGTTTCTTCTGAGAAATCAGCTGCTAGTCTTACAGAAACCGCTTTGTAGGTAACTCTCTCCTTTTCTCTTGCTGCTTTTAAGATTCTCTTTATCTTTAACATTTGGCATTTTAATTACGATGTGTCTTGGTGTGGTTCTCTTCAGGTCTAGCTTCTTTGAGTGAATGTCTCTGCTTCCAAGACTTGTATGTCCATTTTCTTATCCAAATTTGGTAAGTTTTCCTTTGCTCCTTTTCCATATAAATTTTCAATTTCTTGCTTTTCCTTTTCTCCTTCTGGGACCCCTGATTTGGATGTTGGCATGTTTACAGTTGTCCCAGAGGTTCCTAGGCCTCTCTTCATTTTCTTCAATTATTTCTTTCTGTTCTGGTTGAATGCTTTTCTCTCTTATGCTCCAAATAATTTATGTGAAGGCCCGTTTCCTTCCCTTCATCCTTGTTTTTGTGCGGATTTTCATTCGTTTCATTTAGTTTAGCCTTCACTTCTTCCTTTCTGGGTTTGCTGTGCTCAAGCATGTCTGTCAAGTCTGTGAGCGTCTTTATCACCAGCGTTTTGAACTCCGCATCTGTTAGGTTGGCCATCTCGTCACTTAGTTCTCCCGCTGGAACTCTGATCCGCTCCCTCTTTTGGGCCACACTCCTCTGTCTCCTTAACTTGACAGGTTCCTGTGTTTGCCTGTGTCTTAGGTGGAGCTGTTGCACCTGCCTAGATGAGCATTTTCTCTTTGTTGGACTTTCATGCAGCTCAGTTTTCTGGAACTTCTGGTTGTCTCCAGTTTGGAAGTGGCTGTGTCCCTTCTTAGTTGTAGAGGGCGACTCGGTGAATCCTCCTGTCCCCAGACCCTGCCCAGGGCTGGCTCTGCACCATCCCTGCTGTCACATCTCCCAGTCTCCTCTGCTCTAAGATAGCTTCTTAGCAGCTTCTTTCCTTGTTCTGAGTCTGGTCAGATACTTGGTTGTGCGTAAGGTTCTCCTCATGATCAGATGGGACTGACAGGTTCTTGGGAGGACCCCACGGTGTCCCAGCATGTCAGGATCATGCGAGTGGCAGGGACCAGCCCACTTTCCCACTGTGAAGCTTCTCCCCACTGTCCCCATTCGTCTCCAAGTCTGGCCCATCTTCAGGGTGGAGTGTCCACAGGGACCACTGAGCATTCTGTGCAAAGATGGGTCTCTTCTTCCACCTGCACAGTCACCCACTTATGTCCTACAGATGCACGAACCTCATTTCCTACTCTAGCTGTAATCTCATCCTAATTCTTTCTTATTTTGTCCCAGCTTTGGCCATAGCTCTCCCCACCACCCTTCCTGGCTTTTCAGCAAATCCTTTTTTTTTTTTTAATTTTATTGTTGTTGTATTACATCCATCCCCTTTTTTGCTCCCCTCAAATCCTTACTTTTGACACAAGAAGCTCCAGGCTCATTCTGCCTTCTGCCTGCCCAGGCCTAGCAGCTCCACTCTGACCTTAAGGAGCCCTGGCTCCTTTCCCTGAAAAGCACTCAGTCTGGGCCCTGGGTCTGTTCCTGGCCCCAGGTGTCTGTCTCCAGGCCGGCCCAGAGCCTGCTGCCGCGTGTGGACCGAACTTCCAGCGCAGTAGTCCACCTGGGAAGCAGGCGCCCACATGGACTGCTGTCGGATCCTGGGTCACAGCTTCCTTCCCACAGATCCAGTAATGATACTTGCTCCCACCTCCAGCTCTGCAGGCGCACAGAAGGTGGTCCTAGGGCCCACGGGCTCTCTGCCAGGCACAGCAGGAGTCTGTGCATGCCCCGTGGCGGCGGTCTCCCTGTCTCTAGTCCAACCTCACTGCCCGAGGCTGCTGCGCCTTGTCCGCATGCAAGGCGGCTGCTCCTGGCTGCAGCGTGTGCCCTGATCACATGCACCAGAGCCTGCTCGCTCCACAGGGACTGTCCACAGGTGTGACACGTGCAGTCATGCGCCTGCAGCCTCGCACCACAAGCTGCTGCTTTGCTTTGTGCCATCGGCCATTCCCCTGCCCACATGACCACGGCGCTGTGTCTGCCCCTGGAGTTCAGTGCTGCCAGAAGGTAACATGAGAAGCCTACAACACGGAGGCCCAGCCCTGGCTCTCTCACTCTGAGTCACCCCTCTGCCTGTGGAAGGACCCCAACTGCTTTGGGTCTCAGCAGCCATGAACTCAGCGTGCTACAGCCCCAGTCACACACCAGCTGCATGTGGGCGCTCAACAGTGGGATGGCTGGGCCTTGAGGTGGGTGTGTTTACCTTCTAAAAACCTCCTCTTCCAAAGTGTCACCCACTCTGCACTCCCAGCGGCAAGGGGCAGAGGTCCCTTGCTCCAGGCCTCACCGGCAGCCACCCTGTCAGTGGCTGGATGTCAGCTGCCCTCACACGTGTGCACGGGTAGGTCACGGTGGTCTTAACTTGCATCTTCCCACGACACGATGTTCAGCATCTTTGCTGCTGCCGATATTTTAACTTAGTTGCCTGTTTCATAGTCTGAGTTTTAGAGTTCCTTAATCCTACACATAAAAGTCCTTCATCAGACGTGTGAGTGGCAAACCCCTCCTCCGGGGGCGCAGCTCGCCTTCTCATCCTGTTAGCAGTCTTTTGCAGAGCCAAGGCTGTCAGCTGTGACACAGTCCAACTCACCCTTCACCTTTTCCCCCACAGGTCAAGCTTTGGTTGTCACACCAAGTGCACTGTCATATCCATGGTCACGCAGGTTTTCTCCTCCACTGCTGGGAGTTCTACAGTTCACGTTTTATAACTTGGTCTCCTACCTAAGGAGTATTGTAAGCCTAGAACTCTCTCTACGTGAAGGAGCAGTTGAGTCAAACTGGGTGAACTGAAGGCGGCAGGACGCCGGCCTCCCTCCCTCCCTGGGACCTCGCAGGAGAGGCGGCCAAGTGCTCCGGAGCGTGTCACGTCGGACGACCCGTGGTGAGGGGCCAAAGGGCAATGAAACAGTCATTAGAACAAGACGTCTAAAGACAAAACCACACAAACTAGGAACCCGAACTCCGCAGCGCTGGGTTCAGAGCTGTGAACCCCCATTGAGCTGCCACCATTGTCCTCCCTCCCCACCAGCACAGGCCCTGCAGCTGCAGGGCCACGGGCACCTCCTCCAGCGGGGCCCCTTACGCCTGGCAGGCACTAGTAGGAGGCGCCTCGAGGCCTGCCTTGGAGGGATCAGGAACAGAGACGCCCTGGGGCTCAGCCCGGCACCCAGCAGAGCTCGCTGGGCCGGAGACCCCCTGGTGCGAAGCCCAGAGCGGGTGCAGGATTCTGAGCAGGGCGGTGGCACTGCGGCCCAAGGGTGTGGCACGGTGGCCCAGGGTCGGGTGGGTGTCCAAGCAGCACAGCGTGGAGTGAGGGAGCACCTGCCCTGGCACACGCCGCCTCACCTCGATGATGTCCTCCACGCCGAACTGGGCGTCGAAGGCGAGCTCCATGTCGTGCTCTGGCAGGATGGGGGCCCCTGATGCGGGGCTCCAGCCCAGGCCGCAGAGGGCGCCGGTGTAGCATTTGCCCGCCCGGTCAGCCCTGAAGGGAACGTTGGAGACACGTCACCATTTCAAACGTGGTAGCCCTGCTCCCCACTGACGGAACTGACCTGAGTCTGCTGGTCCCAGATCAGCAACTAATCTCTTTTGCATTTTCTCTGCTATCTCTAACATAAAAACTGGAAGAGAATCTACCTTACCCATGACACATTTTCACTCCTCCACGATTCAGTCCTAACTCTCACTGCAGTAGGCGAGATAACACGAGATATTCTTGGCACGAGTGATCTCTGCCCACCTCTGAATTCCTTCCCCGGCCTTGGACCCGAGGAAGGAGCTGGAGGAGAGGCTACACACGTCCTTGGCTCGTCCGAGAGGCCTGACACACCCCAAGACTCCCCCAGCCACACGGGCGCTGGGGAGGGCCAGCGGGGGCCAGGGTGGGTTTTCAGCAGCTGCCTTCTCTCCAGCAGGAGCGGGGAGGCGCCCTTTCTTTCCCTCGGTTCCCGTTCTATGGCCGCTGTGGGTGACGTGGACCGCGGCCCGCACGCACCTTAACTCCATCACCGGGGCGAAGAGCATGCTGAGCAAGGCCAGTAGGCCGGGGACGTGGGGCAGCAGGGACGTCTCTCTCAGCAGCATGGTGGACCCTGTCGGACAGGCCCCTCGAGATGCACCCCCATGCGTGCAGCCACGCTGTGCAGCCCGCCCTGCTGCCCTGCGCCTGCCCCACAGCCAGCCTTCCTGCAGACCGGGGCCCTGCCGGCTCTCGCCAACCTCCCGTTGGTGCCTGCTCCCCGCTCTCCTCATTCGGCCGTGGGGCTGTCAGAACGGTGACTTGGACTTGTGCCCCGAGGGAGCCAAGCCGAGGGCAGGGAGGGAGCGGGCGAGCAAGGAGCCCTTTTCCACCTCCCTGTGTGAAAGGAAGGAGCAAAACACCCTTCTCATACCTGCCTCAGCTCGTGGCGCAGAAAACAGCCAAGTGCGCACGCCTGCCCACAGGCTCTGAGACCGACAGTCTGCGCCCTGCGCCAGGCAGGGAGGGGACAGGAGCCCCCTGGAATGAGCAGCCCCCTTACCAGTTGCATTGACTGAGAGGGACGCCGCCACCAGCACCCTCTGGTGCAGGTCCTCCGGGGTGTCGCTGATGGCCACCGAGTTGATGCTTTCCTTCTCGATCCAGACGCGCCTGCAAGGGGTGGGCACAACGGCTGCTGTCCCGCCGAGAGGTGCACGATGCCCACCCTGAGACAGACCCATCTTCAAAACATGGCCACAGGGGGCCTGTGACTGCGGCCAGGGGCCTCCTGATGCTGCCCCAGGGTTCTGCGGCCCCAGCAACACCCTTGTCAACCCACCAGGTAATTACCAGTTTCCCTTGCGAGCCCCCACCCGGGACCCACCATTTCCAGGTCACTGACTGCACTTCGTCCACCACTGATCCCGGGTGGGGCAGTTCCCACGCCCGTCAGGCAGCCCCAGGTTTGCTGAGCGAGTGACAGGGGTGGTGAGAACAGAAAGGGGCGTCTGGCGTGAAAGCTACCCCACACCGTCCCACACAGCACGGCCGTCGGATGAGCGGGGGCGCGAGAGCACCACCTCAGGCCTGACACCAGGAGCGAAGCTGGAGGCGGTCGGGGGAGGTGGGGTGCCCGGCGGAGACCAAGGCCTGCTCCAAGCGAGCTCTGTGAACGAGGGTGCCCAGGGCCGCTGTCTCGCGAACCTACCTGAACTTGGAGACTCTGGTGAGACTGTGGCACTTCAGCTCGTATGGGTGGAAGGGCCCGTGCAGCACCGCCTGCGCACGGAACATGCAAATGTTATCAGGGGCAGGTGCCACTCAACATACGTTTTAAACTCCAAGTCAGCTCCTGGCTCACAAAACGGAAAGCTGCAGCCCAGCCACCCGCCCGGCGGGAGTGGGAGGGAAGCGGGGCCTCGAGGCGCTTTTCCTGGAACCAGCGCTCCCTCCCCAACTGCGCTCCGTCTCCAGCCCAAGGGCAGCACCCACCCCCTGGGGTCCGCGAGCAGCCTGTGAGGGGCCTGCCGTCCTCCGCTGTCCCAGCGGCAGGAAGAAGCCAGGCCTGCTGTTCCCACCTCCCGGGCACACTTCCCCTCGACCACCCAGGCTTCCCTCCCAGGAGCCCGGCGGCTGGGGTGGCGAGGCGACTCGCAGGCCTGGGGACGGCCGTGCGCAGCTGCACCATCCGTGGCCGCACCTTGTGGCTCGGGGCCCCGAGCTTGTTGGACGAGAAACTGTCCAGCAGCACACGGATCAGGTGCTTCTCCTGGTCCATGCCCACGGATGGCGCACACGTGTCGGTCATGTCTTCCACTGACTTGGAAAAGAGACCTTGGAGAACTTCGTGGCTTTGCTGAACAAGGTATAAAAAAGTCCCTTTTACTGAAGGAAAAAACGACACAAACAAAACACCATTCCCCAAGTGCCCATCAGCAGATGAGCAGATAAAACACTGGCAGTGGATAGTACTTGGCCGTGAAAAAGAAAGTTTGCCCTTTGCGACAGCACAGGTAAGACCTGGAGAGCATTATGCTGAGTGAGGTGAGCCAGTCAGAGAAAGGCAAACCCCGAAATTTCACACAAACTGAGCTGACAAGGGCAAGGGGGACAGACAACAGCTAAGGGGGGAGGGGAACTGAGCAAAAAGAGAAGGGGACTCATGGGCGAGGGCGACAGTGTGGGCACTGCAGGGGGAGGAGGGGTGTACGGGGACCAAGTGGTCGTGGAAAAAATACAACAAAGGTTTAAACTACATTAAGTGCCCTTTCTTCCAAAGGAATCCAAGTTCTTCCAAGTGAGGCCTCAGCTGACCTCCGGGTGCCTCAGGGGTCAGGAGGTCATTTCACCAGAAATTTCACTAGAAACTCAAACACAGGTGGACATGCTTCCTAAGGGCTCCGTTCATTGCCTCCCCCGCCTTCCAGCCCCCAGAGAACTGAAGAGCAAGCAGCATTTTTGAGGAACTTTCTGTGAACACGAGAGGAACTTTCTGTGAACACAACATGAGCCTCGCAGGGGAGCGCTGCCAGGGCCAGGAAGTGTCCCCCAAAGGAAACATCTGCCCAGCTCCTCCCCACTGCGTTCCTCTGAGGCCTCCCAGCAGCGCTGTGGACCAAGAGCAGCTGCCCAACCAACTGTGAAAGCAGAGGCTCAAAGACACTTGCAACGCCTGGGGGCCTGTCCACCCCATGCAGCGGCTCCCCCGCCCCGGGCCGCACCAGGGCCACACACCCGGGACTCGTGGCCCTCCTCTGCCAACTCGGCATGGCCCTCCTCGATGAGCACATCCCTGACGTTGACCACGCCCTGCAGCCCCGGGGACAGGTACACGTCCACATGCAGGACACTGTGCACCACGGAGAAGACTTTGACCAGCAGCACACGGCCACGGACCAGGGCGGCGAAACGCTGGCTGGCTTGGCTGCTCCAGTGCTCGCCGCACACCAGGGACCGGGCCGACGGGCGCAGCCTGCACATCCTGAACTCCAGCGCCTGCGGGCAAGGGCAGGGCTGGCGTCTGTGAGCAGCCACGGGGGGGCTGCCCCCTTCCCAGGGCCCTCCTCGCCCCACCATGACCGCCAGCCTGCATGAGGGCGCCCTGCAACAGCAGACGCACAGAGGGACCCCGTCTCTGTCCTGACAGGGAGGCTGTGTCCATGCGTCTCTGGTCCACCCACGTCTGTCTGGTCCAATAGGACCAGACAATTTTTACGAAGTGTGAAGCCCTCTGTGTTTTTCAGTTCACACCCTAAGCAGTGCTGGTAAAAATATCCATAGCAACACATTTTTTGGAGAAGAATAAAAACCCAAGTGCCTGGGGTGACAGAACAAGTCCCCCCATGGGACGTGCTCGGGCCGGTGCAGGACCCTACCCGCCGCACCTGAAATGGAAGCTCCAGGAGCTGGCAGGGGGCCTCCATCAGAAGGCCCAGGTTAACGTGCGACTTGTTACCGTAGTCCACGAAGAACACCTGGTGAAAACGGACACACGCTGCCAGTCAGGACAAGGGCCACGCCCGCCAGCTCCATCACCAGAGGCCTGGCGGCCTGGAGCAGCCGTCACAGGGGAAGGAGCTGCTCCACCTGACGCTTTTCTAACTGTCTGAGCATGCATTTAACTTCCTCCGAGAGTCACTAGGGACTCTGGTGACCCGGGCACATCTGACTCGTCCCCAGGGGCGTGCAGCCAGACGGACCTCAGCGGAGCCCCCGGACACGTAGAGGATCTGGGCTCTGAAGTAGCTTGGCTCGTCCGAGTCAGCAAAGGGCGCCAGGCAGACCAGGTCCGGGTGGGGGTGGATGGCCAAGGGCACGAGCTTCAGGCGGTTTATCTCAGCAGCAAGCTTCTTGAGGGTCGCTGCGTTCTTTTCATCGATCCTGTACCCCCAAAAGTGCCCCACTTCAACCACCTGCAGGGGGGATAGAAGCAGAGGTGGAAGCTCAGCAGGCCCACCTGCCGCCACAGCCACGTCTTTCCATCAGCATCCCCGGGGTACACGTCCCCGGGTCTCTCACAGGAGCACGGTGCCCCCTGGAGGTGCTGACCTGGCCAAGAGGGACAACCCAGCCCAGCAGCAACGGCCCCACCGTCTCACAGACGGCCAGCAGGCAGCCCACCCGCTGCAGCCATCACACAGCCTGGACCACAACTGATGGGGCTTCCAGGGGCCCAGAATCCACGTTTCCAGGTGGCAGCCCCCAAAGATATGCAGCTACAGGTTCACCACGACGCATGTCTACACGTCAACTCCCACTTTATTTCATTCAGCCCTGGCTGGTGGGGCTCAGTGGACTGAGGGCCTGTGCGCCAGGTCTCCAGTTGGGGGCACGTGTGTTTTCTTCCCTCTCTCCCTCCCTTCTCCTCTCTCTAAAAATAAAATCTTTAAAAGAAAATTTTTATTTCACTTACATCCTAGAGAAGAGCAGCGTCAATGCTCATTTTGTGGACACGGCTGAATTACACTGGCGCACGCTATTGTTCCAACTAGTATTTTTACCCGTTATCTTGTGGCTAAAACTGATTTTTAGTGTTTTAAACGTACCTAACATTTTAAAACTTCAGCTCTGCGTCCAGTGGAGTGAACGCCTGTGCTCATCTTGTCCCCTTCGCTAGCACATGGTGACCCTCGCTGCCCTGGCTCCACGAGGCAGCACACCCGCACCATGTCCCACACGTGCATGACTCAGTGAGCAGGTCGCTCACACGCCTCTTACCTCTGTGACATCTACCGTCAGGAGAAGCTCTGAAACCACACGGGACCCGTCAACTGTGTTGAATGACACTTGGACAGGATCCACTGTCTGCTTCTGGAAGTCCACATTCACCCTGCGTAACGTGAGTTTTGAAAATGACAGTGAAAGTCAAGTGTTACAAAGAAAACATGTGTACACGTGTGAACTGCCTGGACAAGAACTTTTTAAGAAAGCAGCCACACCAGAAACAAGTCACCTCATCTCAACCCTGTGTTTGTGGCGGCTTCCTGAGCGGCCAGGGGGGTGTGCACCCAGCCGCCCCACCCCCAGGGACATTTTGTAAGGGTCAAAACGCTTTCAGAACCTCTATTTTCAAGGATGAAAATTCTAAATGTAGGGTCTGCAATGCTTTCTAACTTGGCTTCAGAGGCGAGAGACACTGACATTTAAAAACTGACCAGACTCCGGGCCTGGTTCACCATTATTAGAAAATACACAGCTTTCTAATAAACTCAAGAAACAGCTCTCACCCTTTAAAGCACCAAAACAGGGTCTGCTGGAGTTCAAGGCCTCAAAACACAAATTCGGTAAAAATAAGTCTCCCTGTTGCTTCTGTTTTTATTTTATTTTTTTAAAGATTTTATTTATTATTTCCAGAGAGAAAGGAAAGGAGAGAGACATCCATGTACGGCTGCCTTTCACCTGCCTCCAGCTACGGACCTGGCTGGACACGTGGGTATGTGCCCTGGTTGGGAATCAAACTGAGACCCTTGGGTTCACAGGCCAGTACTTAACCTATTGCTTCTAGTCTAACACCAAGAGGAAGGAAGAAGCATATCCGTCCCCTGGCCCTACTCTGGTCCCAGTTCCCAGACCCATTTCAGAGGCAGGCGGCCTTGGGCAAACAGCCCGCCAGCCCTCACTGACGGACCTCACGGAGCACAGGGGCCTCAGTGCCTCCCTCCTCCAGCTCTCGAGCAGGAAGCATTTCTCACAGGAAACGATGATGGACAATGCCCACCTCCCACAGTGCAAGAATACCACCGAAAGGCAACATGACCTGCTACCAACACCGAAGGGTGATTTCATTTGGTGCAAGAGAAGAAACCCCCTGCATCCAGGGGCGGTGCCCAGTGGCCAGTCGCAGTCTAGACCGCCCAGGCCCAGCGGCAGGCCCACCCTCCTCCACAGCACAGGCGCAGGCCGCCTGTGTGATGGGCCACTGAGGCTGCAGTACATTTCACTGGGTGCACTGGCGGTCTGCTGGGACAGGACGCATCCCGCTTTGCCCCGAAAGAGGACACGAACAACCGTAAGGCGGAAAAGGAAACCATGCTTAGATCAACCCCTACAGTTGGGGCCCAACAGGACAAAAATGAGCCCCGCAACCCTGTCAGCAGCCGTGCCACAGGTCGTTTGGTGACATGAAGGTGACGAAGAAAAAGGCAAGCCACCCAATCAAAACCTGGGCCAAGGACCTGGAGAGACGCTTCTCCAAGGAAGGGCAGCAGGTGCGCACAAAGCGGCTCTCGCCCGACTAGGCGCCAGGGAAACGCACCCACGCGCTTCCACCACACACCTGTCAGAACGGCTGCCGGCGAGACAACAGTGCCAGCGAGTACGTGGGGTAAGGGACCGTCAGCCAGGACAGCCACGGGGTGGTGGTACGGAGGGTCCTCAAACTCAAAACACAACCACCTGTGATCCAGCAATCCCTGTCCAGGTCTTTGGCCAAAGGAAATGAAAACCCTAACTTGCCCCAGTCTCTGCACCCTGGGCTCACAGCAGTCCAGGCGTGGAAACCCTCCAAGTGCCCACTGGTGGCTGGGTGGGTCAGGAGGTTGTGATGAATAACTATTATTCAGCCAGAGAAACACGAGGCAGCCCTCCTGTGTGGGACAGCCCAGAGGGATCCTGAAGGCACCGGGCTAAGTGGGAAAAGAAGGACAAACACCACAAGATCGTACTGACACGTGTGAGCCTCTTGCAGTGGCAGCCTTAGCACACGTGAGCCCCAGCAGCGCGCTGCGTGCTCAGACCTGCACAGCGACAGGCTCTCAAGGGGAGTGCGGGACATGAAGGGAAGCCATGGCAGCCAGGGGAGGGGGACCCAAGACTCAAAGGCAGGGCCACCTGGCTTCACGGTGCACTCGGTGGGAGCTGAAGCAAGGCCCAGCGGTTGGAAAGTGCTGGGAATGGGAGGTGGGGGACAGCGAGCTACCCCACCCCAAATACCTGGTGCTCCTGAGCTTGGACACGGCCCCTCCGAGCACCCGCCCTTCAATCTCCTCCGCAGAGTGCACGCTGAGCTCCAAGGGCACTTTGAGCTGGGACATCTTGATGGCCATGTACACGGCAGGAAGGGTCTTGAATCTCTCAGTCGGGTTCCGGGAAAACTCCACAAAGGCTCTGCCCCGCAATGAAATTGAAAGCAAAGCTATCAGGCAAATGGGAAGAGCACCATGTGCATATTAATGCCTCTCCTGGTTAGTGAGAAGTGCTCATTTACACCACTGCTCTTCACTCACTAAAAACAAATAAATACTGTGATATATATCAACTATCATTCTTTGCTCAGGTTGGTGGCTCAGTGGGTTAAGCACCTGCCTAAGAACCCAAAGGTCACTGGTTCGATCCCCAGCCAGGGCACAGAACCAGGTTGCAAGCCAGGTCTCCAGCCAGGTCCATAGCTGGAGGCAGGTGAAAGGCGATCATACATTGATGTCTCTCTCCCTCTCTCCTTTCCCCTCTAAAAATAATAGATCTTTAAAAAGAAATTTAAAAAAATTAAAATTAAAAACCAAGTTAAAATGATAAAGTCTCTTCTGCGTGTAAACATTCCCTCTTGGACCTGAAAACGCAATGACAGTATAAAACATGCTGTTTGTTTCTTACTGGCAATCAAAATTAAATTGGACATGATTGTTTTGCGGTTAAGCACATATTCTGGGCGATGCTGAGAGGACCTCCTCTGTCCCAGGACACCTCCTGGCACCAAGGCTGTGAGTGAGTCCTGTGCCGCGAGCGGCTGGCCTGCAAATGCAGACACAGGTGCCCCCGCAAGAGCACCGGCCTGGGAGGTCCCGTCAGAACCCTTAGCGCACAGTTGCCGCTGACAACCAGGAGCCGAAGCTCTGACAAGAGGTGCGGGCAGAAGCCCACCTGGAAACCACTTCCACGTGCACTCAGTGCTCAGGTGGCTGCTGCAACCATGACAAACATCTCACAGCGCTCCTAATTGCGGCTGGTTACAGACACGTGCGACTTACTTTGCACCATCAAAGACGATGGACTTGACCTGGCCACACTGCCTGAAGAGGGACTGCAGCTGCTTGTGGTAGAGGAAGCCGTAGGGCGGGGTGTGCTTCAGCTGCAAGATAGGGTGAGCCCATCTGCGCCCAGTACCCACAGGTCAGGCGTGGCGGGCACGGTATTTAAAGATAGGGACAGTTAAAGTGTCACTGGCTTGACTGATAAATGACGGCTAAACAAAGGCCTGTCCTTCCCCCATTCAACTTCAGCACAGACACAAGACTTGGCATGGCCAGGAGGCAACCTGGATCCCACCAACCCACACTGAGCAGCTGAGCACGTGGGCCCCGTCCCAGTGGACCCCATCCCTGCTTCGGCCTGAAACAAGAGTCCCTGCCCCTGCGGAAGGTCCTGTGTCCCACAGGCCCACTTGGCTCCACACTGGGTGGTGATACTTAATGCACATCCCGTCCCTCCAAGTATCTGGAGACCACAGCATAGCCTGCAGGGCCAGGCAGCCAACCTGCCACATCCACTTTGTGTAAAACAAAGTTGTGGGTTAACAAAATGTGCTTAAACTCATATAGAAACACCTCAAACCCTTCAAAATGGCAGCTGGTGGACCAGTCTCATCCATGAACACAGAACTTCTTGAAGGGCACAGGGCTGCAAGGGCACAGCCAGGGCTGAGTGGGGCAGACCCACGAGGACCTGCACCCGCAGAACAGTGTGGAACACCGTGTCAGACCCACAGAAAAGACGCCCTCTGGACCCCGGAGGCCATGCTCTCCGGAGGATGGTGGCCTGCCCCTCACCTACCACAATGGTTGTCTTGGGGTCCTTGCCAGCCAGCTCCCTCACTGCCAGCTCCTCATCTGGCTGCCCAAACGTGAAGTAGTTTGGATAGAAAGCACCTGCCAAGACAACCTAGAAGAGAAACTTTTCATGAAGCAACAGCATTGCTCTATCAGCTTGTTTTCTCTTCCCAGATGAACAGAGCATCTGTAATACAAATGTAAGTTTTTACTAAAAAGCTAAACCTTGTGCTACTCAAGCAGAAAGTCACAATTCTGGTTATTTGACACAACAGAAGCACACCAGCTATGATCTTTCCTCAACAGAGTTTGAGTGCCTCTCCTGTGCTCGCTAACCCTGCGTGTGGTGGGTGGGCGCAGGGCCCCACAGGCTGCAGGCTGACTCCGCCCCCCCCTACCCACAGCAGTTTCCCAGGCTGGGCCAGGTGCCCACATGCACTGACCCCATGTGTGGGGGGCAGTCTGCACGGAGTCCCTTCTTCCATCTATAGGTGCTACTTGAAGTGCACACAGACCTGGAGCAATCCGACAGCCACACAATTGCAGCATCACCCAGAGCCGTCTCATGGGCCTGGGCCCAGGAGACCCTGCGTGCGGGTGTCCTCCCAGAGCCGCCTGCAATGGGGCTCGCCACCTTTCTGGACTCGCTCCCCTCCCAGGCCCTGCAAGACTCCCTCGCCTAGCTGCGCAGGCCATGGCCCCAGAAGCTATAAAGCTGTTTTTAGTGTGAGCAGCTCCATGTGGTGAGTGATACCAGGAGGGATTGTCTTAGAAGTGAAAACCGTGACATCCCAGCCAGGCACGACTGGCACCTGCAGGATGAACCGCTGCTTGAACGTGTACTCCGGGTCCAGGACAGGCCGCCGGGAGCTGACATTCATGTTGAACTGTGAGATCCGACTCTTCAGCTCTTCGTACAGTTCAGCCACCTGAAGCAAACACAGTGACAGGTGAGGTCTCGGGGTACCAGGAAGCCCAGAACAGAGGCCAGGCCCTGGCTGGTGGCACAGTGGATAAGGTCCTGGCCTGCGCACCCAAAGGTCGCACCCAGCCAGGGCACATAACCAGGTTGCAAGCCAGGTCCCCAGCCAGGTCCCCAGCTGGAGGCAGGTGAAAGGCAACCACACATTGATGTTTCTCTCCCTTTCTTCCTCACACCTTGCCCTTCTCTCTAAAAATAATAAAAAGTCTTAAAAAAAAAAAAAAAGAGGGACAACAGGTGCACCGTGGGGAGGGCAGGAACCCTGCTGTGCTATAATCATCCCCTGGGAGGTGAATTAATAAAGGATTTAAGACCTTCCAAGATTTTATTTACTTACTTATTAAAAGAGAAGAGAAGAAAAAAGAAAGGGACAGAAACATTCATGTGTGGTTGTTTCTCACATGCCCCTAGCTGGGGGCCTGACCTACAACCCAGGCCTGTGCCCTGACTGGGAATCAAACCAGTGACTTTTCAGTTCACAGGCTGACACGTAATCCATTGAGCCACATCAGCCAGGGTTGCTTTAAGTCCTTTAAACATTTTCAAGATCTTCACAAGTACGTACTGATTTTGTGATTAAAAAGAAGCCAAGAGACACAACAATCACTCTGAAGAAAAACTACGCTGTTGCAAGAAAACATGTCACGTAAACCACCCAACTCCCAGTGCGCACGAGAACACAGGGCTCCCGACGCCTGGGAACTG
This sequence comes from Noctilio leporinus, assembly GCA_004026585.1. Classification (NCBI taxonomy): domain Eukaryota; kingdom Metazoa; phylum Chordata; class Mammalia; order Chiroptera; family Noctilionidae; genus Noctilio; species Noctilio leporinus. The sequence continues at coordinate 51,890 of PVIW01003093.1, read as the reverse complement.
GCCAAGTCTCCACAAAGCCATGTCGACAAACTACAGAGCGAAGCGCCACAAAGACACAGGTGCGGCCACCGCTGGAAAAGGCAGCCCCGGGCCTGGAGAGAAAAGCACACTGCTTGGAGGTGGAAAGGCCAGGCCCCGACTCCCGCCCCGCACGCTGCAGGTACACGTAACCCTCCGGTTACAAGTCAGCTGAAAACTATGCAAGTCACCTGTCCTGAGCAAATGCAATAAACACGGACCAACAACCATGCAAAGTATCAGAGGAAACCCCACTGCAGACAGCTGCAGGCAGGGCCCCGCAAACCACATCCAACAGGACACGGCCCAGACTGCATGCAGCCTTGCACGGCTTCACGTGCTTCCAATCAGAAGGGCCTGCCGTCTCTGTGACCTGAACACTTGTTCCAGGAAGGCTAACACAGTGAGCCAAGGGACACGGAAAACACAATTAATGAAAAAGCAAAAAATAACCAATTAAAATCCTCCACCTTTCACCTCCTTCCCAAAAACCTACAGTAAATCAAACAAAGAGTAATTTCTTTGAAAATACGATGAAAGAGGCCAGGCCTCCTGGAGCTGTGCAGGACCAGCTCAGCAGGCTGGCAGTCACCCAGAGAGACAGAGAGGGGGGAGGCTGCAGGGACGGAGCCCTGGGAAGGGCGCCTCCTGAGGGCCTCTGGCCTGCGACACCAGATGCCATCTACCGATGCTGGGGTCCTTGGGCCATGCAGCCCCAATGTGACCTCTGGAGGGGCTAAACACGGAGTTACTAAGGCCGGCCAGGTAACCCACCCTCAGCAAAGCTGACCCCGAGGCTAGGGGAGCCGACCTGGCTGGGCGCCCGAGCCCTTGCTGTCACACGGCCACTGGGAGAGCGCGTCATGCCCACAGGACCCTGCGGGGGGAAGACAACAGGGCCTGGCCCTTGTCTCCTTTCCCTGGGCTGCCCTGACTGCATCCTTTAGCTATGGTCACCTGTGAGCACAAGGACAGCAGCTATGCGCTCTGTAGGTCTAGCCAATTACTGAACCCAAGGGGTGGCCCTGGGGACACTACCCCAACAAAATGTGATCAAGAAACCAAGAGGACCCAACATTCAGAAAGAGAAAGACGATGTTATTACTTCTGGGAGGACAAGCCTGTTTGTTATCCTGACTGTGTGCAACTGGGTCCTGCATTACGTATACTTAGTTAACTGACTGTACTTGAGTTATGCAAAGTACACGCAGTTTTACATAAACACACTTGTACCTACACATTATTACAGACATAAAACACACACGTGTAAATTTTACTGACGCTGGAAACAGGAAATACTTGGAATACTCCTTACTTGCAGGTGTATGACAACTTACCTCTCTAATTCTCTTGATTTGAATGTAATTTAACCGTCCCCAGTCAAGTTCATCCTTTAAATACACGAAAGCGTAATATTCAATCAATGTTAATACATCAAATTAGTGCTAGTTTGGCTACTGTAACATGTATAATTCATCCAGAATTACATACCAAAAAGATACACACCAACAGGAAAAACAACAAGGCTGAGTCTCGAAAGGTGGCTTTCTCTCCGGGTCACTCACCCTGACTGCAAGGCTCAGAACCCCAGACAGGACTATCTACAATCTTTGGACCTCGTCAGTTACAAAGAACAAAACCTGATCAACATGGGGGGCGGGAAGTGACCAGATGGAGTTGCTTTAAGCCCACTGGCTAAAAAGCTGCAGAAGGAATAGCTTCAGGTTCTCAGAGTGGAGCCCCTAGGTCCTGTACCCCACTAGGGTGCTGAGGATCCCCTGCTGCCAAGGCTCCTGACATACAGGTCACTACTGCTCTGCAGGTGCCTATGGCCCGTGATGGGCCTGGCACCACTGTGGACAGGCAGTGGCCTGAGGTGGGCTCAGGCCCCCATACCTCCCAGGACCCCTCAGGCTGGGCTAGAGCAGCCTCTCGGGCACTGACCACCCCCCAACACTCGGCCGACTGCAGAGACCCACCTTCGGATGCCGCAGCTCCCCGCTCTGTCGGCAGGCCTGCCAAGTCTAGAAGGAAATGGACCAGAGTCTCAAAATACCTGACTGCTTGCTCTAACTTATTTTTATTTATGTATTTATTTAGAACATTCTATTTATTATTTTTAGAGAGATGGGAAGGGAGAGAGGCAGAAAGGGAGAGAGAGCCTGCAAACCCAAAGGTGGCTGGTTCGATTCCCAGCCAGGGCACATGACCAGGTTGCAAGCCAGGTCTCCAGCCAGGTTCCCAGCTGGAGGCAGGTGAAAGGCAACCACACATTGATGGTTCTCTCCCTCTCTACCTTCCTCTCTCTCTGGAAATAATATATAAAATCTTAAAGAATAAGTTTAAAATAAATTTAAAATAATAAAATATAGAATTAAAAACAAAAAAGAAAGAAAGGGAGAGAGACATCCATGTATGGTTGCCTTTCACCTGCCCCCAGCCACAGACCTGGCTGGAGACCTGGCTTGTAACCTGGGTATGTGCCCTGGCTGGGGAATCAAACCAGCGACCTCTGCGTTCACAAAACAGCGCCTTATCCACTGTGCCACCAGCCAGGGCTATTTTTAAAGTCCAACTCCAACACAGATGAACTGTAGAAAGTTTACAAATTTAATTTCTCAAACAACTTCATACAATTGGACTCCCACCCCATTCACTTCTCCCAACACAGTGTATTTTACTGCTGGATTGTGCCCACCCAGCCCACCCGCGGGCAGACGGGGGGCAAGGGGAGCACGCCCGCCCCACAGGGCACAGAGCACCTACTCGGAAGGCCTCGACGAGGGCGATGCAGTCGCTCTTGCTGTTGCCGGAGAAGAACACCTTGTTCCTGTGGGGGCAGCACAGGGCTCACTCATTTGATGCCAATGTCGCGAGCGCCTCTCAAGTGTGAACGTGAGGTACCTGTATCCGTCAAGGTGCTGCCGGAAAGGCATCGCAAAGAAGTTCTTCAGAGACAGAGCTGCCGCTGCCAGGGAAGCAGAGCGCGCGTGAGACGGGGAGTGCGGCGTCCAGGCTGGGCACTGCGCCCGCCCGCCCGCCCCGCTCACCTATGATGAGACACTCGTCCAGGCACCCGAACACGTGTCCCAGGACGATGAGCTTGCCCAGCTGCTGGCTGACCGGGAGCTGCGCCAGCACCCGGCCCAGGAAGGTCAGATCACCGTCGTGCGGGTTCTCGTCCTCCCTCTGCCCGCTGACGGCCAGCGCGCCCACCTTCGCAAACAAAGGGGCACCATGAGCGAGCCCTGACTCACACTCGACCTCCTGGAGGCAGGGGGTCCCCACGTGACATGAAGACCCCCTGATGAATGCGGTTCTGGAGGATGACCAAGTCCGCTCATGGAAGACTGGTGCTGCCGCAAACATTCAACCTGCCGAGACGCAGACCACACTGCAGCATTCTGAGGAGAGGACACGCTGGAAGGTGACACTCAGGCCAGCCCACGGGCACCTCCCTGGCTCCCCCCAACACTGGCCTGCACGACACTGACCACATTCCCACCAGCACGTTGTGCTGACCACTCACAATGAAACGCATAACTGCGCACAGAAAACTCTCTTCACCTGAGTAAACGGATTTCTGAGAGACCCAAGCAGGCATCAAGATAAAGGTAAAGCACCTGAACACTTGGAGATGGGGCCCCGACACAGCAGATGCACTGGGTACACCTGCTGGCTTGGCGGCAAGGGCAAGGGGTGGGGTCCGCGCCTCCAGCCGCAGGTGGAGGGCGCAGCCCCAGGAGGAGGCGGCTAGAGGAAGGCTGAGCGGCAGGACTGGGACTGAGTGGCTGATGGACAGACAGCCACCCCAGAGATCCCTGCATGCCAGGTAGTCACCAGGGCCCTCAGAAGAGTCCAGCCACCTTTTGGCATAAATCACGTCAACATCAATCAGCAGAGAGTGCGTTGAAGAAAAATTGTTAAGCGTTATCGCTGCTGTCTCGTCTCAGTGCGGGGGGTCGGGAAAGCGATGCGGGTTGGGAAAGGCAGTGAGCAACGCCCACGAGCACTGCCTGTGGGATCTGAAATCCGTAGTCGTCATCACACCTGCTTTTTAGAGCAGATGCTGTAAGTGCAACACGTACCATCCAGACAGCCGTATGACAGAACTTCAGACCCACGACCACAGGCCCCCACTTCCTCACCCCCATGAGCGTGAAAGCCCACCTCCTTCAGCAGGAGGACGGTGCGTCCGATGTCGCCCAGGCCGGGCGGGGAGAGGGCAGTGGCCAGCAGCGCTCGGGGTTCGCCCATGTCCAGCAGCTTCACTTTCAGCACGGTGCTTCCCAGCGGACAGCGCTGGGGGGAACAGAGCCTCCACTTAGAATAGAAGTAACTGCCCAGATCACCCTGGTCACGTGACTAGTCCTTTCTCGAGGGAGCAGCAGAGGAGAGGAGAGAAAAGCAAGGAAAAACTAGAGCCAGGAGGTAAGAGGAGGAGGAGCAGGTGAGAAACAAAGATGAGACACAAAAAAGAGAGAAAAGGAGGGACAGGGGGTGAGAAAGAGAGAAACAGAGACAGAAGAAAGGGAGCAGAAAAGCCGGGAGAGATGGGGCAGGAGGGGAGAGGAAGTGGAGGAGGGAAAGGCCAGTCCCCCAGCCCCCCAGCCCCCCAGCGAGGGACAGCAGAGCAGCCAGGCCTCTTGAGCTGCAGGCAGGGCCGTGTGACGCCCCCAGGGCCCCGGGGCTCAGTGACGGGGCTGCTACTGCAACTGAAGACCACTGGCCAGTGTTTTGTGGAATCGAAATGATAAACCCTTCGTCACTTAAGACCGCGTGGTAAAACCGTCTACGGAAAGTGCACCAGGACGTGGACCCATGCGCGTTACCAGCATCTCTGGAACCACGTTGTCAGGGATGGCGCTGTCCCAGAAGTCCCTGTGCACCAGGCGGTAACAGTAGCCCTTCGACACACGTCCGGCACGGCCTTCACAGGAGAAGGGCCATAAGTCATGAATGATTCCCATGTTAGCATACATGCGCATGTGAGAACCACCAGTGACCTCGCAGGCCAGATCAGAACCTTAGCGTAAGACGTTCCCTTTACACAGACTCGGTGTAGGGCCTCATCGTGACCTAGAACTGTCTGCAAAAGACCCGCTCTAGCGGATGAGGACCGGCCACACGCGAAAGCAGGAGGGGTCATGCTGTGCCCAGGTGGAAAGAGGATACCCGGGTTACACAAGAGCCTCAGGACAGGTCAGGGAGCAGCACAGATGTGTGTGGAGCAGTCACCGCCAGGCAGGAGCAGCTGAAAGCCTGGGAGGTGCGGCTGCAGGTCTGGCACAGCAGCTGCAAGGAAAAAGCGGGGTGGTGGCCAGCGCCAGCCCTGCGCGGCGCCCAGGCAGGGAGAGCAGGTCCCACGCAGCAGTTGGCAGTGACTGGCACAGAGCCCAGCGGGGGCACTCGGGCTGCCATCCCAGAGGAACCCAAGTTGCACCCACACAAACCACCGACTCACAAAGGGGCCGTCTGTAACCGCCACGCACAAGAGACCCCTTGGAGGCCCTGCCACAGCGAACAGCACAGCACAAGACAGTTCACGCTGAGAAGGCGCGACTGCTGACACGCACGGCGCTCCGCACGGACCTTCAGGACGTTGCAGTGGCAAAGGGAACAGATCCACAAAGGCTGCGGCTGCGGCTCTGAAGTGCAGGGCAGCGGCTGGTGGGCAGTGGCGGGCGCCCTGCTCCAGGCCATGGTTGGGGCGACAGGAGTGTGTGCAGAAGGAACCCACTCGGGGCCTGCGGGCCATGGGACTGTCCTGCAGCATGTCAGGCGTCACCGCTGACCTGCTGGGAGGGTTCAAGGAACTCCGCGCGCTATTTCTGCAGCTTCCTGTGCTGGGGAACTCTGCTCATCACGGAAAATTTGTCTGAGAAGAGACGAAACTCCTACCATCTCAAGCCTATCCCTGTAACATTTTCCTGTATTTCTTTCTCGACATCCTTTCTAAGCAGTTTTTTTGCGTAGGGTTCTGAGCAGGAGAGATTAAGTGTGAGATGATTCTTGTTCAATATCCTGTTCTCACGTCTTTGCATCACCTACTGGATGTAAGATGTCCCCACGTGGGGCCGTCTGAGGGCCTTCTTGCCGCAACAGTCACTCCAGATCCCGCTCTGGGTGGGTCCTGTCCGGGAGCCGGCCTGACCTTAGGGTTCCCTTTCCAGTCCAGCCACCTCCCAGGGGAGCCTGGGTGGGCCACTCCTCCTCTGTGCGGCACTGTGGCACTGCCTCGCACGTGGCGTAGGGACTAAGGACACGTGGAACGCCTAGAGTGGTGCCTGTCAGTGGTACCTTCCTCTATTTTGGACAGGGGGCCGTCACCCACCCTTCCCACGGGCTCTGAGGAAGCACAGTGCGTCTTGGTCCACAGCAGAGGCGTGTCCCCTGCAGCCAGGCCCCCGTGGTCAGGACTGCACCTGCACCATGGCCACAGCCGCCGCCCTAACAAACCCCGGCACCTCAGGAATACTTGGCAGGTCCTCGCACGTGTGGGGCCCTCTGTGCAGCCCATTAAAAAAGATCGGCGCTTGGGGCTGGGGGTGGGGGGGCATGTCAGGAAGGATCACCACACACAGGCTGACGCGTTGGAGGTGACAGGCTGATGCCGTCACATCTGTACACTATCACCTAACTCAGCGGACAAGAGGAGGGTCCCAGGCGTAAGTGCAAAGGTTTACAACAGGAGAGGGCGTTGCTGGTTCCAACAGGGACGTCTCAGAGTAGGAGTGAAGATGCACAGAGTGCGAGTCTAAGACAACACCTGGGGGTACAGGTACCAATGCGGGGGTGCAGGTGAAGGTGTTGGGGGACAGAGGGGTATGGGTGCAGGAGGGGGTGAGGGTTTGGGTGTGGGACAGGTGCAGGGGTGCAGCTTACCTTTCCTCTGATTGCAGCTGGTTTTGGACGCCCAGCTCAAGCGCAGACTCTGGTAATTTGTGTCTTCATCACACACCAGAGTTCTAGTTAGACAAAAATCTATAACTGTTGTTCACAAAAGAAGAAGATGATAAATAGGACGCTAGCAGGAAACAGCCATGCACCATCACAGTGCTAAGTGACGGACAAGCACAACCAGGAGCCTGGGGACACCCCGCCGGCAGTGACGTCTGCCTCCTAAGGACGGGGAGGGTCTTTGGGGACAAGGACAGGGCCCTGCAGGACCAAACGAGTCCCAGGTGGGCTCCCAGGCAGCCGTGGTCCCTGGGCCGGCCTGCCAGAGTCGAACCCAGGGCAGAGGGTTGGGACCCGCTGCCGGACCCCCTGTGCTCTGCGTCCTCAACTGCAAGCCCAAGTGACAGGAGCCCTTGCCACTCGTCTTGGACAGACGCTCCTGCCCTGGCTACGGAAGGGTATGGCCCCTGCAGCAGGGCGCTGGGGGCTCTCCTGCACCCTCACCCTGAGCCGGAGGAGCCACGGCCCTACCGTCCCCTGGACAGCCCCCCACCCTGCCGTCTTCCGCTGCCACACTTCCTTCCCATCGCCAGACATGACCCCACTGACCCCACCCTGTTCAATGCCAAGCACCCCCCTTGATTCAGAACTACAGGGGCCCTGCCAGCTGTCCGTCCATGTGGGAACCTGCTGCCTGCCCCTTCCCTGCACCCCAGATGCCCCCCCAGCCCCAGACACGGGTCCTGGGCCACCGTAGCAGTCGGTCCTAGCCTTACCCAGAAGCCCTGCGCCCGCCACCCCTTCTCCCCCCGCACGCTGCTCTGTGCCTCGGGCTCTGTCCCAGCCTCCCCACAGTCCTGCCTCCTGCAACTCAAGTCCCGTTCTAGTGTCACCTCCTCAGGACACTGTCCTGTGACTCAGGGGCAGGTGTGCCCTCAGCACTGCAGCTGGGCAGCAAAAAAAGAGCAGGATCTTACCGTACTTAACATCTGGAACGGTGACGGAGCTCTCTGCAATGTTGGTGGACAGGATAATCTACCAAACAGTAAAAAAGAATCCAGCGTTCTTACTGCGCCCCGGAAACCATGGGGTAAAGTTAAGACACTCAACCTCAAGAATTATTTAAAAGATTTTTCATGTAAACAATGGACTCAAACGGGACGTTCATCACTTTCCTATTTTATCCACGTTACAACTGACCAAGGACCTTGGGGTGGGGGACAGGGCAGTGTGGCTCAACAGCCAACCCCATGAGCCCCAGCTCCGTGCCGGGGCGGGACCTGGCCCCATCACTTCCCTCATTTTCCTCACAAACGAAATGGAAACGATGGTGACTCCCACCCTCACGAGGCTGCTGTGAGAGTCAGACGAGGTGACATGCGTGAAGGGGTAAGACCTGCCCTAGCAGGAGGCAGCTGCTGCGCCATGCAGCCATCCTGCCCTGTGTCAGGCAGAGGGCAGCCCAGGGCCCCTGCACCTCACCTCACCTTCCCAGAGCTCTGCCGCCCCAACTCTGCCCCCACCTCCAAACGATCAAATGATGCCTCAGAGAAGTGACTGCAGCTTAGAGACCCCAAGTCACCTGCCACTTCCCTGCCTTCCTAGGCCTACACCTCAGCGGAGCACCACAGCCTCCAGGGTGGGGGGCGGTCACAAGGCATGTCTGGGTTGGAACCCAAGGCAGGGCTGCAGCGCCCTGGGAGCCAGCAGGCTCAGAGCTCCTGCTGGGACCCGGGGTCCCTGAGCGCAACAGTGCCAGAAGGACAGTGATGAGATGAGCCCATCGCTTCCACGCAGCCAGAGAGGAAGCAAACCCTCCTGCCCGCTGCCGTGGCTCAGTGGACTGAGCACTGGCCGGAGGACCCAAAGGTCGCTGTCAGCTTCCCAGTCAGGGCACAGACCTGGGTTGCAGGCCAGGTCCCTAGCTGGGGGCATGAGAGAGGCTACCAATTATTATTTTTCCCCCTCCCTTCCCCTTTTTCTAACTAAATAAAATTTCAAAGTTGCCAGGGCAGTCCCATGCTTTGAGAAATCAAGGGCAGTGAAAACCTCTAGCTAATGGATTTAGCAGCTCAGAGACAAAATTCAACAAGTCCTGGCTCAGAGGGCAGCCCTGGCTCAGGGGCCCTCGTCCTACCTTCCTGTACCCGGGGACGGGGCTCAGGAACACGTTGCCCTGCTCCTCCAGGGTCACACTCGAGTGCAGCGGGTAGACCTGCAGCCTGAGACACGCGCGCGCAGCACGGCATCCGGGAGGCAGGGATGGGCGGGAGAGCGGAAAAGAAGCAGCTGAGGTCATTACAATTACTTAAGACAGAAACAACACAGTAGCTTTTAAGTAAGAATTCAGCGGCATTGGCACCTGAAACCTGTGCAATTTTGTTGACCAGTGTCACGCCAATAAATTCAGGGAAAAAGCCGTATCGTTTAAACATACCTTTTTTGAATCATGTTTGTGAGAAGTTCGTGCATGTAGTTGATTTCACTAAGTCCTAGGGAAGAAAAAAAGGACAAGAAAGGATTCACATTTAATTCTAAAAACCAACCCTTACTTATTTACTTACAGAGGGAGAAAGAGAGCGAGAGCCCGGGCTCCCTGTTCCCCTCACTGAGCAGACGCGTCGCTGGCTGATGCTGCTTGTGCCCTGGCTGGGGTCGCACCCCAAACACTGGCGCAAGGGGACAGCGCTCCAGCCAGCTGGGCTACCCAGCCGGGGCCTAAGAACCACCTTCGCAGGAAGACAGCGTCCTTCTCAAAGAAGACCCGCCAGCTCCTTTCACTTAACCTTTTACCCTCTTCTGTGTGTGCGAGACGCCAAGTGGCAGCGAGCCGTGACGCTGGCTGCTAGACACGCCACACGCCGGCCACACGGGCTCTTCCTGTGTGGTCCTTCCACAGAGCGGCTGCCTGCGATGCTACATTCTTTCCTCCTACCACTCTTTCCTCCTACCACTCTTTCCTCCTACCACTCTTTCCTCCTACCACTCTTTCCTCCTACCACGTCCCCTAACTTCCTGCCACGAGCATGAAAAATTCAACAACCAAAACAGTTACAAGTAAAATGCATCAGGTGTTGTTCCTATGAAATATTATCACTACTCAACATGGAAACACTTTCAAAAATGCAGACGTGGAGAAGATGCCAGATAGTGATGGAGGCAGAGACAGAGGGACCGACGTGACCCAGAGCCACGGCTGTGTGCCAGACGGTGTCCACCTGGAGCCACAGCGGGCTCAGCCTCCAGGACTGGACTCGGTGGCCCCACCCTGGGGTGAGGCAGCCTCGCCCCAGCTCTGCTCGGTGTGACTCCCGACTCGGGGCTGCGCACTCTGCTTGCTGAGAAGCACTTCCTGGGGCCAATGCAACCGCGCCCCACACCGCCTCAGGGGGCTTCCTGGCAGCGGGTCCTCAGGGCCAGGTGTGTGCTGAGACACGTCACTCCCGTCCCAGCCATAGACACTCACCCACTGCACAGAGCCCCATGCCTGGCGGCTACCGTGTTTCATCAAGTCACTCCACTTCATTAAAACATCAAAAATGTCACTTGAACAAGCACAATTACACAGATTTCTCTTTCAGGTGTTCCAAGAGATCAGTTTCTCAAACGGTGAGAAAGTCAATGACCCTCCATGAGGCCGCTCATGAAATTACAACACTGTGGCAGTTGACAGCCACAAACCCCTAACAAAGCAAAGTTAACAAAACTTAGTGTTGCACTGAACATTTTGATGGAGTAAAACTGCTTTCAGAAATTAAGCTCTGCCCTGGCTGGCGTGACTCAGTGGGTGGAGTGCCAGCCTGTGAACCGAAAAGGTTGGTTGCAGGTTCGATCCCAGCCAGGGCACAGGCCTGGGTCGCGGGCCAGGTCCCCAGGTAGGGGCGTGGGAGAGGCAACCACACACTGATATTTCTCTCCCTTTTCTTCCTCCCTCCCTGCCCTTCTCTCTAAAAATAATGAATAAACCCTGGCTGGTGGTGCAGTGGATTGGCACCGACCTGCGAACCCAAAGGTTGCTGGTTCGATCCCCAGCCAGGGCACATAACCAGGTTGCAAGCCAGGTCTCCAGCCAGGTCCACAGCCAGACGCAGGTGAAAGGCAACCATACATGGATATTTCTCTCCCTCTCTGCCTCTTTCCCAGCCCTTCTCTCTAAAAATAATGAATTAAAACAAAAAACCTTAAAGAAAAAAAAAAAAAAAAAAAAAAAAAGGACGATGTTACATTCAGAGACCTAAAAAGCACCCATTGGAAATGAAAAATGAAATAAAGGCATCCAGTTGAAGGACTGGAAGATCAAATCCAGGATATATCCCCAGCCCTGGCAGGGTAAGCTCGTTGGGTTAGAGCATCATCCAGACACGATAGGGCTGCGGGTTCAATCCCCTGACAGGGCACATACGAGATCAACCAACGATGCATAAATGAGTGGAACAACAAACCAATGTCTCTGTGTGTCTCTCTTACCACCCTCCCCTCTCTCTAAAGTCAATATAAAAACTGAGGGGAAAAAATCCTTTAAAAAGTAAAAATAAGTATGTAAAATCTAAAAGAAATTGAACTCTTACTCATCTGTCTTTTTAGCACAGTAACAAGTCACGTTGAAAGTCCCCAAGTCCTGCCCTGTGCGCACCAGGCACTCACCTGGCAGAAACACCAGCACGCTGCTCCGCTCCCACGCCAGCAGGGCGCCAGGCCCGGTCCTGCCCCTGTGGGGAACGGGAGGGGGCAAGGTCAGCCCTGGCTGGGCCGCCTCCGCGCCTGACTGCTTGCGGGGCAACCCTCCTCTCACATGACCGGTTGCAAAGCCCCAAGGATGAGTCCCAAGGTTCTCTGGGACTCCGAGCCTGGTGATTCCATTATTTCTTCCTATAAAACTATCTGTAAAAGTCTTCCTTCAAACGTAGTTATTAAATCAGAACCTCAAACATAAAACAGTTGAAGTAACTTGAGGAGCACAAACTCGCTGGGAGTACTTACAGACTATCCACTCTCCACCCTGACATGTGAGCACCCCTCCCCGGCCAACCTGGCCCTATCGGGATCTACCGCAGACAAAGCTCAGGTGAAGAGCCTGTCAGGGTGTGTGTGGGGGGGGGCTGTGCCAAAGCAAGAAGCAGGTCAGACACACCGCAGCTGAACGGAGGCTCCCATGGGCCGCATTTTGGATAACTGACCGTTGAAAAAGAAAACTGCAATTACCTTTGACCCTTTAAACAAATCAAAATCTCAAGAAAATGAGAAGGCAAGGCACAAAAAGAAAACATTTGAAGAAAACATATAAAGGAGTATTATCCAAAATACATATAGAACTCTGAAAACTCAACTCGAAAACAATGCAATTAAAAATGGGCCAAGCCCTGGCTGGTGGCACAATGGATAAGGCGCCGGCCTGCGAACCCAAAGGTCGAAGGTTCGATTCCCCAGCCAGGGCACATAACCAGGTTGCAAGCCAGGTCTCCAGCCAGCTCTGTGGCTGGAGGCAGGTGAAAGGCAACCACACATGGATGTCTCTCTCCCTCTCTGCTGCTCTCCCCACCTCTCTCTGTAATAAAATCTTTTAAAAAAATTTTTAAAAAATGGGCCAACCACCCAACAGACCCCTTAGCAAAGGAGACGCACAGGTGACAAGCACCCTGTGAGGCGCAGCTCCCCACCCCAGGTCATGGGACTGTCGATGGCAGTGATGTGGTGCCACCGCACAGCACTTGGAACACCCAGAATCCCGACTGGACACCACCAGGGGCCTTGGGGACGCTTACCCACTCGCCTGCATGTCCAGGTCATCGAACGTCTGGATCAGGGAGGCAGCGACCTCATACATGTCCTTCGTGATCACCGGCTCCTCCAGGACATGGGGTGAGAACTAAAACCAGGAGAAGCAGCTGGGACACCACGAGGCTCACGGGGAGCTGAGCTGCATGAGCTCCCCCTTTGTTGGGCCGCTATGACCAACACCCCAAAGAAAAGCCACAGCACTCGCAGCCAGCACCTGAGCACTTGCTAAGGGTCACAAACAACCCACATGGAAGGCCCTGGGCTGTGCCAGGACCTCGTCCCTAGAGCAGGGCGGTCAGGGTCCAGACACAGAAGCGAAGTGTCTGGCAGGCAGGATACCTACTGTGAAGACGTAGAATCAGGGGAGCTTGTGCCCGAGTCAGGGTGTCACCTTCTGTCAACACCCCCACCGCAAGAGCCCCAAGATGTCAACTTTGTCACATGAGGGAAGCAGTCCCTCAAAGCCACAGGTCTCAGGAAAAGGAACCAGCACCATTGCATCCCTGTGCCATCCTGGTTCGGGGGTCACTGTCCCTAGACTTTGTCACAGTGTGTTCAAGCCAGACTAAGCCCAGACCGTTGCTGACTGCCCCCAGGCACCTCAAAAAAGACACGGCAGCACCCCTCACGTCCCCACCGGCAGCGCGACGTGAGAGCTGTGCTCCGAGCTGATCTTTCACGGAACTGGGGCCATCGCTGTGCAAGCGTCTACGACACCCAGGACTATGGGCCTGAAACCCAAGGTTTCTCCACCAACAGCAAGCACGCTGCTGGTGCCACAGTTCCACTTGCCAGGTCCTGCACATGGGACGTCACACTCCATCCTGTCACGGCCGCTCAAGAAAACCTTCTGGGAAAGAGACGTGGCCACAAATGAAACTTGTTTTTCAACGTTTACGTCAGAATCAATTAAGTCAGCTTCACATAACCCACTTTTCATGGTTCTTGCAATTCTAACGCAAGGGTGACTAGCTGACTTCCATTTAGTCAATGTTGTTGACGCACGTCTAGTTGGCTCATTTTTGATAGTCAGCCTTGACCTTAAATAATTTTTGCTTCATTCAAACAACTTACAAGGTCACCTTCACCACCACCAACTGTGGAATTGAACACACCTGGAGCTGCTTCCCCTTGAGCCATGGAGAAGCGTGTCACTGATTCCCAAGTCATGTGGCCACCTCATCCAGGCCCCGAGGACGCTGCAGGCCCACTGCTAAGGGCCCAAGCACAGCCTGGTGGTCTCTACACTGCCCTGACGCAGGTGACAAGGGAAGCACGTGGGTCACGGCCCCTTCCCGGTGCAGGTCAGAAGGAAACCCAGTGGGCAGGGGAGGACCGATGAGGACAAGCTGGCTCTGAGGAGGAGACACAGCAGGGGAGCAGGGCTGGGAGCTGGGTGTCCTACCCAAGGAGGCCACCCCCATGGGACAGAACTCCAGGCCCCCAGCTCGTCTCCCGAGGACAGCAGGGAAGTCGGCAGTGCGTGTCGGCGGCCAGCCGAAGAGGGGCAGGGTGGGGCACTGAGGGCAGGTGTAGCTCACGGACTTTTCTAAGGGGGGTTCTAGGCAATAAAGAAGTTGAAAACAAACGATGAAAAGGACACAGAAAGGACAGGTAGGGCTGGTGCCAAAAAGGCCAGGAGGGTACCAGGGACACAGTGTGGCTTCCCACGCGACTCGTGGGGCCCCCAGTGTGGAGTGTTACGGAGTTCGGACAAGTCAAGCCCCAGGCGAGAGCCGGGGCCTCCCAGGACCACAGGTGAGCCAGCGCTCAGGTGAGCTAAGATGGGGCAGCAGGGCAGGGCTGGGAGTGAGGCGCATGTTGGGGGCGGACAGCAGGAGTTCAGCCCACGCGGGGGAAAGTCACAAGAAACACGGGTGCTGCATGGAGCCTGCGAAGCTGAAACGCACCGTCTGTTTCAACTCGGCCGAGAAAGGAGCGCTGAGGAGCGCGCTGGGCGAGGCGGGGTGTGGACGGACAGACAGGCAGCTGGCGGAATGCCGGGTGCAGAGGGCAGGCTGCTCTCCTGCTAGCAGTGGTGGTGCACCCAGCAAGGTGACAGGAGCAGGGTAACTGCCACCCCTGGTGTTAACAAAGGCCCGCTGGTGCCAAAACGCAGTGTTACAGAACCCACACGGCACTCTCCGTGAGGCTCAAAGCCAACACCTAGCAGGTCTCGACTACTCACTCGCTGAAATATGACTGAGCACCTGCTAGGTACAGCGACAGCACATTTTCTCCAGCCGTGACCCAGGGCACAGGGGTCACACACCCAGGCCTAACCAGTCCCTCACATGGGCACAGCAAGCATGTCAACCCTGAGCCTGACAGGCATGCAGGAGACGTCAGCAGGAAGCAGGGAGTCTGGCTTGGTAAGAAACCACAAAACCCTCATCCCTCTCCCGTCCCAACCCAGGCCAGACGGGGCAAATGTCCCAGTGCCGCCCCTACCCTGCCCCCCAGGAGCAGTGCACTTAGCAACTTACTTCCCAAGAGGACAGTGAGGAAAGGGCAGGCATGTCCCTTCGGAGCAGACACTAAAGAAAAGGAAGAGCCTGACAAACATGGGTGCTGGGTGATGGGACAAAGTGGCATTTCCCTCCGTGGTTCCTCCGCAAGCCCATAAGCCCAGTCTGGCCGCAAGGAAACCTTGGCTGATGTCCACAGCAGGGTGTCCCAATGCCTGAGCAGCCCCAAAAGCCCTCACTGTCCCCTCACGTGGGAGCAGTCAGAACCCCCAGGAGCTGTGATGAGGCAGCAGTGGGGGTCGTGGGACAGGGACAGGACATCAGAGGACGCCAGCCCACGTGCTCCCACCAAGCAGACGTGCAGGGGCTGGTCAGTCTTGGGGTTGGCTCCTAGCCTGGATGCTTTACGTGCAGACTTAACTGGAGGCTCAGGTGGTAAACAATAAAGTCTATACTATAAACCTCCAACTGCTCTGTCCTTTGGATTAATGTCTTTTTAAGTCGAAAAAAGACCACCACATTATAATGGCCATTCCGGCCTCCCTTTGATGTAACGTGACAAACACTGAACTTATTCATAAAAAACTGCGTATTTATTCTTACACGTTTAAACGTCAGTCACCTTCAAAGCATCTCCACCTGATGCACTAGGCCTACAGACGGGCTTTGCCCGGCTCCAGACAGGTTTTAAACTCGTCGATTTTGATGCCTTTTAGTGCTTCTGCCATTTTTTGTTTCACCTCTTCAGCAAGGGCAAAACGTTTCCCTTTGAGGACTACGTTCACCCAGGGAAACAAAGAAAAGGGTGAACAGGGAGGGTGGGGCGTAGGGTCATGTGTCTTTGGTCAAAAATTGCTGAACTCTCCGTGTGGTGTGGGCACCCATCAGGAAAGGGGCAAACGCAGTGAAAGAACCTCCAGAGGAAAATTCACTGAAGCCGAAGCCAAAGCTGAACGCAGCCTCTCAAACGCGCCAGCTGGGGCACTGACACACAGGGGTCCTGGGATGCTCGCCCAGCGGGGAGCCGGCATACAGGGTCTGCCCTCCAGGTGGTAATTCCGGGTGCTGGGTCCCCGCTGCACATCTTGCTACTTTAGGTGAAGCCTAGCGGCGCCCCCACCATGACAGAGGCGGCTGTCACATTGCAGAGCAAGTCACAGTTCCCACCAGTGGCAGGGCAGCCACCAGAGCCCTGTCAGGACCCCTACCTACCCTGCAGTGGGGCAGGTGCTCCAGGTCGCCGAGGTAGAACTCCTCGATCGAGTGGGGCTGCCCGGGCACCTCGAACACGTACGCAGGGCTCATCTTGTTCTGAACAGGAACAGCAAAGTAGTCGGCGAACTCCTTGCAGTTGATGGTGGCTGACATGAGGATGACCTGCAGAGAAGGGGAATGCGGCAAAGGACCGCGAGTGGTAAGGGCTGAGGTGAGGTGCTGTGCAATTTGGGGGCTTTCTTGTGTCAGTAACTCCTGAGACTCCACTAGAATGAGCTGACCGTCCCTCCGGTGCGGTGCAGACCACTGCAGTTGAAAGAGCGCTCAGCCCTGGCTGGTGAGGCTCCGTGGACTGAGCACCGACCTATGAACCAAAGGGTTGGCCACTCCCTCTCTTTCTCCCTCTTTCCCTCTTTCTAAAAGAGAATAAGTAAAACTTAATACAAAAGAACACTCAGAGATGCCAACTTTTGCTATTCCTCTCCAATTATCCTATCAAGGGAAAAGCTAGTATTTCCAATAAAGCCTTTCTCTGAAAGGAAACTTTATATTAAGATCCACTGGAAAACAGAACAAGCGACCAGATGACGTTCCAGAACAGGGAGGACACGCGCAGCAGCGAGGTGGCGGGCGGGGGACAGCTGCAGCCCGAGGAGCCCAGGCCCAGAGGGCAGAACCTGTCTGGCCAACAGGCGAGCGCAGGACGCTGGTGCCCTCAGCCCCGCAGCCACGTGCAGCCTCCTCGTGACTCCCCAGCTCCCTGCCGGCTGCTGACTGCCTGACACACCTGGCAGTGAGGGTCCTGCACAACTCTCCGTGGCAAGGGAAACCGAGTCATCTTCAGTCTGCCGCGGGGTAAACACAACATCTGTAGTTTGCCCTCTGCGTTTGACCCAAATGGTACCGACCACACTGGCCAGACCTCACCCTGAGACGGCAGGCCCACAGGTGGGAAGGAGGCTCTCAGGAGCCACAGAGGACACCAGAGTGCCCCCCAGGGACACGCCTCGTCCCGCAGATGATGCAAACGCGAGGCCAAACCTGGACGGCTCAAGGTGCGCAGCCAGCCCTGCGCCATCCCCACCGCTCAACCCAGCCAGCCAACGGCTGCCCCAGATGCCGCTTGTCCCGGGGGCCCGCTCGGCCAACGGCGGGCTCCAGGCCAGTGGGCTGCAGAGTGGGCAGAGCCAGGGGCCCCCGTTGCTGCCCGTACTCCTGCACCTGGGTCTCGTTTAGAAAGGAATTTTTGACCGTTTCTAAACCCTGATTATAAAACCATCTAGAACATGACTTCTAATGTATTGGCCCAACTACCAGCACCCTATAAAGGTTCTATATTTAGAAAATACCTGCTCCTTATACATTTAAATAAACCTTGGAAATGTTGAAACTGACAAGCCAGCTCCTACTACTTAAACACCAGGTATCAGATTTTTGGCCACCATTCAGCGAAGTGCTAACTTTTTAAAAAATCTTCATCTTTAAAACACACACACACACGTACACACATACACAATCATGGCCTTAGGAAAAAACTGGAACGTAAGTCATTACCTAAGAGGAACAAAGGTCTTAAAATGACCAAGAAATGCTCCCAACTGGCTGGACGATCTTCAATCTCAGTGTCGCCTTTGGGTCGAAGCCCTGACTGGATGTGGTGGCCCAACTCTCACCGTCCCATTACCGCACACACCAACCCAGCGAGTGGCACAGGTCAGGCTCCCTTCGCCGTCCCACCGCCGGCCAGCAAAGACCACCCGAGGCTGCTGGTCCCACCTCGGCAGTGGAGGGAAGTGTTTCCGTAAGCAAGGGGCCAGGTGAGACACTAAAGACAAACCACTGTGCAACCTGAAAGCAGTGTTCTCCAGGGACAGCGAGGTCCCTTTCCAAGGAGAGAACAGCCCATCCCGCTCCTCCTCACCAGGCTGTTTCCAAAGGCCTCTGGTAAGCAATGCCTGGGGGACCTCCATCCCGACCGCATAACTGTGAAAACCTGCCGTTGCTCTGGCCTGGTTCCCACCTTCCTCCATCGTCCACATAAAATGCAACGGCGTTTGCCATCCCCGGAACTTCCCGTCAACTCCCATGACGTCTCTAACCAGTTCTCAAACGTCCCTGTGCTTTGGGGCTATTTTCAAAGCAGAGGCTGCAGACACGCGCAAACCTTGAACCTGCGGTGCCTCTCCCACCGAAAGCGGCACTCTAATACCCAGCATTCCATGAGCGTCGACTATTACTGGGTCATTTGCTATAGGCTGGAGAAAGTTTGACAATTTAATAACCAAAAAGTGTCCCACACCCGGACCCTAAGAGCACGCCCTGCAGCCGGCTTGCGAGCAGGCTCTGGGGTATGACACATGGCAGTGAACTTGAAGAGTCACTGTTTATACTAAAATAAGGAAAAGCAAAACTGAGTAACACATCTTAACCCTAAATATTTCTGTTATTCATAAAATTAAATTTACCTTCACAAAACGTGAATTTGTTCTTAAAAGTTTACGGACAACCAACAGCAGGAAATCCATTTCTTCAGTGCGCTCATGGACCTACAAAACAGGACAGGGCACCCACGTGGCACCAGGCAGCACATGTGCTGTGGCTAAGACAGCGGGGCAGTGGGGCTGGCTGTTGGTGGGTCAGCGCTCTCTGCTAAATGGTGCCAGTCCTGGCTGGGAGGAAGCCGAGACCATAGACCCACAAAGCAAGTGGGCCCAGAAGAGGCTGTGGAGGTCCCTGTACCCCAGCCCTTCTCTCTGGGACCCTACCAGCATTTAGGTCAAGTGATGTTGAGCCCTGCTGGCCCGGCCCACTCAAGGCCTGGCTTCTTCCAATGCCCATAGGTGGCCCCGCCTCACCTCCTGTCCTGAGGACCCCACCCTGCACACTTATGGGGGCTGCACAGGGACAAAACCCCTGTCGCTGAACGTCTCCTGCTGGGAGCAGAGCGGAGAACACAGCTCAGCCAGCAAGGCCTGCGCCCACCTCATCAATGAAGATGTGCGTGAACTCCATCAGACTCTTGGCGCTGACAACCTTCTGAAGCAGGACCCCGGTTGTCATGTAAATTAGCCTGGTGTCCTCTGTGGCTATTTTCTCCAGGCCTACCTACAATTGGGGCAGGAGAAGGGAAAGGGGAACGTCTCTAGGTTTAAATGGCTGTACTTAACCCCCCAAAAAGGCCACGTCCACTTTATCTAGGAGGTCAGACAGAGACTCAAGCCGAGTTTAAAGCAAAGCTAAAATTCCGTTGATGTTTTCCTTTCTCAGATGGAGGGCGTTTGGCTTATTCAGTCATCATGCCCATATCATTCTTAAATCAAGACACCTGTGCAGGAAAAAGAGCTGCATACAAAAATATAACTGAGAGGTTAAAATGATCAAAACCATGAGTCTGAGTATTCTCACTTTTTTACTACTCACCTGGAAAGGAAATTATAGTTTCCTTTTCTGATCTTTTTGAAATTTTATTTATTTTTAAGTAAATAAAAGGAGGAGGGAAAAGAAGGGTAAAGAGAGAAACATCAGTGTGTGGTTACCTCTCTCACGCCCCCAAGCAAGTGCCCTGACTGGGAAACGAATCAGCACCACCTTTCGGTTTGCAGGTTGGCATTCAATCCACTGAGCCACACCAGCCAAGGCTAAACTTATTTTCAAGAAATTCAGAGTTTCCCCCAGGCTAGTGGCACAGTGGATTGGCATCGGCCTGCAAACCTAAAAGTTGCTGGTTCATTTCCCAGCCAGGGCACATAACCAGGTTGCAAGCCAGGTCTCCAGCCAGGTCTATGGCTGGAAGCAGGTGAAAGGCAACTATACAATGATGTCTCTCTCCCTCCCTGCCTCCATCCCTGCCCTTCTCTCTAAAAATAATAAAAATAAAGTCATTAAAAGAAAAAGAACAGAAATTCAGAGTTCCATTATTTTTTAAGTTATACCACAGTTCTGCCCTGGCTGGTGTGGCTCAGTGGGTTGGAGCCTTGTCCCGTGACCAAAGTTGCAGGTTGGATTCCCAGTCAGGACACATGCCTACGTTGCTGGCGTGGTCCCCAGCTAGGGCACGTGTAATCTCTGATCCAGGCACGTTTCTAGAATCAATGTTTCTTTCTCCCTGCCTCTCTCTCTAAATAGTAATGAAAAAATGCCCTCAGGTAAGGATAAAAAACTAAGTAAACAGAGCCCTGGCTAGTAGCACAGGGGATAAGGCGCCTGCCTGCAAACCCAAAGGTCGCAGGTTCGATTCCCCAGCCAGGGCACATAACCAGGTTGCAAACCAGGTCTCCAGTCAGGTCTGTGGCTGGAGGCAGGTGAAACGCAACCATACATTGATGTCTTTCTCCCTCTCTGCCTCTCTCCCTTCCCCTCTTTCTAAAAATAATGAAATAAAATCTTAAAAACAAAACAAAACAAAAAAAACTAAGTAAACAAGGAAGTTTTGCCGAATAAGCAGGACCTTTCCAGCAGAAACCACTGCGATCCTACGAGCAGCGTACAGGGATGACACAGGGCAGGAAAGGCTGGCGTTCACCCGCCCAGCTCACCTGGTAGCCCACCAGGCCGCCCAGAGTCCAGGCGCGCTCTCTGCTGATCCACCGGGCCATGCTGCTGGCACCGATCTTGCGTGGCTGGGTGACCACGATGTGGCAGTAGACGGAGCGCTGGATGTAGTGGTCCAAGATGTACTGCGGTAGCTGGGTGCTCTTACCGCTGCCTGTGGCACCGTGAATAATCACCACAGAGTTACTTTCTATCAAAGAAATAACCTGGAATTGGGAAAACATCTTTTACACGTGCGGCAAAATGAACAATGATGCAAAGTATTACCTATGAACCAAAAGTTCCATCTTGAGGACTTTTGGGATTTGTTTTCCTTCCATCTTTCAAAGTTGAACTCATAACCACCGACACGTCACCCAAGGGCAGGGAGGCTGCACATGCGCACGTTTAAAGCAGCCTGGCCTCCGCGAACAGTGAGGGCTCTGCGGCGGGAAACCAGCTCCCTGGGTCTCTGCGTGTTTACACAGAAAAACAAAAACACCAAGCTCGGGGTTCTGCACCTCCTGCTAAGTCTACATTTCTATTATTTTAAAATGTTTAAATAATTCTACGGAGAAACATGAAATCCCAGCGAGAAAAACATGAAAACACAGCTGTTACTACACTCAGGTGGTTCCGCTGAACACCCTTCAGACACGTGTCTGGACAGCAAAGGCGTGGACCGCCCAGCGCCCTGCCGCAGCCTGGACAGGTCCAGCTCCTGGCCCCACAGGGACCCCACCCCGCGTCAGCGCTGGCCCCCAGCACCACTAACATGCATCTGCGTGTCCATCAAGAGCACAATACAGTTAAATCTGGAACGTCCAGTTTTATCTGTAACTGACTCTTTCACGGGGAGAGGGAACAAAGGTTTCCGTAGCTTCTTTGAACCACATCTGGTAACATGTAACTGGCGCTGAGAGTAGCTGCAGAGGCAGTAAACACTATTACTATTTGTGGGGCCAGCCCCTCCCCCAACCACCAGGCGGCAGGGCTCTCCGAGCCCAAGTGCGAAGGAGACCCCCTGGGATGGGGTGGGACCTGGAGCCTTACCTGCTGGATGTAAAGACAAAAAGGCAAGCGGGTGCGGACCCAGAGCTCCTCAGAGGGAAGACTGGGCACCAACCAAACCTTAGAAGACCAGCGCCACTGAAGGGAGCCCCAATGCGGGGGTCCCGCAAATCACCTCCTGCCCACCCCTGGGCCTCTCGGCAGCCACCACAGCCTCGGACACCAGGGCGCTGGCCGGGCTCCTGCACACGTCCAGACCCTCAGCCACACACATCCGGTCTCGGCATTTATTCAAACAGCAAATTGCTTCAGGACAAGAAAGCTCACCTCCTCCTTACACCGATTTACAGGCAAATCGGGATACTTGTACGCTGTCTCTGGGACGCACGTGACGGTGCTTGATTTAGCCAAAGTCAGCCTTGGACCTGGATTCAGACAAAACAAACACAATGCCATTTCTTATCAGGAAAAAAAAGACAAGGCCAACAATCCAAGGTTATTTCTAATCTGTACATACACAACATTTACGTTGACACACACTAATAGAAAAATGCATACTAGATGTAATACAACAATAAAATTAAATTAAAAAAATAAAGTAACAAATCTCTCTGTGGAAAAAAAGAAAAGAAAGAAAAATGCATACTCTATAGGGTAACCCACATGCAGGGTCATTCAGCAAGTTCCCTGTCCCCACCACCCGTCACTGCTGCCAGCCCCCATCGCCCCCACGGATGCTGAAGGCGCAGCACAGCCTTCAAAGACAGGACCTGGGAAGCACAGCACCACCACCTGAAAGCAGCACAGGTTGAACTTAACCAACATGCAATTGAAACTTCAGGTCCTGGCTGGGTGGCACAGTGAATAAGGTGTCGGCCTGTGAATCAAAGGTCGCAGGTTCGATTCCCAGCCAGGGCACATAACCAGGTTGCAAGCCAGGTCTCCAGCCAGGTATGTAGCTGGAGGCAGGTGAAAGGCAACCATATACTGATGTTTCTCTCCCTTTCTTCCTCCTTTCCCCTCTCTATAAAAATAAAATAAAATATTTAAATAAAAAGAAACTTCAACATCCCTTTCAATTAAGGGTTCCTGTTCCCTCCTTTCTACTAAACTAAACGGGGAGCAGACAATCAAACCCAACCTGGAGTCCAGGTGGCCTGCAGGGCCAACCCCGCTCCATAGACACGCACCATGGCACTCGGCCCACCTCACTGCTCGCTGTCCTCCTGGAAATCCCTCCTGTCCTTCTGGACCACTGGACACCACTTGACAAATCCACAAAGCACTAAAATTCGTGGCATACCATTCACTAGGAAATGCCCGTACTTGCAAAATACAACTTGCCAGCCTCCTTGTCTCTCCCAGGTTTAGGCCTGAGCTTGGTCCCCTCCCCAGACGTCCGCCAGCCCTTCGTCTCTCTGCCCCATCCTCTCCCTCGCCACTGCCGTCACCCCTGCATCCTGATACACACATGTGCCCAGACAGTTCTTCACTCTCCTACAGCTCCTCCCTGTATACGTTTGCAGTTTGTTTGGTCTAATTGACGTACAGCTAAAGCATTGGCTAATTTGCCTGCATTTGAATCAGGCTGTGTAGTACTTGTTCTAAATTTTAAAATGACAAGGGCCAGATCTGTAGCTTCTTGGTGGGTAAGGGTTCTCCCAGGGTACCCGAGGCCGCTGGCTGCGGGGACCTGCCTGCACCCTGGGCCTCCCCGTCCTCTCCGCCGCCCTCCTCCCATGACAGCTCCTCACACTCCCTCCTGTGGCCACGCTCAGCCTCTGACACCCAGCCGGTGCACCTCCTCCCAGAGGCACAACTACAGATCCTAAACTCACCACACCGCCTTCGAAACACATGTGACAGTTGATAACAGGCAAAGGGTTCCAACACGTCATTACATCACTGCATTGCAGGGAACTCTGGGAATGGAGGGGACTCACACAAATAAGGAAAAACAGACACACACCTTCCCGTTCTTGATGCTGGAGGCATCTCGATCAGCAGCAGGCTTTTCACACAACACAAGCAAGGACGAGCGTCCACAGTCCCGTGAACGGGGCACACCGAGGGAGGGGCTGTGGGACGTGGCAGCTGGAAGTCTGGTCCACGCCACCGCACCTCCGCCTCACTCCCTCGCTGCATGCATCCTGAGTGTAAAGACGGACGCTCCACCAAAAAGCAGCCAGAAGCCCTGACCACGCGGGCCAAGCCACACCCCCTGTCCACACCACACAAAGGCCGCCTGACGTTTCCTGGTCACTGCTGAACGGGGCCAGCGCAGACGGAGCCCACCTCGTGCCTGTGCCAGAGGGACGACGGGACCCCGAGGGCACTTGCCGTGGTGCGGCCTCTCACCCAGGGGACAGCAGCAACCCGTTCTCCCGGAAAAGACAATGGTCAAGCGCAGGCCCCAGTGACACAAGACGGGCCCAGTGTCAGAATGTGCGGCTGACACTCTGGTGCCTCTAGGTCCTACGTCCTAATGCCAAAATATGTCCAGGGACTGGGAAACCTGGACACCATGGAATGTGCTTGTTTCCGTTCATGAAGCCACCCCACTAAAGTCTCACCAAAAACTCAGTGGTTAGGGGTTCTGATAGCATGGGATGAATTTTAACTGCAGAACGTGTTAACATTTCTTATCTTAAAATCTAGACACTGTACAGCATAAAAAACAAGTTAAATCACTGCATGCTGCTTCCACCATGAAATTCAGTCTTAGCGGAGCTGCCTTTCGGCCCTGTCTCCAACGGCATGCACCTGGGAACCATGGACTGAAGGTCAATCCCTGCAGGCGGCAGACTCCACGGACAGGGCAGCGCAGGCACACGTCCGCAGCTCCGCTCCCTCCACAGCAGTGACCCCGCAGGGCCCCGCCTGGTGCGCCTGGGCTGTAGGGCTGTGGCTGGGTGGATGCCAGGGCCAGGGGACATGGGTGATGGACACAGAGACGAGGCATCTAGGCATCACAGCACACACGACCCCCCGCTGCCGAGGACGTGGAGAACCCCTCTTCTGCAGCTCGCCAGCCCTGGCACCGAGAAGCACCAAGACAGCCAACAGGACTATCCTCAGGGGCGCAGAGCTGGTCAACGGAGGTGCATACTTTGAACGCACGTTTCTGGGAACAGCACACTGCACTCTTCTGACCCACATCCCTGCGTGAGGGCAACCGGAAATGCTGGACACAGACTATCGTGTGGTAAGACCAAAGGGCCAAGAGACGCCACGCGGACACCAGGCTCGAGTCTGCAGCAGGCAAGGAATTGGGAGGGCGGCCCCACCAATGACAAGTGAGCCTGACGGCAGTGACAAAAGCACACAAAGCGCACAGATAGCGTGGGGCAGAGACACTGGCTCAGAGCTGTCCAGACTGACCACAGACACCAGCACTCCATCCATCAGCCCCAGGAGGGCAAGGGACTGTGTTCTGTGACTTTGAAAGGGATGAGGAAGAGGAAGCCGCTGCTCTAAGCCAACTTCTGCCCCCGGGGACGTGACACCCGGGGCAGAGCACCCAGGCAGCCCTTGGCTAGACTGGCGGCAGTCTGAGTGCAGAGTCCCTTACGTAGCAAAGTTGGAAGCTGGCTCCCACCCACGATCAGGGCCCGACGCCCACAGGGTAACTGGCACAGAGGCAGAAATTGCAGACTCCTACGAAGTAGCCCATCCCAACTCTGAGCAGCTAAACCCCTGCGGGGCGTGGGGGTGGGGGTGGGAAAGGACCTTTTACCTTTTATATATTTACGCAGTTTAAAATTCTGTTTTAATGTGTTGATTTTTAAAAACTAGCAATTTTTAAATAAATTCCTAATAACCAGGACCGTTACTAGTCTTCCAGAGAACAGACTATTTAGAAGCTATATTCAAAAGATAAAACAGTAATCAATTTAGTCTTCAAAATCCCAAATTAATAAGCAGTATGAATTGTTTATTGACCAAAGTATATTTCTTAGACTTGGAAGAATGTGATGTTTTAGGAGGCCTGACTTGGATGGTAAACATGCAATATATAGATAATATATCATAGAACTGCAAACCTGAAACCTATGTAGTTTTATGAACCAACGTCACTCCCATAAACTCAATTTGAAAAGGCAGAATTTAACGTTCTAACGCGTGAACAGTGCGCACCCCCCTCTGCAGCAGTTGAGAGGGCTCGCTACCTGGCTCGCCGCTAGGAGGGTCACTGCCGTGCACATCTCGCTCCTGAGCTTCGAGCTGCCTGTACTTGTGCACGTACTCCAAGTCCGCTCTCTTCCGGCTGAGGGGCCTGCAACGGGCATCACAGTTAGCATGTTTCCAAAAAGCCGAGGAATCCCCACACACTACAGCAACCGTTTTTTAAAAATTATTTATTTGCTGACTTTTGAGAAAGACGGAGGTGGAGGAGAAACACTAATTCACTATTTATCATGCCTCCATTGGTTGAGTCCTAGAGGTGCCCTGACTGGGGATCAAACCAACCGTGGAGGGTAAGGAAGACCCTCCCACCAACTGCGCTAACCGCCAGGGCTGAGCCGTGGTTTTCACCCCTGT
Source organism: Noctilio leporinus (assembly GCA_004026585.1). Classification (NCBI taxonomy): domain Eukaryota; kingdom Metazoa; phylum Chordata; class Mammalia; order Chiroptera; family Noctilionidae; genus Noctilio; species Noctilio leporinus. The sequence continues at coordinate 25,428 of PVIW01003093.1, read as the reverse complement.
GCTGCAGGAAGTTTTAAAGCACAACACCTGACCATTTAGTCAGGGGAACTGACCTCTTTTCCTTTAGGTTGCTAAATTAAGAAAATGATAGCAGCCAACATAACAATAGCCGTCCAATGTGAATGAATCAAAACTATACCTATCTTTTGTCAGAGCAGCAAAAAATAAATTTTTCAGGAATGCTGCAGAATTTCAGTAATTAGTTTATGCCACGAGATGAAAAAGGTTGAGCATCGCTGTGCTGGAGGAAACCCTGCCCGCTTTTACGTCAAGTCACAGAAGAAATGCAAATAGTCAATAAACAAAAATCCATTCAAATTTGAAGTTGTTTACCAAGTAGATGCAAATTAAAATGAAAACCACTTGTTTATCTTCCTTAGGTTACAGGGCGGGTTATGTGGCCGGACACTCCCTCTGAAAGTCCCTCCGTGTCTTCCCCAGAGCAGCACTGGCACGTGCAGCCTCTGCTCGCTCAGCGGGCGCTTCCCATCACCAGACCAAAGAACTACACTGGCTCCAAGGCCTCCTCCAGAGAGCAGAGTAGTGGTTCAGGTTGAGCACCTGAAAGTCTCAGCGTGGGTTTTGGGAAAACTGGGATGTCTGGAGTAGGAAGCAGCAGAGATAGCGCTCCAATGAGAAAGAAGAATTATTGCAACAGCTGTGAAGATTCTCAGTGAATATGCTGGAATCTAAGGTAGAATGTGAGAACGCGAGTGGTTTTCTCAATGCATTCAGTTGAGTATTCAGTGTCGTGTGTACTGCTTAAACCACAAACACGCTGAATTTTCCAATGAGGCAGTGTTTTCATGGGTTTAGGAGTAGGCGCTGATGCTCAGAAGCGGTCACAGGGCTAGCTGTCTTCTAAAAGAGTAAATACAACTCAAGACAAGAACAAAGGAATGAAAACTACACACGCGCGGGCACACACATTAACTCTTCAGCCCTGGCTGGTGCGGCTCAGCGGGTTGAGTGCCGGCCTGTGAACTAAAAGGTGACCAGTTCAATTCCCAGTCAGGGCAACAGGCCTGGGTTGTAGGCCAGGTCCCCAATCGGGGATGGGTGAAGAGGAAGCCACACATGGATGTTTCTCCCTCTTTCCCCCTCCCTTCACTCCTCTCTGAAATAAATAAAATCTTTCTTTTTAAAAAATGTTAACTCCTCTGCTGGTTCAATTCCCAGCCAGGTTGCAAGTCAGGTCTCCAGCCAGGTCCGTGGCTGGAGGCAGGTGAAAGACAACCATACGTTGATATTTCTCTCCCTCTCTGCCTCTCTCCCTTCCTTTCTCTCTGGAAATAATAACATCTTAAATTAAAATAAAATAAAAAATGTTAACTCCTCCAACATTTCAACTACCATTTTCTATCTCAGTCAAGTGCACTATCTACCCCCAACTCTGCAAGCCTCAAGTCTCAGGCTCATTCTGCTTCCCTTGGGGGTAGGGATGGAGCCAAAAACACATCACAAACAAATACGACTCCAGAGGAGGAAAGAGGCTGAACTAGACTACAGCCAGGGGAGGAGAATGGGGCGGGCTCCAGCAGCTCTGGGCCACAGGAGCAGACAGGGAGGAACTAGAGGGCAGGGGCAGAGAGCAGGACTAAGGGCAGAGGAGAGACTAGCTGCGGTGGAAAAGAGCTTGGTCTTCAAGACACAGAAAAAGTGCCAATGTGGCCATTGAGCAGCATGAGGCAGGTGCCAGGTGGAGGGACACCCGGGAAGCTGTGACAGAGCCCATGTTTCACTCTCAGAGCCATCTATGCCCCAGAAAGCCCCACCTGGGCTCACAAGGCCTTCGGTATGAACGTCTACTCCAGAATGGGTCCATTCAACCTGTGGCTGAGCACCTACCTCATGCCAGGTACTCTCCCAGGTGCCAGTTACTGGTGGCAAGGACAGGAAGCCAGGAGACCTCAAGTGAAAGGCTTGTGCAACAACACAGGCCAAAGGTGGTGGTGTTTAGCCTAGCCCAGGCTGGGGACAGTGTAAACGGAGAGACACACTCTTACTCTGGACATCATTTACGTAGGGAGTCAGAACTTTCCGATTATCTGACTGATTGCACACACGCCTCTTTGGACAGCAGCTGGGGCCAGAGGGGCAGAGCAGACCTCACGACTCAGTCAGGGCAGGATGGATGGGGAAGCCAGCTCTCAGCACTTGCAGCATGAGGCCCAGCACGTGGTCAGCACCCCCTAGCAGGACCTGCTGAGGCAGCACTGCACCCTGACAAATGCCTGTCCCCACGCAGCTGTGCTGACCGCCAGCACAGGGGCGACACCTCTGCTCCTCGGCAGGTGCACCACGGAGCAGGTACTGAGCGCTTGAGGACAAGTATCTGCCTGGCCAAAAAGTCCGTTACATTTTCCCGTAAAATAAAAGACCCATTTCTCACGTTCACCCCTAACTCCATGGGTTTGGCTATTTTGAGTATGTCAGCTGTCGCCTGTACACAGGGGCTGCTGAGCATCTTCCGACGCGGAACACGCCCCACAGCAAAGAGCTGTTTGGCCAAAATGTCGACCGACCGTCCGAGAAACTTCGCGATCCACCTGGGACACGTCCAGCATTTTCCGCGCCTCCGTTCTGGGCGGGTCCCGTGAAACAACGAAGAGGCTGCGTTACCTCCCCCACCCCCAGGAGGTACAGCGGCTGCGCCACAGCCGACCAACCTTCATAAGCTTTTCCGGGCGCACGCCAATCCCAGCGCTGTCACGACGCAGCCTAACCCAACCGTCTCGACTGAAACAAAGACCACTACGCGCTACCGGCGCCGCTCCGGGAAAGACCGAACTTCCGGGCCAGCCCTGCAGCTACCGGCCCGGAAAAGGCGCGGGAGCCGGAGCGCCCGCTGCGGAGCGCGGGCAGGCAGCGTGGACCCGGCGCGGCGCGGGGCCGCAGCCCGAGGACGCTCGGGGACTCGCAGCACAGCGGGCTGGGCAGGATGGCGCTCGCGGGGCCGGGCGGGCTCCCCGGGGCAGGATCCCCCGGCGGTGCAGCCGCTGCGTAGGAGCCTCACGGCGCGCGGGCCGCACCGGCACCGGCTTCGGCACCGGCTTCCCCGCGGGCTGAGCTCCCGACAGCACAGCCTGGCACTCGCTGCTCGCACAAGCGCAGCGCCAACCGTGGGGCCCTGCGGCAGTACTTCCGCTCACCGTTCCGGAGACCTTCGCCGCTCTCGGAAAGTCTGTTAAAAACCGTGCCGCCGCCACTTCCGGTCCGGCCCGGCGAGCGCCGCGCAGGCGGAGGGACGAGGCCCAGCCAGCTCGCCCCCGAAGCCCGCTCGCGCCACGGGGCCCCAGGCCGCCCCCCAGGCCCCGCACCCACCCTCGGCCTCGCGGGTCCTACCTCCCCGCCGCCGCGTGGCCCGCGGGCGCCTGCGCCGGGGCCGGGCCTCCCGGGCGCGCACCAGAGGCCGCGTTGCTGCGCTGGGCCTCGTCCCTGGCCGCCTCCACCGGGAAGGCGGGCGGCGCGCCCAGCAGCTCCACATCGGCGACGGTCTTGCCGATGGTGAACCAGTCGTTGATCTGGTCCACGGTGAGCTTGCGCAGCATGCTGCCGCCCGCCGCCGCCTCAACCGCCCGACGGAGCCGCAGGAACTGGCGAGCGGGAACGTGGCCACGCAGAGTCGACGGCCCGCAGCCCCGCCCCGCTTGAGGCCCTCCAATCAGAGTGCGCCAGCGCCCAAGGCCCCGCCCCACTGGAGGCCCTCCAATCAGAGTGCGCCAGTGCCCGTGGCTGGGGCTCCAGGCCACGCGCCAGGCCTGCCGGGAGCTCAGCTGGCCCCGCCCCGTAGAGGCCGGGTTCTCTACGTGGTCCGCACTCAGGGCTCCGCCCCGTCTGCGGCCTCAGAGGCCGCGCGCACCGCCCCTCCGCCTCCGGAGCCCCGCACAGCGTCAACGGACGGGGCGCGCGGGGCGGCCCGAAGTCTCCGCCATCGTTAGACTGTGGCCGGAGGCCCGGCCTGTGGAGCTCAGCGCGCGGAGGCGGAGGCGGAGGCGGCGGAACCGCTGGCGGAGCCCGGCGCACCCACTGGGGCCGAGGAGCCGGGAGGCCAGGGGAGGCTCCAGCAGGAGACGACACCCGAGCGGACACGCGCGCCCACCGGGCTGGTGCGGCGGCGGAGGACTCGGGGGCCCCGGGAGCGGCGCGGGGGCGGGACGCAGGCGCTCGCGGGCAGAGCCGAGGACCTGGGACAGGTTCGGGGGCCAACACGGAACTAAACCGGACTCCTCTTCCCGTGCCGGCGGCCGGGCGGTGGCGGGTAAGACCCCGGAGCCGCTGAAGTGCGTGGTCGGGCCGGCGGAGGCAGGTGGCGGACACGCTGGGGACCAGCGGAGGCGAGCGGCGAGGGGAGCCCGCCAAGACCTGCGAGGCGGGAAGGCGACCCGGGAAGGCGACCCGGGGACGTAGCCCAGCGGCGCACAGCGGGAAGGAGTCTGCACGGGCCGGCAGCGGGAGGCCTGTTGAGAGCCGGCATGTGCCCCCCCAACGTCCGGATAGATCGGCCCGAGACGCGGCACAGGTCGGACAAGGCCCGCTTGAACTGTTGGTGTCTCCCCCGGAAAAGCGCCCCGCGTGGTGCTGAGCGGGGAGCCTCAGGCCGGACTCCGGGCTCACCCTTCTGCAGGGTTGGCCGCGATGTTCCTCTTTTCGCCGATGGCCCTAGTGGGCTCAGCTGTCTTCAGCTTCACTGAAAACACTTGTTAGGCGTGTGGTGACAGCATGTGTTAAAGAACAATATCAACATGGGTGCATTTTTGTGTAGCATTTTAATATTGAAGGTGGAAGAAAATTGCAACATTTTCAGCATTTGCCTCTATTATTTCAAGAAAGTTTAAACGGAAGTGCCAAAAAAAAAAAAAAAAAATGAGTTGTGCAGTGGATGGAGAAGGTCAAACACAGTAGTTTGCAAATTTTGGTGGAGATTTCTCGCTGGCTGATGCCCCAGGGTCTGGCAGAGCGGTTGAAGTTGACAGTAATGGAATCAAGACATTGAGCACAATCAACAATCTGCCACGTGGTAGGCAACATGCTCAGAACATTCAAATCAATGAAGTTCTTGGTGAAAATGAAACATGTGCCTTAGTTTACAGGAAAAAATCATGCAAACTTTTTCACCAACCCGATATTAAAAGCTCTGGGCCATGTATTCTGACTATTCCAAATATTGCAGCATTGATTTGAAAATGCTTTACCTTCCTACTTTATGTGAAGTCTTGCACGTGTTCCAAATTTCACAAAATATATTGAAACTGCTTCCATCATCTCTGGAACTCCCATTTGTGTTTCCTGGTATATTATGGTTCCCACTGACTGTTGTCCTTTGCTAATATCACAACAAACATGTTTTTAGGGAGAAATTGCTCTTTTTTTGAAGAAGGTTCATTTCAAACATTTTCTTTGGGGCTATGTTCTTTGATGCTTCTGGGTTACTATCTCCTTCTACTGTCTTTAGTTTTGAGTTCTAAACTGCAGTTTAAGAACATTGTGTTGACCAGCTATGTTTGCCTCTTTGTGGCTCCTGTGGGCTGCTGGGAGTGGCCCTCGGCTTGAGGAGAGCAGCATGGGTTCAAGGACTCAGGGTGCACTGTAATCCCAGAGGTGGAGGTGTCTTACCCTCAGCGGGTGTAATTTGGTGTCCACCCTCCTCCTCAGCTGGGGGCCTGCGTCTGCGTCCCTACTGGGTTAGAAGCGAAGATCCAGTTTGCCTGGAATGGCACAGGAAACATGCTCCCTGGCTTGGAACGTTGGTGAGGCTGGAGAATTTATAAAAGGTGGTTCAAAGAAGATGAAAACTCGTCTTATGTTTGTAAAATTAGTTAACCCATGTTCAGGAGGAGCCCTTTACTTGTTCAATCTGTGTCTACAGCAGCTCTTTGAAAAAAGATCTTCAAGGAAAAACACCATTCTTGGTTTATAAATCAGTCAGCTCAATCAGGAGGTCTTCTCCACTTTGCCACACCCTTGAACCCTTTATTTCTGCTCCTCCACTACCTTGTAAAAGGCTGACAAAGAGGGAAAATTTCAGCTTCTAGATCAAGTTGTGATGGATGACATGTTTCCAAATTGCATCTTGTTGTTGCAACTTCCTGAACTTGAGAAGTTACTTCCACATGTGACAGAGGAGAAAGAAATAGACACAAAGAAATACTACAAGCATAGCAAAGAGAAGGCATTAAAGTGGCTGATAAAAAAGGTTAATCAGACTATGGTGGCATTAAAAACCAATAATATAAATGTGGGTTCTCAGGTACAGTCAACTTCATTTTCCTCTAGTCACCAGATTTCCAGTAACAAGGAAGAGGACTCTGTTTGTTATGCCCATGGTCTAATATCTGATTACATTCCTAAAGAATTAAGTGATGTCTTATCTAAATAATTAAAGCTTCCAGAACCTTCAGCTTCATTGCCAAGACCATCATCAAAGTTATCACATGAACCCATAGAAGCAAAAGATTACACTGAGGTTAATTCTAAAGATTTGAAGACTGAAAAGAAAAATAGCAAAATGACTACAGCTCAAAAGGCTTTGGCTAAAGTTGACAAGATTGGAATGAAAATATTGATTCCTTTTTTGGTGCAAAAATTTTTTTTTTAAGTAGGAAAGATTTAAAACTTTGAAAATGAAATTCAGCAAAAATATTTGTTATTTACATGTTCCATTTTTGTCCTTTCATATCACTGTACTTCCTGACCCTCAGCAACATCCCTTTGGAGAAAAAAAAAAAAAGTTTTGAGAGTCACTTGAACTTTTTTTTTGTATTTGAATTTTGTGTTTCTGAACAAAATATGGGGAAGTAATTGTGTAATAAATGATTTATGGACTTCGGAGTCTTTGACATATTGAAAAATAATCATGTGAATAGAATTAACCTCTAGCACCTCACTTTCTCAATACTGACATGTGACAGTAAAAAAAAAAAAAAAGAACAGTGTGTTGATGATCCTTCAGTTTGAATATTTTCCTCATTTAATTGCTATTTTCCTGACTAAACACTAGTTCACATCCTGTGTCCTCACAGACCGCATGGCTCTGAGATCCCTACCTTTGCTTAGTAGGTCTTGATGCTCCATGCCTACCTCAGCTCGTCTTGAATTCCTGTTTCAAGTTCACTTAAGAAGAGATAGCTTGACAGTTCTCAACAGGCTTATAGATATGTAGGCCAAAGCAGGTGGAAAGGCTGCTGGAGGCCTGTGGGTGTTGGAGGTTTTGCATGTTCCTATCCCAGAGCAGCGCAGGCTGGAAGGGAAAACAACTGACAGCAATTTCGGTTCCTCTGATGCTGAAGCAGCACTTTCCAGCAGGAGTGCCTTCCATCTTTGCTGACCTTCTCATCCACAAGATGCAGCATCTGCAGGGGGGTAAAAAAAGCAGCATCTGCACTTTAGTAAATGTCCTGCCAGCCGGATTTGCAACTAAAGACTAAAATCCGTGGATCTCAAGTGAAGTTTCGACTGAAAATGCTTTTCTTGAAATAGCTTACAAAGAAACTCTACAAGGTTGGCCTAAATATTTGTTGTCCTCAGCAGTTTTCTAACTCATTGGCAGTGGTTCTTAGGTCTGGTCCTTGTTTCAGGACCCCTTTACACCCTTTAAAAGAATTGAAGACCCTGCAGAGTTTTTGTTTATGTAGATTACATCTATCTTATTAGAGATTATGGCTGAAAATGGTTTTGTTTTACTTGTTAAGTCATTGTAAAATAATGGAACCATTTTAAAATAATAGAACCATGTGATGTTAAAGAGAATATTTTAATGAAAATTAACTTTTTTAAAAAAAGATTTTATTATTTTTAGAGAGAGGAAGGGAGAGAGACATCCATGTACAGTTGCCTTTCACTTACCTCCAGCTACAGACCTGGTTGGAGACTTGGCTTGCAACCTCGTAATGTGCCCTGGCTGGGAATCTAACCAGCAATCTTTTGGTTCTCAGACTGGCACCTTATCCACTGTGCCACCAGCCAGGGCTTGGAAAGCAAAAGTGACTATATTTTTTAAAACATTTTTTTTTTCTTTTGTCCTGGCTGGTGTGGCTCAGTGGATTGAATAACGATCTCTGAACCAAAACATCTCCATTTTGATTCCCAGTCAGGGCATATGCCTGGCTTGTGGGCCTGGTCCCTAGTTGGGACACTCTAGAGGCAACCAACTGATGAATGTTTCTCTCTTGTACGTCCATGTTTCTCTCTCTAAAAAAAAAATAAGTAAAATCTAAAAAATAAATAAAATGTTGTTTTCTGTGTGGAAAGAGTTATACTTAAACATTGTCAAAGGTTTCTTTCCGTGGCTGGTGGCTCAGTGGATGAGGCGCCGGCCTGAGAACCCAAAGGTCCTGGTTCGGTTCCCAGCCAGGGCACATAACCAGGCTGCAAGCCAGGTCTCCAGTCAGGTCTGTGGCTGGAGGCAGGTGAAAGGCAACCGTACATGGATGTTTCTCTCCCTCTCTGCCTCTCTTCCTTCCTCTCTCTCTGAAAAATAATAAATTTAAATATGTATATATTTTTAGGTACGTGTGTATATATGCGTGCGTGTATATATATATATATGTATGTATATATATAAACAGCAGAAAGGGAAGTGGGAAGAAAGCCACAAGAGGCGGGGGAGTCAACTTCTCGGACTTTAACCTAGCAAATAAAGAAGGTCCCTTTTTCAGGGTGACCAGCTCGCCCGCCCTGCCCACGCCCTGCCGGAATTGTCGCGGTCACGACCCGCAGTTTGTCACCGTTTAGGACTCAGCGCAAAGCCCCGCCCCCGGCGCCCCGCCTCCAGGCCGGTGTCCTCGGCGCGGCCGCTGGGGGCGCTGTGGGGCGCGGCCGCCGCCAGGGACGCTTCCGGCGTGGCGCCGCCGCTCCTTCCGCCTTCCCGGCAGGCCCCACGCGGCGCCTGCGCGTTGGGTGACCTTTCGGACTGCGCTGTGCGGTTGCGGCGGCCGCGCCGTGGTCCTGGACGCGGTGAGGGCGCGCCCTGGGGGTCATTGCTCGCGGGGCGGCGGGCCGGGGCGGCCGGGCGAGTGTGTCCGCGGAGGCAGCCGGGGCGAGCTGACCGCGTCCCCGCCCGCAGCCCGCTGACCTTGGCGGAGGACCGGCGGCCGGGCCGCGAGGAGCCTGAGCCTCGACCTGCGGCGGCGCCTGTCGGCGGGTCCCGCAGACCCGACCCGCTCGTCCCCGCGGGGGCCGGTGTGCACCGGGCAGGGAGATGGGGCCGAAGCGGGGTCGAACCGGGGTCGAACCCGGCCCGGGACGCGGGGCTTAGGCGGGCGGTTGCTGTTAATGCGCTAGAAACGGACGCGGCGGACCCCCGGTGGACCTTCGCGTGGGCTGGGCCTCGGTGCGGGAAAACCGGCTCTGGAGCCGGAACGGTGGGCGGCCCTGTTAGTAACCGTTGAGGACGCGTCGTTGTCCTGCCCGGCGGGCGCTTGGGTGGAAAGGAAGGTCAGCGCGGGGTGAGCTTTGCGGCGTTGCCGGGGAGCCGACGAGGCCGGGGCCGCTGCCTGCCTTTGGCCGCTTCTTACCTCTCGATCTTCCGCGGCCTCCCACCGGCCTGGCTGAGCACAGCCGGTCTGTTACCCTGGGCTTGGTGTTCATCGCCTTCCTTTCTGCCATTGCCCGCGTCGTGGACTGGGTTCCGTCCGCAACAGGTGCCAGTTTGGGTTTCCTGTCTCCTGAACCCCGCCCATCAGGGGCCCGGGGGGCAAGAGCAGGGATCCCTGTTGCACCGAAAGGAGCACTTGGGAAAGGAAAGCGTCTGGGACCAGAGCAGGGCAGGCAGGCCCGGGTCCAGCGCAGCCCAGCGTTCCAGACTTCAGGCTGTTTCCCCCTCGTTGCTGGGTGCAAGGAGGAGAGGCGGGCACCCCGTGCCCTGATCGCTGCCCGCCGGGGGCTCCCAGAGCCCCCGGGCGCCTCTCCTGGCAGGGGGTTCCTTTCTTGGAACCTCCTGCTGGCCCAGCATCTCCACCCAGCCCGAGACCCCGAACTGGGGCCACCCCTGCGAGGACCGGGAACACCTGGGGGCAAAGCTCACAGAAACAAGAAGCAGGACTGGGCGGCGGCGGCTTGCTCTGGCTCTCACTTGTCCGGTGGGAGCGTGCGGAAGACCGAGGGCAGCAGCTCTTCAGGAGCGCTGTTAGGCGTGCATGGCATTCTCAGAAGAAAGGCAAAGAAAGGCATTCACCGTCGCTGCCTTCCCTTCCCTGGTCCAGCCGTGGTGTTTTGTGTGTTAAGCACTGAGTACACCAGACACTAAGTTCTTGACGTAGAATAACTTACCTTCGTAACAGCCCTTTGAGGTGGGTGCTGTTTCTACCTCTTTCACAGACGTGGAACCTGAGGCCGTTTAACTTAGCCGGGAAGTGGCAGAGCCAGGATTTGAACCTGGGCAGCCATGATGACCTACGTCACCCTTCTCCCCACCCTCCCAGTTCGCACAGCTGGGGTTCCTGGGGCATAGCTGCCACCTAGCACATGCTCAGTTCACTTTGCCTTGTGAACAGTGATGACAGGGTCCAGGTTTCCACTGTCAAAGACCAGAGCCATTGACAAGAAGTGCAGTTCTAGGGGAGCCTGGGGGTGACGAAGGAAGTTGGAGTGGAGGTGAGGCTGCATCACCAAGGAAGCAAAGCGGGTGTTTTCCAGCAACATGGAAGGACCAGGCCTGGGGATTCCTGACAGTGATCAGAATGGCTGCAGGCAGGAGACCAACTGATACAAAGCTTATTAAAGTGAAAGTGAGACCAACTTGCAGTCTGTAGTAAATTATAAACAGCCCTGGCTGGTGGGGCTCAGTGGATGGAGCACCAGCCTACAAAGCAAAGGGTCACCTGGTCGAGTCCCAGTCAGGGCACAGGCTGGGTTGTGGGCCAGGTCCCCAGTTGGGGGCATAAGAGAGGCAACCACACATCAACGTTTCTTTGAAAAAAAAATGTTTTTTAATTAAAAAATAAATAAGTTAGAAACATAAAAAAAAGGATTACTTTGAGACCTGCACAGAAGGGTGAACTGTGTAAGTTCAGAAATTGGTTTTTACTGGTCAAAACCAGTCATTGGTTAAGTTTTTTATTCCTGAAATAATTACCTAATAATTGCAGCTCCTAGGATGTGACTTTGTTGTCTTAAGCTGCTTTCTGTTTAGCATCAGACTTGTGGGCTGCGGTCTGTGCAGAGTATCGCCACCGTGGTCAATAACAGGTACCCGACGGAGTTGGCAAAAAACAGGTGTTAACCAACTACGCAGGAGGGAGCCTTGCGCGGTGTGGGCATGTGTGAAGTCCCCACCACGGTGTGCACTCTAAATTCCTTACAGTTAGTCAAAGCTCAGTAAAGCCGACATTTCAAAAGAAACCCTGAGGTGCAGCTCGGTGTTGGTCCCACAGGAAGTCCCCGTGCCCTGACCCTGCTCTTTGTCGGCTTTAAATGCCAGCAGTTCTTAGCATGGTGATGCAGACATCCAGGTTCTCACTTGAAACCTTGTAGAAGCTCTTTGGGGCACGTTGGATGACACGCAGGATGGTGCAGACTTGAGCAGTGAGGGTCACTGGCTGGGTGCTGCAGCGGCCAAGGTCAGGGTGCCGAGGGGAGAAGAGGGCTCGTAGAGCCACGAGCAGGAGCCCTCCTGTGGGTGCAGGTGTCGGGGGCACGTCTGGTGTCCACAGGTCCCTGGTGCATCGTTGCGGGAATGAGGGTGAACTCAGTGAACAGAAAGAAACCCTCGCCGGTGCCATTTAAGACCATGGTCGAGTTAACAGTGTCCCGCGTTCCTTGCAGATGTTTCAGAGCCTCGTGAGGAACATCTGGGTCCCCATGAAGCCCTACTACACCCAGGTGTACCAGGAGATCTGGGTGGGGATGGGCCTGATGGGCCTCATCGTTTACAAGATCAGGAGTGCTGGTAAGTGTCTGCCTGACTCGCTGGGGGTCGGGGAGAGCACCTTCCAGAAGGAGGTGCCTGCCGTCCACAGGCGTACGGTTGGGCCTTGTTAAAACAGGAGGGAGTGCACACCAGCTATGAGATGAGAGGGGACTTGGAGAAATTTGGGTAAGACCTGATATTCAGGGATTGTGACTTGTTAGGTATGACCATGGTTGTGTCAGATGTCTGGGGCCATCCGCAGTTGTAAGAAATGCAGATGAAACTGTGGGGTAGAGTCATGGTATACAGCGTTCTCCTGTTCCTCTCCCATCGTTCCGCACGGTTGAAATATTTCATATTTAAAGTTACAGCAGGGGAACCATTAGGTTCTCAGTGGAGCCAAGACAGGGCCCAGTCACGTGTTAATACGCATTGGGTCCAGGAGAGGAGAGAAAGGCGGGAACGTGGGCTCGCAGCGCTGGAGCGGGTGTGGTGGGGAGCAGGGGGCTGTGCAGGTCCGGGAGACCTGAGCCGCTCACAGAATGGCTGGCGTAGCCATTGTACTTCCTGGCCGTGAGGTGTAGGAACTCCTGTCCCCTGAAAGTCTCCTGTAGCAGCTTTACACGGGCTGCCAACTTTCTAGCCGAACGCCGAGTTCCGGTGAACTGTCCAAGGCTTTTCGTGAAGCGTTGAGATGACCAATTTTTTTCCTTTGTATTGTAGATAAAAGAAGTAAAGCTTTGAAAGGTAAGATTTTGCTTTTTAAATGGTTGGGGAATGAAAACACCATTATGCCATTCCGGACGGCACATCGGGACCCTGAGGTGACGCTGACACGCGGCTTAGTGAACGCGTGGGGTTGGCCAAAGGCCCAGGACATTCTCTCGACACGACAGCTTTAGCAGCACTCAGTCACCTGACTTCATCCAAAACGATTATTCCCTTGAATTGTGACAGCTCTCGTATCAACATCCTCTTTTCAAAAACATCCAAATTGGTGAATTTTTTGTAGCCATTTTAATATTGAGTATACGCAGCATTTCCAGCATGTTAGGCTTTATTATTTCAAGAAAGGTAAAAACACGAGATTTGTGCAGTGTGCGGAGAAGGTGCTGTGACTGGTTGGACATGTCAGAAGTGATGAAGTTTCTCGGTACTATTGGCATTTTTGCCAGACAGTCCCTTGCTGTGGGGCTGTCCTCTGCATCAGAAGCTGTGGAGCAGCAGCCCGGCCTTTCTCCGCTAGAAGCCAGTACCAGGAGACAGCCAGCATGCTCCAAGCATCCAAATCCACTTACGGTGAAAATGAAAAATGTGTGTTTTAAGGAAAAATCTAGACTTTTTGGCCAACCCAGCGGAAGACACGATGGGGGCGTTTCACATGTGAAGTTCTGCTTGTGGCCTGGAGGTTGCAGACCCTCGCTCTCCGCCGGGGCCGGGGGGAAGTCCTGCTTGCAGGCGAGAGCGAGCCGGGCGGGTCGGGCAGCCGAGGCCCCGGAGGGAGGCTGTGACGCGGGCCGCACTGGCCGCGTGTGGAGGGGAAACAGCACTGAACTTGGGCCCCATGGTGCCAGGCGGCGCTTCACTATGTCTCAAGTGACAGTGCAGCAAGTGGCTGGGTCCTGCACACCCAGGACTGTCCCTCCCCTCTGGGAGGTGTCATTTCCTTGCCCCTCCATCTCCACCCCTGCGGTGACCTGCGTGCAGGTGCGCCGACCCCGCAGCCCTGCCCCTCCCTGGTGTCAGGTGGAAGCCGCCCTCTGGACTTGTGCTTCACCTTCTGCCTTGTTCAGACTCACACGGTGGCCTGGCTCTGCTGGCCGTTCTAAGCTGGTCGTGTTACATTTCTTTCAAAAGGTTCCAGCCCGGCTCCTGCCCACGGTCACCACTAACCGGCGGAACCTGGAGAGCATTGCGTGGCTGCACACCTGAGCTCGGTCAGATGGGAAGGCTGGGCTCGCTGGATCCTGTAGCAGCGCCAGCCCCCTGTTGGAGTGAATAAATGCACCTGTAAGACCCCAGCCTGCTCCGTGTTCCTCTCGCCGCTCCTGCGGGCCATCGGCCCCCGCAGAGACCTTGTGCGCAGCTGTGCAGTCAGACCCTCACCGGGCTGGCCCACCCTTCGGAATTCCGAGGGACCGGGGAGTCAGTGTTGCAGCTGTCGTAGGGGTCGGAGGTCAGATCTAGGCACTCGCACATTTGACGTTCAGCACCAATAAACATTTCCACCCAGGTGACTCTCCTCACTCTGTGACCTCTGAGCCCCCTGTTCCCTTTTGGAAAGTGGAGGAGGTGACATGTGAGTTGTAACTCGGAGCTACCGGAAGATGCAGAAGGCGCAGAACAGCCCCGTGTCTCCACGGCAGCGCTGTAGGAGTAGGTCCCCCATCCCATGGGGGTGAATTCCCAGCTCCCAACGCTTCCACCAGGGAGTCAGGCCCAAGGCCAAGTCCGTGGTGGAAGACAGTCCGGTGCTGCTTCCTCTGGTTTGGCTGCTGTCCGGTGAGCACCATGTCGTTTACCTCCACCTAAAGCAACGACCGGAACCCGAGGAAACACCTGTAGGAGCCATGCTCACGCAATGAGCCAGGCTGGAAGTGGGGTGCAGTTTAGAGACGGGCTCTTCCCAGGTTAGTGGGGGTCTGGCTGAGGAACCCTGTGCTTCCTGAAGGTCTCCTGTGGCCAGGACTGGTTCACGGTCAGTGCCCGACAGATGATGGCCACCGCCTCTGGGTTTCTGTGTCCTTTTTTTTTTTTTTTTTTAAGATTCTATTTCATTATTTTTTAGAAAGAGGGGAAGGGAGAGAGGTAGAGAGACATCAATGTACAGTTGCATTTTACCTGCCTCCAGCCACAGACCTGACTGGAGACCTAGTTTGCAACTTGGTTATGTGCCCTGGCCGGGGAATCGAACCTGCAACCTTTGGGTTTGCAGGCCGGCGCCTTATCCACTGTGCTACCAGCCAGGGCTTGTCTCCGTGTCTTCTCTTGTGGGACCAGGTGCGCCTGGCTGCCCCGCAGGGTTGGCTCGAGGACTTGATGGGAAAGCCCTGGACGGCCCCAGGGGACACCGTTGGAGGTGGGACAGGGTCCCTTCTGACAGGAATCCCATTTTCTCCGGTGTTTACGTGGCTTCCCCCAGGAAAGTTGGCTCCGTGGTTCAGAAAGACCTGTGTTAGAAATGACTCACCCAGGCCACCTGTGCACCAACGGGCGCTTGTGTCAGCGTCACCAGAAGGGCTGGGAGGCCCAGGTGCACCCACTGGTAGTCTGAGCCACATCAGAAAAACCGTGTTTCTCAGAAGTTCCCAGGGACCCCACCAATCTGTACAAAGGCGGCACCCGTCAGAGCTTTTGGGGGCCCCAACAGCCCACTGTGCTCCTGGGGCTCCCGGCGCCGCAATCGTGACTTGTTAATGGTACGAACCAAACGCAGCGGACCACAGGGTTGGGTGCAGGGGAGACTGAGGCTGAGAGGCCGTGGCGTGCCCAAGGTCACCCACCAGTGATGGGGCTGGGACCCCAGGACCTGAACTCTTCCAGAAAGGCTGAAGTTGGGGACCCAGGGAAGTGGCCCTGGAAGGGGACAGAAGGGCCAGAGTGCCAGCCCCAGGAGCCTCGTTGCCTGTGGATACCTTCAGTTATAATTAATCAACAAATCAGTGCTTCTCTTGCCGTGTCCCCTCTAAAGTAAGTAAACATGCTTATCACCCACCACAGATTGGTCGCCCTCAGCCGAGACTGAGGGTACCCTCCGAAAGGTGGGCAACTCGCAGGTGGTAGGCAGGGCCGCTGGAGGGTGTCAGAGGTAGGCCCACCCTTGGAAAGTTGGCCAAGAACCAGCCTCGCCTCAAAAAGTGGAACCAAGCCACCTTCCTGCCGCCCCGGGTGCTCCCAGAGCTCAGAACCCACCGCCCCAAATTCCCAGGCAGGTGGCGTCCCGTGTGGCCTGCAGGTGGTGCCAGCACGCGTGGTGAGCCCCAGTCACTCCCATGGGTGGTGCCGCAAATGGACATGGTGCCCCGGAACCGTGGGGTGCTGGGACGGAGGGCCCTGTTCAAAGGCGCTCCTGGGGCCGCGCTGCAGCCACTGAGGGGCCCTCAGCCGCACCTGCAGGTGGGAAGCCAGGCCCTTCGTCCTAAAACCCACGCAGTCCTGGACGGGCCGGCCTGAGGGAAGAGAACCCCCCGGCCACCTGAAGGCGTATCTGTGAGCCACGTGCTTTAACTTCGCCGCAGGAGCCTCTCGTCACCATGTCCCGGGGTCCCTGGGCCCCAGCCCAAAACCCTGGAGGGAGTGGCCCTGCCATCCCTAGCAGGCCCTGCGCCAATCCCCGGGTTGCCCGCACCCTGTGAGCTGCTGACAACACCCGCTTCACAGCCGAGAGGGGCCGGACAGGACGGTCAGCATTCATTGGAGGGTAGCTGGCTGCTGACCAGCTAGTTCACGGAGAGCCAGGGCTCAAAATCCAGCCAGCGGGGCCGCGTGTTAGAAACTGGCGCAGTGAGGGGTGGGCACAGCCCCTCTGCAGCGGAGTCGGGAGGCCAGGTTGCAGACGTGTCCCCGCAGTCCCTTCCCCAACCTGCCACCCGCCCCGAATCAGGCCACCGCACGTGCCCTCGCCAGCCCCTCCCCAGGTGAATTGGCACCCAGCCTGGGGCCGAGGAACGTGACAATGGGCACAGCAGTGTCCCGAGATGCCCAGGAGGCCTCGCTGTGGCGCACAGTGGCACAGACGCCACCCTGGAGGGGCCGCCTGTCTCCTTGGAAAGGCCGAGGAGCCTTGTGTGCCCGTCTCGTCCCTGGCCTGAAACCCAGCAGCTTTTCCTGTGAAACCAGCACCGTGGCCTCCCGTGCCCCCACCCAGGGGCCTGAGTAGCAACGGAGTCCACCCTGTGTGCGGAGGCCCCGCCGGCCATCTGACGCCGGGTCCCTGGTCCCTGGATCCTCCACGCCTGCCCAGACCCCTCCTGCAGGGAGGAAGCAGGGGCTCAGCGCCCCATCCAGCCAATGGCCGGAGATGTTTGCTGGTGTCATCCTCGCTGAGCCGGACACGCTTCCCCAAGTGGGGTCCCAGGGCTGCCACAGCTGCTCTGGGGCGGGAACCAGGGTCTGCTTTCGGGAGCCTGGTCATAGCCATGTTCAAGGCCACTGGTCTGGAAGAGCCTGCCTTTCAGGGAAGCCCGGAGCAAAGCCGCCTGGGAAGCGGTCAGCCGCCCGCAGTGCCATCAGTGGACGCAGCAGGTTGCCTATTGCCTCCTGCCCCCCACCCCCTCCCCCACCCCCATGAAGGCTGCGAGCGCGGGAGGAGCCCCATCCCTGCGGGCGCCTGAGGTCACTGCCGTCAGCTCCCGCCCACGGGTCCAGCCAGCAGGTTGGGCTTGTCCTTTGACCTCCAGCCTGAAGTGCACATTGAGCTGGGGGCCTCAGGGGTCCCGCCGTCCTGCGCGGTGCTGTCACCCCTCCAGACAGGCTCCACTCCAGTCCCCGGCTGCGGTCTGTGTCTCTATTCGCAGAAATCAGTCCACATCCACCCCGACCGGGCCACCTGCCTCTGTGTCTGTCCCTCCCACCTGGGCTGCCCCGGTGGTCGCACAGGAGGGTCACTCTTTAAGAGCCAGGCTTCCCCCCACCGCTCCCACCTGCCTGCCCACCAGCAGCCCGTGAGCCGGAGCGGCACCCTCCACTTGCCTGCATGAGGCCAGAGCCACCTTTGTCCCTTCAGGTGACCCTGACTCCACTGTGGCCCCCCCTGCCCCCCGGCGCTGCCTGCAGGCTGAGGCAGGCTGGGTGAAGGGGACACTCGGTTCCACAGACGTCCGTCCTGAGACTTCCCACACAACCTGTCCTCTCGCATAAGCCCAGGCAGGACAGATGGGAAGGCCCCTGGGACACGACCTCCTGGAGCCCAGAACTGGGTCTCAGAAGCGGAAGCTGTCTGTGTCCCCCGGGGACCCCCGCCCGCCTCTCTTCTCCCTACTGCCTGTCCCTCTGTCCCTGCCCCACACCCTCCTCCCCCTGTCACAGTACCATGTGGCACCCCTGTGTCTCCCATGTGACATTTTTCTGAGCTACCCTGCTGCCACCGCCACCCCTCCTCTGCTCCGGGACAGTGATCAGCCCAGCTGAGGGTCATGGCCAGCCTGGGCCCGGGCTGCCGCCCTGCCAGGTGTCCACCCCTGACCTGTCGGCGTGACCTGAGGGGGCTGTGGGAGCCAGTTTTCCTTCACGGAAGCTCTGACCATGTCACACCATCCCCGAAGTCCCATCAGGGAGGTTTTTGGGTTTTTGTTTTTGTTTTGTATCGTTTACTTGTTTTCAGAGAGAGGGGAAGGGAGGGCAAGAAACACCAACGTGAGAGAGACATCAGGTGGCCTTGCGCACCTGGCCAGCAACCCGGCCGTGTGCCGACTGGGAATCAGACCTGTGACCTTTTGGTTCACAGACGGGCACTCAATCCACGGAGCCACCAGCCAGGGCCCGTCGGGTTGTTCACGTCAGTTTGTAAGGCTCCAAGTTCGGGATGTTTCATCAGACCTTTAAAGGTGGGCGCACCGCACTGTGTCGCCCAGCGACTCTGACCTACGGCTCCGGCTCAGCGGCGGCCGCGCACCTGTGACCTGGGCCTGCAGCCGAGCCCACTGGGTGACCGTCCCCCAGCAGCAGCCCCAACCTTCCTCTCCGTGGGGACACTAAACAGACAGGTTTCTTGCCTCCAGCATCGCTGGGTCTTCACTGGGGGGCTAGGGGTGCCCCGGTGCAGGGACCTCGGGTCCCAGCGACAGGAACACCAGCCTCCCTTTGGCCCGAGGGGGTGGTGGACCCTGGCGGCGGCTGCGGGAGCGCCCTGATTCCAGGACATCAGTTCCGGGAGCCGGAGGCCAGGATCGAGTATCCTGTTAAAGGGTAACTGACACCCCATATTACATTCACGTCTGGGAGTAAATGTCCAGGGGAAGTGTTCCTTTAACGGGAACAAAGCAACCTTTGTCGCTGACTGTGCCGGCGCCAGGCTCGCCGGGTGGGGCGGGGCGGCCGTGCCTGGGGAGCCTGCGGCCCGCGCTGGACCTGCCAACCGCTGGTCCCCGGGGACGCCCTGCGCTCGCGGCTCCAGGTGGCCCTGCGCTCGCGGCTCCAGGTGGCGGCGCAGCACCCGAGAGGGCCGCGCGGGCGCCGGCCTCTCCGCCCGGGGGTGAGCCCTGGCTCCACTGGGTGAAGCCGCCGGCCCTCGGCTCCCTGGGGTGCGCGTGCTCCCAGGTCGTCCCGCAGGGGGCGCCGCAGGCTGGCCAGATGGAGCCCCGCTTGACCCCAGCGGCCCCTCCCTCTCTCCAGGCCCCGCCTGCGCGACTGAATTAAAATCTGCGGGAGGAAGCCTGGCGCTGGCGCTTAAAAACAGGACCAAACAAAAACAACTTCCTGGGAAGAAGGAACTGGGTCGGGTCGGGTCGGGTCGGGTCGGGAGCTGGGCACTGCTGGCCGCTGAGCCGGGGCGCAGGGGCCCCTGTAAATCGGGGCCCTGCGAGGAGTGAGCCGCGCGAGGCGAGCGGTGCTGGGCATGGAGAGGGTGCAGCGCTCCCCACGAGTCTGCGCCCCGCAGCCAGGCTGCGAGCCCGACAGTGAGCCCCGCGGGCCTGGGCGGCCTGCGCTGCTGGACGGCTGCAGGCTCGGGAAGCGGGGGGCGCCCTGCCCCCCACCACAACGGCTGCAGTCAGCACCGCCCAGGCTCCCGTCCGATCCCGGTGACACCGCGCACGTGGGTCACGAGCCTGACCAGCCAGCGGAGCAGGAGGGCCTGGGGTGCACGGAGCCGCAGCGCAAGCTCCAGGCCCCGTGGGGTGGGACGTGCCCCCTGGGACTCTGGGGCAGAAGGGGGAGCGGAGCCTGCTGGCAGTGGTGCCCTTCAGCCTTGAGAAGAAGCCTCCAAGGAGAGGGGCACAAAGTGACCAGGAGGGGCGCAGCCCTGGGGAAGCGGAGCCCAGGATGAGGGCGGGCACAGGCTCGGGCACTGGCGCGGGCGCAGGCGCGGGCACACAGGCCCAGGCGGCGCCCCGCACCTCCAGCCGCGTCCTGGCTGCTCAGCCGAAGCCGGGGAGGGGCGCCCGCTGAGGCCTCCGGGCAGGATGGGGCCCGGCCGAGACTGGGCAGGGGCCACCAAGCTTGGGGTGGCTTGGTGACGTCCAGCCAGCCCTGGGCAGGGCAGCGTGTGAGTCAGGAGGAAACGGCGAGGAGGCGGAAGGCCACCACTTCCCCTGTGCTTCCTCCTCCTGAGGAAACTGCCCTAATTAGGGTCTCTGGGAAGCAGGCAGCTGCCACACCCTCATCCGCCCAGGGGGCTGCCCTTCCGGCCTGTGCAGGCCTGAGTCCTGAGAGGTGCCCGGCGGAGTCATGGCGTCAGGTGGAGTCCCGGTGACAATGGTCACTGCCTGTCGGGGAGCATGGCCCCGGGCCGCCAAGACGGAGTTGGCTGAAGGGGGAAGCCACCTGCAGGTCAGCAGGGACAGGGCGACACCAGTTCGGGTTAGACACACACACAGGAGCAAGACTGGGACCGTGCCGGCCGCGTGCTGCCCGCGAGTCCGGCAGGAGCAGGAATCACTGGAGCCGGCGAGGGTCAACGGGGTCATCAAGATGGGTAACACTCTAATTTTCACGAGACGGTGTTCAAGAATTACTGTATTATTTCAAATAAAATTTTAAATTGCACGCTTGGTGCAAGAGTGTGGGAGCCCCGTGCAGCCCCACCCACCTGCCCCTGTGCCTCTCACCCCTCAGCCCACTCCGTCCAGGTTGCTTATTCATTCCAGAAGCAGGCGTGGCCGCCTCCTCCGTGACGGCCTCAGGCTGGACTCTGGGTCAGGCGGGCGGACACTGCAACAGGCTGGACCGGAAGGGGGACTCGACACATGCCTGGCTTCAGCAGGCACCTCCCAAACGTTTGAAGCTGCTGGAAGATCCGGCCACAGTGTTTTTCATATGGGACTCCTTTTCTTCAGGAGGGAATGGGTTAGACCAAAATGAACTAACCAGACAGGAGAACGCAGAGCCAGCCTGGTGCCCAGCACAGCGAAGGAGCAGAAAGCCAGTCACAGGGACCGTCGGGTGCCTGCAGCGCCCCTGCCCCTTAGGAGCCTCGGACTCGAGACTCCCCCAGCGGCCCTGCAGGACCCCGACGGCGGTGTCCCCCGGTGCCCGCACTGGTCCCCCTTCTCCGCACCCAGGCCTGTCCTCAGGCACTTAGCCGGCTTCTCCTCTGGCCTGAGCCCCAGGTGTCCCTAAGCGGCCAAGGATACCCCCAATCCATCCCACGCGTGGAGCATGTTTGCTAAAACACAGGAGACCTGCTGGGGCCAGACCTGGGGTGGGGCAGCCTCCAGACACCGTCCGGGGGCTCCGGAGTTGCGCCCATCTGGCAGCCTTTGCCCAAAGGATCACAGCAAGGTCTGAGAGATGTGTGTCAGACAGGTGGAATGCTGTCCCCAGGAGGGCCGTGCCAGCCTCCCGGGGGTCACACCTGCTGCCTGGGGACTGCGGGGGCTCTGGGAAACCCTGTTCCCTGATGGACAGCAGCTTCCTGTCCACAGGCTGAAGACCTGGAGAGCCGAGCGGGGCTGGGAGCTGGGAATGGCCCTGTGAGGGGGCCCAGCTGGCAGGGGGGAGGTGAGAGGGGCAGGGGGAGCCCAGGACAAGGCAAGCCCCCTGCCGCACAGTGGGGCTGCCAGGGCCTTGGACCCGGAAATGGATCCTGGCTGAGGCCCGCCCAGGAAACAGAGATGCAGGAGCTACATTGGGGTCAGAGACATCAGCACCCTGCGACTGACCCTGCTCCGGGTCAGATGCTCCCTGGAGTCATGGTGGACACCCTGGACACTCAGCCCCTGAGCCTGCCTCTGGTGGACCTAGGGGGACATGGCTTTTGGACAGGCGAGGGGCCACCATCACTGCCCAGCACCAAGCTCGGTGCTTCCCCAGGTCACAGGCCAGGGAGTGGCTGCCTCCGTGAGCCAGACCAAGGTCCCTCTCCAAAGTGCATGTCCCGATGCGCACCACCGGCCGGAGACCACGGCCCGCTCCCATGGACCCAGCTCCAATCTGCCCCAGCACATCCTCACAGGAACAGCCATGAGGTAGGAAGGTCTTCAAACCCACTTTGTAGACGAGGAGCTGAGGCTCAGAAAGGGTCAGTAACCTGTCCAAGGGCACACAGCCAGCGTGCCACAGGACCCAGTCAGACCTGGGCAATGTGAGACCAGAGTCCCAGCTCTTAGCACCAGGCTGTGCCATCTGCCCAGAGCTCTGCTGGAAGGGCGGTCACAGCCACCAACCCCCCTGACCTCCTGCCTGCAGGCAGGAGAGGAGCCGGAAAGAACTGGGGCTTCTGTGGCCAGACAACAGCAGGTTCCAATCAAATGCAGCCACTTAGTAATGGGTGACTTGGAAGACATGAACTTTGCCCACAGGCCTCAGTTTACTTGTCTGTAAAATGGAGCTGTAATGTCACCTCAGCCGCTGATGGTGAGACACCTTGGGAATGAACTCAGATGACCTGTGTTCCTCAGGACAGGATGGTTGAGGGTTGGGGGAGCTCAGCCCTAAAATCAGGGCCACAGGGCCTGTCACAGCACAGAGTTCCTCTGAGGACTCCACAAGTCACCTTGGGCCCAAGGGCGGGGGTCTCACGCACCTGCCCACCTGGTCTCAGCTCCCCACCTCCACCCCTGTCTCACCAGGGGGTGCAGAAAATGCCCATGTTTTCGGTCAGCTTTAGGACGGAGGGGCTGGGGTGCAGACGCTGTCTGCCGGCCATCGGCCCTGCTTCCTGTGGCCCCGGGATGTTGACCAAATCCCTTCTGTCGCCTGCTGCTGACCCTGATGACGGATTGCAATGGGGCGCCTCACCTCCCTGGCCAGGAATCCAGCTAATAACACCGCCCACTCGGTGCCGAAAGGCCTGACCCAGAGCGTGCTCTGCTGTGGCAATCAGAAAATAGCAGCAGTGCAAAGTGGTGGTTACAGGACAGTCACAGGGTGTCAAGTACACACGGGGAGCCTGTACCCACGGCCCATGGACGTGGCCAGCAGTGTGGGCACTGCCTGAGGGTGTGGGGGCTGCCTGGAGATGGGACAACTGTAACAGCATACACCACCAAGTGTCATTTAAACTGGGAAAAAGAAGGAAAAAGCAAACAGCAGGGCACTTTGAAAACAATAGAGGGATAAGTTAAGTAGGGGCTTAGGGGCTGGTCCAGACTTTCCCCACCAACCTCCTGCCCAGGCAGGAGATCCTGATGGATCAGCTCAAGTCAGGGCCGGGCCAGGACGGCGCTGAGGCCCCTGGGCAGGTGACCAGCCCTGGCTCCCCACTGAAGGGACTCGCAGGGAGTGCTGGCAGCCCCGTGGCGTAGGAGCTCCGCCAGACCCTCGAGCTTCAGCGCTGGGCACTGTCCTGCGCTCGCCCTCACTCCCTCCCAGGTGCACATGGCAGGAGGACGCGGGCAGCGGCCCTCAGCCAGGAGGCTGGGCTGCGGACAGGGGCAGGCCTCACCCTCCAGCCTCCAGCCTGCTCCCTGAGAGCCGCCCAGTGAGACCAGCGACCTCGGCCACTTTCCAGGTCAGTGCCGCCAGCCCTGCCCTTGGCCGCCCCTAGCACGCCGTAGTGTGCAGGAGGGACCACCAGAGCGAGGCCTCCACCACGCCCCCTGAGAGCTGGGGTGGGGCTTTTTGGGATACAGTACAGAGCGGGGCCTCCTCACTGGCCAGCCTCGGCCTTTGGTTCCCTCAAGGGCCTGGTGAGGAAGCGGCCGGGCCTGGTTTACCTCCTCTGCACGGGACCACCAGGGCCATGCTCAGCGGGGCTGGGGCGGCACGGACAGGAGAGGGTGCAGAGAATCTCCAGGGAAGAAGCCGAATCCCCAGACCAACGTTCTCTGAACACGTGCGAAGTGCTTGGGGCACCTTGGGGATCTTGGGAATGGACACGTCGATCCAGGTGCCCCAACCCCTAGTCCGCTGGTCTTTGTTTTTGCGGTTCTGAGGCTCCAGCAGAGGGTGGGGGGCAGGCCACCCCTTACCCTGCAGCCAAACTCCCCAGGCCCTCTGGCCGGCTCTCACCTGCGCGCCCTCCAGCCTCAGCCCCTGAGCGCGGGGGTGTGGGCCTCCAAGCTCCAGGCGTCAGGTGCCCCTCGTCGGGGTGCCCGCTGGTCAGCCCAGTTCAACCAGAGCAGGCACAGCTGGGAAGCGCCCCACCCCACCCCACCTGGGCGTGTCCGGGCCCCGACTCCCGACCGACGGGCAGTGGGGCCTGGCCTCCTGCTCAGGACGCTCCCAGGCCGCTCCAGTCCTCAACCCCACTTCGCAGAGGAGGAGAAAAGGCTCAGGGTTTGGGTGGCCTGCAAGTCAGTGTGTGTCACCTCTACAGACACGTGGCCCCTATCACACAGCCGCTCAGAAACAGTGGCTTCCGGGCTGGCCTTTGGGGCAAAAGCCCTGGGACTGCAGCCAGCAGTGCCAGGTCTGCGGGGAGGGACTGACGGTCCCTCTGCCCGGCCTCCAGCTCACGGGCCGCCTCCCGCCAGCCTGTTCCACCTGGCACTGAACCAGAGCGGGCGGGGGCCACGCCTGTGCCCCAGCCTGGTGGGGAGCCGAGGCCAGGCCAGGACCCCCAGCGCTGGTCCCCACACTGTGGGGGTTAGCAGGGCCCCAGGGCCCCGCCCCCGCAGGCCACAACCCCCCTGAGGGTGCCAGGTTGTCATTTGTAAACACAGAGCAGCCTGGGTGGGGCAGGAACAGGAGGCAGCTCCCCAAACATCTGGAAAGTATCTGCCCCCCTCCTGCGCCTGAGATTACACAGCCTGTTTGGGGAGGTGCGCCCTCCGCCCACGTGGGGCCCCGGCAGGAGGGACAGGGGCGCTGTCTTCTCAGGCGGCTGTGTTTTCCCAGGGCTCCTGGCAGGGAACCCGGGGCGTGCCCAGCCCGGATGAGAAGGACCCTCCTCAAAGGCCGCCGCAACCAGGCTCTCTTCCTTCCAAAAGCTTCTGAGTGGCTGACGTCCTGCTTTCCTGGTCTGGGAGGCACCTTCGGGGCAGCCTGCCTCCTGCAATGCGGTGGACAGCCGGTCCTGTCGCTGCCAATCTGTGCAGCCGCTCCGTGGGTCGGGTCGAGTTCTTTAAGGCTCCATCCCACCCCGGCTGGTGCGGCTCAGGGGATTGGGTGCCGCCTGGGAACCGAAGGGTCGCCGGTTCATTTCCCGGCCAGGGCACAGGCCTGGGTTTTGGGCCAGGTCCCCAAGAGGAGGCCAATTGATGTTTCTCTCTCACATAGATGTTTTTCTCCCTCCCTTCCCCTCTCTCTAAAAATAAATAAAGCTTTTAAATATTTTTTTTTTAAATATTTTATTTATTATTTCCAGAGAGAAGGGAAGGGAAAGAGGCAGAGAGGGAGAGAAACATCAATGTATGGTTGCCTTTCACCTGCCTCCAGCCACAGACCTGGCTGGAGACCTGGCTTGCAACCTGCTTATGTGCCCTGGCTGGGGAATCGAACCAGTGACCTTTGGGTTCGCAGGCCGGCACTTTATCCACTGT